>CM060400.1:123753615-124170241 GCA_030545235.1 Helianthus tuberosus
GGCAATTTTTAAACTAATGGACTGAGATAGTGATTTTTGACAAACCACATGAACGAAAAACGTAATTAACTCTATTTTTCCTATTTGTTGAGTTTAGTTGTCTATTTGTTGCACATGAACTATAGCCAGCCATGTTAAATAAGATGTTTGTTTTGATGGTTTTATTCTTTATTACTTAATGTTGTTGCAGGAGGATTTGTGGAAGCAGGCCTTCCCTGTTGGTACAGAGGTATGTGGCACAATCAATGTTAATTGTGTTATTATCTGTTACGTTGTGCAGGCTACTCATCGCGATTGAAATTTTATGACAGTGGGACCAGATTGACTTGCTCTTAAAACACAACTGGAATTTCTCAAATTTGGAAGTAAGTTGCACACTTTGTTTATAGCGTTATCCCCAAAAAGAAATTGATTGTTTCTTAATCTTTGTTTCGCCGATTATGAAAATTCAAATGAATGTGGTAATTTGTAAGAAATAGAACTAATCAAGTTTTATTCATCGTCAAATGGTACAGGATGCATTTGAAGAGGGTGGGATATTACACGGGAAGAAAGTCTACATCTTTAGCTGTACAGAGCGTAAGTAATGAATTCACGTTTCTTAATAAGCATGACGTGCGCGGCGAGAGCTTCATGCAAGCGACGTGTTACTCTATGTACAACCAAAAACTGCATTTCTCTCATCTCTGTCTTTTACATATTAGCCTTTTAATCAAGCAAACAATTTACAATCTGTTCATTCCTTTAGTTATTTTACAGTTCTCCTTCAGACCTTATATTGTGCGCGTGTTTTCAAAACCAAGCTTAATATATTGAACTCTATACTGATTGGTTGAGTATGATGTGCTTATCTACTTCCAGATTAGAAAATTGAGGTTTTAGAGCATGCATTGTAGTCCTTTTCTTTTTGGGGTTCTGTGTGACTTGTTTTTTATTATTATTATTGCAGCACAGGCTAAATCAGTAGCAACCTTGATACCGGTAGTGATTGCGGTAAGTACCAAGTAGAATAAACCTGTACCCTTTCTTTCATATTTACTGTTTACATAGTTCAAGATTCGCATATGTGGCAGTTCGTTATCCTTAGTTGTGTATGTGTTGACTTGTATGTGTCTTTAATTGCTTTTTTAGTTTTTATGTATTAGATTTTCCCTTTGTACAACTGAACAGGTTGTCTCTCCATATCCACCTTCTGATAAAATTGTATGTACCTCCGTACAAATGGCGTCTGAAGAAATTATTGACATGAAGCAGATGAAAATGGATTGGGTTCCATACATTCCATTAGGAAAACAGTAATCATTTTCTTATATGTTGAAAACCATATTTGATAAATTTTAATTAGTGATCATAATTTTATAGTTGGCTAAACTGATATAAATCTAATTTTTACAGGGATTCTTCAGTTGAAAGACTTAAAACCCAAATATTTGTACTTGGTTGTGTCCAAAGAAGGTATCCACCATTCTTATAAAGCTCCATGTTCATGCTTGTTTGCATGTTTTCTGAGTAATATTGACTTTATGTTTTTTTAACTTCATTTTGGTATATATTATGCATGTTCAACTATCTTAGGCAGCAAAGCATAGGTTGGAAGAATAGATCGAAACTGGTCAGGTTGGGTATATGAGGAGTGGTTTGGGTCAAAATGGTTAATTTGTTTATTAGTATAGATCAAACAAGTCAGGTCAGGCAAAGCCACACATATTTCGTATACACTTCTTTTTTAATTTTATAAACAATCAATGTATTAAATATGATTTCAAAAACTACATCATCGATGATGTTATATAACTTTTTGATAAAACGGTTTAGGTGATTCAATACACTTTGAATGGCTTTCTCCTTGTTTAAGATAAAGCATAGCCCAAATCAACCCGTTTATTTTGACTGGGTTAAATTAATGATCTCTACTATAAAGCTTGCTGGTTTTGACTATAGATGTCCACTTAACTGGGTCAATATTTGAGAAATGGCATTGAGTGTTTATCTGTTGAACTTGATGTTTAAACTGATTAACTATAGCTGCATTTTAGTTTTTGCAAATAGAATTAATGAGATAAATGGATTATTAAAGGGTTTATCATTCCCTCTGTTGCCACACACATTTTTCAAGCATTTTGTATATCAAACCCGATGTGTAAGGCGAACACTTTCCACGACTAGCCAAAAGGTTATGAAATTCTATTAAACTTTCCTTTTGCAAAATAGCTTTTTCAAATATAATGCAAGTCGAGTTCCACCTATGAGCAACGTCCCAATTGGGTCCTAAGCATATTCGACCCTATTGCCAAAGCTCCCTACTGACTCGCACCATCCGAAATGCATGAACTCTCAAACCAACTCCAGGAATTACTTGAGAAAGGCTTCATTCGCCCGGGCACCTCTCCTTGGGGCGCGCCGGTCCAATTCACACAGTACAAATTTTTTACCATCAAATTATTCACTAAAATTTGGAACATATGTTTTGGAAGGTTCTTCATATAAGTTATAAATTTGAGAAAAGACATGAGCGTTAGTCGGCATAGTTTTCAGAAGTGAATTGTATGGATAAAGAAAGGATAGGTTTATTTGATTCATGTATAGAGTAATGTCAGTTGGTGTGTTGGTTTTCTGTTCATCAATTAGGAACAAATTTTTTTTTTTTTTGCAGACATTTATAACCCCTTAGAGGAAGATGAGACTGAACAGAGTACTATTGTGGATATCCTGTATCCAGCCGAGCCAGAGCCTGTAAGCTATCTTTTGCGCTTGATTAATTTATTCACCATTGGCATTAATTGTCTGTGCTTCTTAAGATATACATGAGTAAAACTAGAGGCGGTATTTTTTTCTCCCTTAAAGACGAAATATATTCTGTGTTTTAAAAAGTGTCCGAGGCAATACGGTCCTCAGAGCTGAGGCGCACACAACACTTGTTAAGTAGAGGTGCGCCTCAAAGAAAAGCGTTAAAAAGGATGCACCATACCATAATGTTTGACTGAGGTTAGCACTAATTTGCTTCTTTTATTTTTCATGAACATGTATAGGTTTTCTGTCAGTTTGATTTGGATATGGATGAACTTAAGGTGAGCCCTAATCCTCTTTTTCTAATCCCTATTGCTTTATTAGGCATCGTAAACTTGAAAAACTTTTATCTTTTGTAGGAGTTCACTAATGAGCGAATTTCTGCTGAAGAGTTGTCTGAAGATCAGAGGGATGGCTTCAAGGTAAGCTCAATTGAGTAGTTAGACTATGTTTTTATCATTCAACACATCTATATAAAAAAATCTTTACCTTCTTTATATAGGAATTTGTCAGCGAAAAGGTTCAAGAAAGAAGGATAGCTAATCATGAGGTCATTTATCTATCTACTTATAACATTTGATCTATGAGTCAAAGGCGCGCATAGGCACCCAGGCGAGGTGCACTAAAACAGTTTGATTGCAGCAAGGCACAAAAGGGGTCTTAACAGGTCAAAACTAGTTTTAGACGGTCTGAACCAGTCAAAAACCAGCGTAAATCCCCAAACAAGCCAAAAATCTAGTGTAAACCAACCAGCCCAAAACAAGTCTAAACATCCAAAAATGGCTTGGACCGGACATGCCCCTTGCTTGTCTTGGGAGTGGGTTTTTTGTGCGTCTAGGCGACAAACTCTTTTCGCCTTGAGCCTTTAACTACCTAGCATTTGATTTGTATATGAGAAGATGAGGTTTACAATAATAAGGGAATGTTGGCAGGAAAGGGTAAGGAGAAGGATTGCACGAGAGCAACTGAGTGCAGAGAGAGTGGCTGCATTTCAGAATATGAAGTTTTACAAATTCTATCCTGTTGCCACAGCTGATACCCCAGATATATCCGGCGTCAAGGTTTGGTTCCTTTTTTTGTATTATTTACCAAAATTTTTGTTTGTTTTGTTTAACATTTACTTGGTGAAACCTGATATTCTGGTAACATTCTTGTATAAAAATCGCAACTCTGTGGATCTCCAAGCCAATTTATAAGGCATTTGTGTGCAGGCAACATTCATAAATAGGTATTATGGCAAGGCACATCAAGTATTCTGAGCACAGGAAAGTAGCAATTTTCATATCTTTCTCTAGTTACAGGATTCTGAGTTTTGAAATTTTAGAATATTCAAGCAAGGACAAGTATGTCTATTATCAAAGTGGTTGCAGGACAAGTGAAATTTCAAGTTAGAGGATTTGTTACCGTTATCTTTTCTTTTTGCCATTGAATTACGGATAACTCATTCCCTACTTCTACTGTATATATATATATATATATTTTTAAAGGTACCTAATTCTACTATTTGAAAGCCTTTATGTTGATATGAATTGCTTGACCTTCGGGTAACCATGTGTTCTAAAACTTAAATGTATTTAGAAAATGTTGTATGATTATGATTCAAGAAATGATATGTTAACAAGTTATAAGACCAGCGGCGGCCATTTGAAAAATGTTTTATGATTATGATTCAAGAAAATATCGTTTTACAAGCTTACTTGTTACAAGTTACATCATCATGTTATATGCATTGCACTATGAAGCCAGAGTCGGTATGTTTTGTATAAAGACGGCCATAGACCTAGCGTTGTGACATAAACTGATGTAGGACCATTTACGATGGTGATTTGATCTCACGGCGCCTTAAACTTCTAGCTCTGAGAGCACCATGGTACATTATATATACCTACAAAAAGCAACTTGAGTTGCCTCTAAAAGTGGACTTTTAAAAAACAACACATACATACCCTTTTGTTTGGGTTGCCTCTCAATGAAAAGTGGTGACTTTTATATGCATACAATAAGTAACTTAAGACACCATAATTTGAAAAAGTCATGACATTTCACTTATAACTTAAGACACAATAGTTTGCAAAAAGTCAAGACATTTCACTTATAACTTAAGACATAATGGTTTGTAAAAAGTCACGACCTTTTAATTATAATTTAAGACAATGATTTAAAAAAAAATGTCATTACCTTTCAATTATATGATATAATATTATAATGTTATATCACAGTTTCCATTGAGAAATAAACACTTCATTTTACATTAGAACTATCTTAATAGAGTAAATTACTTTTTGAGTACTTGTATTTTAGTGGTTTTAACCATTTGAGTCTAAAATCAAAATGTTTAACGCCCTAAGTCCCTAGACGTTTTTTTTTTTTTTTTTTTTTTTTTAACTTTTTAAGTCCTTATGAGTCCAATTTTTTAACCTTTTGAGTTCAAATCTTTTAACAAAATTGGACTCAAGACATTATAAAATGAACAACATTGGACTCAAAACATTATAAAATGAGCGGTTAGGGACTCATGACGTTAAACTTTTTTATTTTGAACTCAAATAGTTAAAACCACTAAAACACCAAGACTCAAAAAGTAATTTACTCTTCTTAATATTTGGGAACAACTAATTGCCACCGTTTCGCAAAATTGCCGCCACAACATATCAAACAAATTGTCAGACTCCACTTTATAAGGTTATATTTACCTGTCATATTTTTATTTAATACATATACACAACTTTCTAAATTACTTATATACAATACATATAAAAAATAAAAAATTAACACCACCACCCATGACATACAATACATATAAAAAAAATAACACCACCATCCACGACACAATAACCATCCACCAATACCGTCAATTACCGAAGCAACACCACCAAACCGACGCGTATGCCACATTCTAACGGTACTACTGATTCCACCAAACCGACGCGAAGTATAGTGGGTGCCCGCGGCCCGCGGGTGCAACCCTCCCCCCCCCCCCCCCCCCGGATTATTTTTCCTAAATTGTATATCCTAAATATTTATAAACTTTGTATATAAATGATGGGTAGTTTGGTAAATATACACTTTATTTTATTTGGAACTATTATTATTTGACCCTACTTGAATCGAATAGCCGACCCGATCTGACCCGAAACATAACGATGGGGAATTTTTTTTTGGGTCCCATCACTTTACACCCCCTCGAAACTTTTGGTCAAGCTCCGCCACTGACCAATATGTCTCCTCCCATCACCATTCCCCCATATGTGATCATCCATTTAAAAACTTTCAAACTCATTTTTCGATCTCCCAGTCCCCACAATCATTCACCGATCATGATGATCAGAATAAGAATGATCGCCCCAATGAAACTGAAAGTTCACTTCGATCTAAAGCCGACGTAGGAAAATATAAAAATGCAAAGCATGCGTATGAGAAAGGAAAGTTCAGGTCTTGAAATTCTAAGAATACTCGAATGCAACGTTACAGACATGCAATCAAAACCATTTTTTGTTTTTTAAAATCAAAAGAAAGTATATACCCCATTTGTATGCATCACAATCAACTCCAAAACTTCTAAGTGACACCAATTTTTCTAATGAAATCATCAAACCGAACAAGAACATCACTTTCGATCATCGATTAAATAAAAATAATTAATTTAAAAATTTCCGATCCAAAAAATGAAGAACAGAGGTGGCTACGGTGGAGGAAAACAATTCATCAAAAATGAAATTAATTTTCGTAAATCATTTATTGAACAATTGATATCATGATTGAAATGAAATCTAGATTTTTTAAACAATGTTGCCACCGGTTCATAAAAACAAAACGTTAGATCTATTTAGATTTGTCTCTAGATGTTTTGAAAAATATGTTTCCACAAATATCTTTGATTGAAAAATCCAAAAAACAAAACAAGATTTTGAAGTTTTTTTTTTAAATTGACATATTATTTGTTCAAAGCTATGAATATGTATCTAAAATTGTTTACCATAGATTTGTCTTTTGATGTATTATTTGACGCTTCTGTTTATCATAAATTTACATTTCCATGTGTTTTTTTTTTTACATTTTTTAATTAAGGATTGGATACTGGTTTATAATACAACAGTAGTTTTTGTTTTATCACTGTTTATGTTATACTGTTATGAAGACACCAAAATGACAAGACTAATATTGATCAATTCAACGAAGAGGTTTTGAGTTCAAGTCTCACAAAAAAATTCGATGTAAAAAAAAAAAGTAATAAACAACGGATTTGTTTGGAGCCTATCTACAAACTAATAAGATTAAGGGTATTGAGATTGAATGTTCATTATGACAAATGTGACATAAATGATTGGCGTAGGTGAAAATAAAAAGAATATTTCTAAGTAAAATGTTTTAAAAGCGTTGTAGGCCGGTGGTTTGGAAAAATAAAAAGAATGCTTTGCATGAACGTAAAATTTTTAGCATACATCCATAATCAACATCCCGCCGCAACGCGCGGGTTGCATTAACTCGTTATGTACAAATGTGGATGGGTATGGATCGATTCTAGGATAATGTAAATGACCATGTTACAAGGGAAATGAGTTGTGTGATATTAATGTAAATGATCATGTTACAAGCGAAATGAGTTGTGTGTCGTGTGATTTGTCCATATGCCTATTTCGGTATGGACGTATGGGCTAGCTACCCATCGTCACCCATGCTAATTAATCGAACCACATGGACTCCGCGTATAATTTGTTGATACGTTATGACATGTAAGTTTATTTTTAGGGTTAATTGGATTTTATCACCCCTAACTATTGGCTATTGGCCGCGGCCACCCCTAACTATCACGTTGACGTCCATCACCCCAACTTAACACTTAGTATGTTCTGTCACCACGTTGTTAACTGATAACTAACTTTTGATCTTGGTACTATACTTTTAGGGGTGTTATAGAGATCTTATGAAGGTTTAGGGATCTTATGACACCCCAAAAGTATAGTAAGAAGATCAAAAGTTAGTGATTAGTTAACGACGTGTCGACATGACACACTAAGTGTTAAGTTGGGGGTGACGAGCGTCAAAGTGATAGTTGAGGATGGAAGCGGCCAATAGTTGGGGTGATAAAATTCAATAATGATGTATTTTTATCACCTCTTATCCTAATTTTTCAGTTTTTATCTACGTTAGGTGATAAGACTATTAGGATGAGACAAGGAAGAGAGTTCAAGAGATGAAAAGGACATTTACGTTAGGTGATAAGAGTATTAGGATGAGACAAGAAAGAGAGTTCAAGAGATGATAATTTACGTAACATTTGTAGAATGATTTTGTAATTTGATATGTATAGTGATACGTAAGTCCTAACTAGCTTAGTGGTGTTACATATTTTATGAAAATCTTGTTATCTTTATAACATTTTGCTTTAATTTTTTTTTCTTTCAATTAGGTAGTTTTCATAAAATGTTACTAAAAGTGATTATTTTGTTTAACTTCACTTCCAACATTTTTAGAGCTTGATTTTGTCTCCATATTGGTGATAAAGTCACTTGTGTCGTATGAATGATAAAGTCATTCTTAGAAAATTTGTTGTGATGGTTGAACCATGACATCTACGTGACCTTGTTGTTTGTTGCAAATATTGTGATTTAATTGGCCCTTGACGGTCAACGTGTTGTACACGACCCTAACATCAACCATGGTTCCGTTATGTAATTATTTGTCCACAATCCATCATCAAGCTTCTATGCCTCTTTTGAGCTCCACGTTTGATGGAGGAGTTTGGGAGATTTATTTATGAACGCATGTGTATTTACTATTTGTCCACACCATAGTGCATAGACATGCCTTCCTCCTCACTTTGCCTTTTGGAAAAGTAGCAACGATCAGATAAGCGTGGTGGGCAAGAAATAAAAGTGTCTCGTGCACGCTCGTGCATATACATGCACGCCCGTGCCTCCACATAAGAGCAAGAGACCAAAAGTACACATGTTGTTGGCCTGTCAGGACACCTCACCATGCACGACCATGCATGGGCAGGCCTGCACGTGCCTATGTACTACCAGGAGACAAAAAGGACAAGATCTCGGAGCTTCCAACGAATAAAAGGACACGCACCGTCGTGCCATCCCTGAAGGCGTGGTCACTTGCCCTCAACCAGCCTATAAATAAAGGTCTCATTCACCTATTTAAGGCATGCTCTTCTTTGCTCTCTGGTTCCCTCGTTTACTACAGCCCCAAGGATGATAGACTTGTGCATTCTTGGCTTTGTTCTCTCTTCTTTGAAGGCTCTAGTCCTTTGGAGAAAGTGTGGATGATCCATGGAGCTTGGTTAATCAATAGCCAAGTATGCCATGATCATGATTCTTCCTAAGCCACCTTTGCTTGGAAGTATGAGGTTGATCCTTAAGGAAGGTCTTCATGTCGACCGTGACCTCTCCATGAGGTTGATCCTTAAGGAAGGTCTTCATGTCGACCGTGACCTCTCCAAAGCTAGGATCCCAACATCCTACATTTGATCATCCATGTTGAGAATAAAGCATCGTTCGATTAGTTCACTAAATATATGTAATAAATGAGAGTTGAGAGACACTTTGTTGCACACATACTTGCACTTGAGCTAGAGCTTGAAGATCATGAAAAGTGGTAATCGTCATCGGTAAAAATGTTTCATATGTTTGTAATCTCTATGTCTTCTCATACTCTCGGATTAGTTAATCTTATTAATATAGTATTTTTATCTTATTTAATACGTTTATCTTTTACTAATTCTTGGTTTATTATCTTTTATGACATGATTACATGACCACTTTGAAACTAAACTAACTTAACAACTTAATTAACTATATTAATTTAACTTAACTTGACTAAGGTATCCGTACAGCTTATGGTACCCTTAATCAGATCCGGTGTAAGCTTCTGGTATTGAACCAAATCTTACTAGAGTTTTCTGGTATTGAACTAGATTTGGGTGATAAACTTCTGGTATTGAACTAGATCTTGGGGGTACTAAAAAGCTTTTGGTAATGCACCAGATCCGATTGGAGGTAAAGATCCCTAAACGTGATCCCTCTTGTAAGCTTGAATTACAAGCACTAATTAATTAAGTTATAAAAAGATAATACAACCAAGATGGCTTTAAATCAATCTTGTTGTGGCATATCGTTTACTAGTTGAGAGGCTAGGGATGGTTCATTATGGACATATTTCCAGACCAGTCTATCGGTATGTTTTGACAAGGTTGAGGGACTGTCGGTAACCAGACTAGGAGTCGCTTCCAATTTTCATAAACGATAAAATCGAAGGCTTAACCATTTTCCTCATTTTATAAAATAAACTAGAGTAAATTGCCAGAATCGTCCCTGAGGTTTGGGCACGTTTGTCAGTTTCATCCAAAACAACTTTTTTTGTATCATATTGTGTCACACCCCAACCGATGGCGGAAATATCGGAGTGAGACGAAAACGAGATTGCTCGAGACTTCATAACGACTAATTGTGACAATAATTTAAGTAACAATATTTCATTTCATTTATAGTCAAAATACATCATTGGAAGGAAATTACAACAAATCGTTCATAACATAACCCAACAAACAAAATTCAAGACATAGACATTGGGTGTGTTTCTAATCCATCCTAAGTAGATTTCTTCGAATGTCATCATCAATTTCCTGCAACATGTATTAAAGTACAATCAACAAAAGTTGGCGAGTATACAAGTTTGATTACATAGCATACGTATAAAAGATTGTCTCAAATCCAACATGACATATTGTATACTAAGTTAACTATCATACTAGCATGTAAAAACTATAAGTCAAGCCAAAGTGTCCACTAGCGTAATCTTATCATCGCAATGAAAATACCGTAAAGAATGATTGAATACTTAACAATGACCCAATAAACGGGCGGTGTGCTACTCCTATAGTCGCTTTAAGGAACCCCCTCCCCCCCAAATATATATATATATATATACTTACCAAAGGGGGAACGCAAAGCTCATTCTAGCTTTAGCTCCACGCATGGCATATGCGGCGATATCAAACACACACGCAACTCATGCGGGTGTGTTAGATACTCAGAACCAGCAACGCTCTTTGGACTGTGAATCCCGCAGCTCGGTGACCTACGCCGTAGTACCTCATAGAGCCAGTTTGAGTTGAAAAACTCTTTTAAAGCGAGTCTTCTGTTAACAACCGCAGAAACGCAGTCAGAATCATCAACGATTTTCTCACCATGGGAATGGTGGCTATGGGAAACGAACGCATTCGGTACTGCGCTCAATCTATAACCATGGGAACGGTGATTACGGAAAGATACCCCATTACCAGCTTGGTTATGCGGTCCACAAACAAATCCACGCCTTTGCATCACAAAGATGGTGGACCACAACACCGCAACAAGCCCTACCGCACGGACCGACGTGGCGCGGGCTGCTACTTCAAGAACAACTTTTTTTAGTGTTCTTTTTACTCTTAAATAAATCCCATTTATTTAAATGAACACTCAAACGAACGACCAGTTCATAAACATGAAGCAGCTTGAAGAACAACGCTTCAAAGCTGTTCATGTAGACTCTTGATAGTCATTGTGAACTCAAAGAGCAAGAAGCTCAACAATGGCGGTAACAAGTCTACTTATGACTTTGTTTATCTACTATAACAACCCTACAAAATATTTTCGACACCCCTAATATATTTAGAATGTCCCAATATGTCCTAAAATACACCCCGTATACGAAAACCGGCCCCGAATACTTTTATTTTTATTAAATTTAATTAAAAACCAGGGTTTTAGGTCTGTCGCGGGCCGCGTAAGACCACCCCTGGGTCTACGCGGGGCGCGAGCGCTCATCAACGAGGCGAAACCATGGGTTGCCACGTGGCGTACAAGTGTCGAAGCTACGTGTCAACTCAGCAAGGCTACGGCCTAGTATACGAGCCGTCGCGGGCCGCGTAGCCCTTGGCTACAGCCTTCGCGGGGCGCGACAAAGTCCAGAATCAGCCCTATAAATAGCAACCATCGGCAGATCAGTCGAACTCGCTCACATTTCTTTTCTCTCTCGAATTTTCACATAGCAATAGTAATTTTCGGGCATAATACCCCCTAAATAACGAAGTTCTGATCCGTTGTAAGTATCATAACCCCGGTTACGTATTAGTTACGCTGCCCGATTGATCCAGGGTTCCGTAACGGCTGTCGTAGTTCTGCCCGACGTAGTCGTTGGAATGCCGTCTTGGGGAGGGTATTACTAATGTAAATATTGGGTTATCATACTAATGCGTGTGCATTTGTGTATTTAATAGATAATCACCAGGAAATCCTTAAGGAAAACCCTAAGACATCAATGTGAGTAATCTCCTTTTTTGCAAACTGTTTTTACAAAACCTCACTTAATTAATATTATATTAAACAGTGATTGAGTATTTGTATTCTACAATTATCGTCGATATGTTGGGGTTTTGTATACAAAATTTGTTACTTCCTTGCCAGGAGTAACATGACCACAAGTCGGGTTGACAGTACCGTGGGTGGTAATTAAAGTAGATGGAAACAAATGTAATTGCGCGACCGCCCTCAATACTGTATAATGGTTTTACTTAACTTGATTAAACTGAGATTCACTCACCAGTGTTTCCCACTGACAAAATGTTTTTAAACGCGTTTCAGGTAACAAAATGTGAAAGCCAAATAGAAGCCAGCTGGACAGCACTGAAGGCTTGGAAAAGTGGCTATAACGTTACCTAAAATAAAGAGATGTTTTATTTAAATAAAATCGGGTTTAACCCTATAAAAATGTGTGTACTTAAAACTTGGGATTATTCTCACGTATTTAATATTATGAAAGTGTGGTATTTTACTCTGATAAAATATTTCCTAACTACGATCCTGATGTAATTTCCGCTGCCAAAATGATAAACACCTGAATACCACTGAAACTGGCCGCGGCCGCCCGTTCCCGGGTTGTTAGGGGACGGGGGTTGCGACAGAAGGTGGTATCAGAGCTAAGCCACTGATTCAGCCACATAAGTGTTCTGCTGAGACCAAGATAATATTCAATATGTTAGGAAATTTTCTACGGAATTACATGCATATATGTATTTTATTATTGTGTGTTATTTGACTATTTGTTAGTTTACAGTATGAGCGATCAAGGACCCTCCGACGCCTATCGTCAGTTGTCCGGCTCACCTAGGAGCGAAGGCACCTCTTCACAGCCTGCCCTCTCAGGGTATTCAGCTGACAATGAAGATGGGATATTCATGTTTAAGGCTCAGTCTGAAGAGTCATTCCCTCCTAAAAAGAGAGGATGGTTCAGTAGGGGAGCACATGAGCGTAGGAAGAGAATGAAAAAGTTACAACAGCAATGAGTTCTAGCAGCCGCTAAGAGAGAAACAGATGCTCACACCCAAGACATGCTTAATAGAAGTTTAGCAAATTTCCATATTTTAGCAACCACAGCTGCCGACCCAAACCTGGAGCATTACCATTGTTTCCCACACAGCCAATGGAAATAGAAAACAACCCAGAAAACCAAATCCAAATGCATGATTTTAACCCAGAAGAGATACCTAGAGTACCAGCACCCAATCCCTTAGACCCAGACTACGACCCGTGGTTCGATGATCATAGGGATTATCCGCAACGCTACCACATATCAGAAGAACCCATGCCAAACCTAGTAGCTTACCCAGGTTTGGACCTTCTAGATCCCTATTATGATAATGATGAGTACATTAGGGAAATCCTAGAGAATCCATATCCCCAGGAAGAACCCATGCCACAGTACCCAAATGCAGTACCAGCACATGCACCCCCAATGAGTGCAAAAAATGTGCAAGAACTCCGAACTTTTGGAGAAGAGATTTTAGAAAGTAGCGAGAGGATGATACAGGTTGGAGAACGACTCGTCTGGAAGTACGATGAGCGTAATATGGAGTTCTGTATGAACCCATATCAGTAATGGTGATAGTAATAATAAATATATATACTATGTGTGTACGAAAAAAAATATAATAGTAATAATAATAATATATCTATTGTAGTATAGACCACTTTGTGGTTAATGATGCATACTAGTATTGTAATTTTAGATTCCAGTTTCAGTTTGTATTAGATGCATAATATATAAGAAAGAGTAAGTCGCAATGTTCGACGTTTTTTATCAATATGTGTGTTATGTGATTGTTTGCCTTAAATATTATTTTGTGATATTAATAATTGGCGAATGTTTAAAATTCAGATGGACAACAAAGTGAACCAGGAAAACCAGAATAATGAAAATCAGAGTAACAATAACCCGGATAACGATAACCCGAACAACAACAATAATGGAAACCAAGTGGATAACAGTGCCATCCAACACACAGTGGCACAAGGAATACTAGATGCAATGCCATATATTATCAAAACGGTTAAGGAAGCAGATAATAAAAGTAAACGTGATAGTAAACGACCCACTGAACCTGAACACAGCGTAAACAATGGACCCATACTTCAAATGCCCATTCCCAAAAAGAAGAAGAACCATGTCTTATGGTTGTTCTTATAAAGAATTTTGGTCTTGTAAACCAATGGAATTCTCGGGCAATGAAGGAGCCGTTGCAGCTTTACGTTGGATAGAAAAGACTGAGTCAGTCTTAAAAATAAGCAAGTGTGCGGAAGAGGATAAGATAATTTTTGCTTCCAATCTGTTTAAAAATTCAGCACTAGAATGGTGGAACACTATCCTCCAGTCCGGGGGAAGTGATAGGGTTTACAGCATGGTGTCACACCCCAACCGATGGCGGAAACATCGGGGTGCGAGCACTAAGCGTTCAGATTGCTCATGAGTTTCCATAACGCTAGATATTTCGATAGAATTAAGTAGATTTCATAAAATAAATTGTCTAGAACAGAAACAAGTATCATCAAATTACATCACCAAATAGATTGTTCAAAAACTAGATTAACTAGGCGACGTTTCTAGGGATCTCCTAGCTTGATTTCCATGTTCCATAGCAACCTATCAGCCTGCAACATGTATTAAAATATCAATACAAAAGTATTGGCGAGTATACAAGTTTGATAATAGAATAATAGATTAAAACAACTCATATCCACAATGTAAGTAATAAAAATAGTTTCAGCCGTGCTAGTGTCGCAGTCGACGCAGTGATAGCCCAAGTATCCCGATGCTTTAGTTACCCAAGACTCAAGGTAAACTAGAATCCTCCTAACAATACCCCCTGAGAATAATGGGAGAGGTGCACCCCCTATAGCGCTACTATTGTTAAGGCGGAACTACACACCCTGGATTAAACGTCACATAGCACAAATAGAATACTAGAATGCACAAGTTTTCACATACACATAGGATAGAGTTTAGATTGCAAAAAGGTTCGAGTTTATATAGAATACATGTTACACCCCAAAGTTTAAGAGTAAAAAGGGGATCGAGTATACTCATAGTGATTGCTTAACAGTCGCAACTGTTATTGGATCAAAGGGAGCTCTTTTTAGGATTAGCCTGATTAGATTACAATAGGATAAGAGTCGAGATTGAATAAAGAGTTGGAAACTGTCACTGGATCGGATGGCTGTCCGATCGGATGGCAATCCTATCGGACTGCCAGTCGGTCGGGTGACATATATGTGTGAGAGGACATATGGCTGCCCGATCAGATGGCCATCCGATCGGGTTGCCACTTGGCTTGACATTCATAAGTGGAAGGGATAGGGTGGCTGCTCGATCGGACGACAGTCCGATCGGGTTGCCACTCGATCCGGGTGTGTTTAGCGATTTGGTCATCTCAATCGGGTGGCACCTTGATCAGGCGGCTGTCCGATCGGGTTGCCACTTGATCAAGTTTCTAAGTGCTTGGAAAGTCTCAAGGACAAGTGTCACCAGATAGGGTGGCTGTCCGATCGGACAGCTGTCCGATCGGGTTGCCGCTCGATCGGGCGACCCTTGTTCTTGCTTACCATTTTTGTAAAAATTTCTAAGTTTCTAGTTTAACAGTGATGTTACGGCACGTACTGTGACAACAGTAACTCATTGGCACACCACCGTTCTGATCGGGTAGGAATCACCCTTGTCCGATCAGTCGTCTGTTCGTAACGAGTTAATGTCAGAATCTGTTCCAAGCCCGTCTTCACTGGTATTAACTCAGATATAAGCCGACTCTAGACTATTTACCAAGTCTATAGTCCGTTTAGACTCAGTTTCCACCGATTTAAAGTAAAAGTTTGAGAAAAAGATGAAGATACACAAGTTTTATAGAAAAAAGTCTAGACTTAGCTTGGATTTAGTGTGAAAATGCATGAAATATCTTAGATCTGAGCTAGATCTTGCTAAGAATGACATCACATGGCAATTTGTACAAACCCCCATGATGACATCACCCTCAAGAACTCAGATCCGAGAGATTTCTCAGTGAAAAGTGTGATTTTAAGTGAGAATCACGTAGATAATGATGTGTAGATCAAGAAAGTACAAAGATCTAGCCTAGAACGTACTAAAATTGATGAGAAAATGAAGAAATGAGAAGGTAGCGTATCTGGTCGAGCAGAACTGTCACATCACTGTAAATGGTGATGTGACAGGTCTATTTATAGTGTGAGAAAGGGATAAGGTGCACACGGGTCGGGTGGCAGTCCGATTGGATGGTCACCCGATCGGATGGCCATCCGGCCGGGTGGTAATCCGATCGGACGGCAATCCGATCGGATTGCCACTCTGGCCAATCCCACCTTTCCGTGTTCCCGTTTCTGATTCGTTTTGCGAGTTAGATTAGGCGTTGCGCATTATTTGAGAAATAGAATAACTAGATTACAACCTCCACATCAAAAGTTTACAAAATTAATAGATTCCGCCAGTGACATGGCTCTAGTCTCTCGTTCAACCAAGAATCAAGTTTCACGAGTATAAAGAGTCAAGCACCAAATAGATTTAGACATTCCAAACATAGATTTAGGCATTCCAGATATAGAATTAGGCATTCCAACATAGATTTAGGCATTCCAGATATAGAATTAGGCATTCCAAGCATATAGATATAGACATTCCCAAGATATAGACATTCCACACATAGATTTAGGCATTTCAAGTTTATAACATAGACTTTCACATAGATTAGGGGCTTAAAATGATAAGTAGACAAACTTCAGGGACTAATCTTGACAAGGTCTTAAAGTTTAGGGACGTTGGGCGTTACAGTCTCCCCTCCTTTAGGAGATTTCGTCCCCGAAATCTTAGATGAAGACTGCTCGAAGAGCTGCAGATACTTGGCTTTCATATCACTTTTCAACTCCCAAGTGAATTCGGCACCACGCTTTCCTTCCCATCGAACCTTAACAATGGGAATTTTGCTGTGCCTTAGACGCTTGACAGCTTGATCCATGATTTCGACCGGTTTCTCCACAAATTGAATAGCTTCATGTAAGTCCTCAAGGGGAACCTGAAGTTCCTCGTCGGCTAGGCACTTACGTAGATTGGACACGTGGAACACCGGGTGCACATTGTTTAGTTCTTGTGGTAAGTCGAGTCGGTACGCCACCTTGCCAATCCTTTCAAGTATCACGAAAGGACCCACATAGCGAGGAGCGAGCTTTCCTTTCTTACCAAAACGAACTATCCCCTTCCAGGGAGATACCTTAAGTAGAACTCGATCACCAACAGCGAATTCCAGAGGCTTGCGCCTTTTATCAGCGTAGCTCTTTTGTCTGCTCCTAGCCTTGATCAAGTTATCACGGATCTGAAGAATCTTATCCGTTGTCTCTTGAATAATTTCAGGGCCAGTGAACTGTTTTTCCCCAACCTCATGCCAGCTGAGAGGAGATCGGCATTTACGTCCATACAAAGCTTCGAAAGGAGCCATCTGAATACTGGAATGATAGCAATTGTTGTACGAGAATTCTATCAATGGTAAATGTACATCCCAGTTACCACCAAATTCGATGACACAAGAACGGAGCATGTCCTCTAGAGTTTGAATAGTACGCTCGGTCTGTCCATCTGTCTGAGGATGAAAGGTCGTGCTAAGATTCAATTGCGAACCCATAGCGGACTGAAATGTTTGCCAAAGACGTGAAGTAAAGCGACCATCACGGTCGGAGATTATGTCAAGAGGAATGCCATGACGGCATATAATCTCATCGGTATAGATCCTAGCAAGTTTCTCCACTTTATAATCTTCGCGAATAGGAAGAACGTGGGCTGATTTGGTCAAACGGTCAATGATCACCCAAATACTGTCATGACCGGCAGGTGTACGAGGTAACTTAGTAATAAAGTCCATAGCGAGACTATCCCACTTCCAAACGGGGATTTTAGGTTACTCTAAAAGTCTAGAGGGACGCTGATGTTCAGCCTTCACCTTCAGACAGGTAAGGCATTTTGAAACATACACAGCAATGTCCCTTTTCATACCAGGCCACCAGTAGGTCGTATGCAAATCATGGTACATCTTATCAGCGCCTGGATGGATAAAGTAAGGGGATTTGTGAGCCTCGTTCATAATGAGCTCACGCAGATTATCGCGATCTGGCACCCAGATGCGATTTAGATAGACTGAAGACCATCAGTTTTAGTTTTGAGCTGATTGACGTTAGCACCAAGAACTTCAACACATAGACTTCCTTCATTGGCTGACGAATACTGAGCCTCATGAATACAAGCATGAAGATTACTAGAGATACAAATAGCATTCACATGAGTTTTACGACTAAGAGCGTCGGCCACTACGTTCACCTTGCCAGGATGATAGCGAATTTCGCAGTCGTAGTCGTTAAGTAATTCCACCCAACGCCTCTGTAGCATGTTCAGTTTCTTGTGGTCAAAGATATGTTGAAGACTCTTGTGGTCAGTGAAAACCACGCACTTCGTACCATACAGGTAGTGTTGCCAGATCTTTAATGCAAAAATTACCGCACCAAGCTCCAGATCGTGAGTAGTGTAGTTTTTCTCATGTACTTTGAGTTGACGAGAGGCATATGCAATGACCTTGTCCCTCTGCATGAGCACACAGCCTAAACCTCGGTTCGAGGCATCGCAATACACCACGAAATCGTCATTTCCATCGGGTAGAGTTAAAACAGGAGCGTTACACAAAAGGCTCTTAAGAGTTTGAAATGACTCCTCTTGTTCGGGACCCCAAACAAAAGGTTTCTCCTTTTGGGTTAGAGTAGTAAGAGGAACAACGATTTTAGAAAAATCCGCGATGAACCGGCGGTAATAACCCGCCAATCCTAGAAAAGAATGAATCTTTGACACGGATTTAGGCGTACACCAATTCTTCACTGCCTCGATCTTAGAGGGGTCAACATGAATACCCTGCCTACTAACAATATGACCAATAAATTGCACTTCATCAATCCAGAACTCACACTTAGAAAATTTAGCATACAGGCGCTCACCACGTAGAAGTTCAAGCATAAGACGTAGATGGCGAGCATGATCTGCTTTAGACTTAGAATAAATAAGAATATCATCAATAAAGACTATAACAAAATGATTAAGATAGGGCTTACCGACATGGTTCATAGGGTCCATGAACACTGTAGGTGCGTTGGTCAAGCCAAAAGGCATGACTACGAACTCGTAGTGTCCATATCGAGTACGAAATGTAGTTTTAGGAATATCATCTTCGAGAACACGCAACTGATGATATCCAGATCGAAGATTGATTTTAGAGAAGCAGGACGCGCCTTGTAGTTGGTCAAATAAATCATCAATGCGAGGTAGAGGGTAACGGTTCTTCACAGTAAGCTTATTAAGTTCACGGTAGTCGATACACATACGAAACAAACCATCCTTCTTCTTGACAAATAACACGGGAGCACCCCACGGAGAGGTACTTGGATGAATAAAACCCTTATCGAGTAATTCCTGCAATTGACTAGATACCTCTTGCATCTCGGAAGGTGCAAGACGATAGGGAGCCCTGGCGACAGGAATCGCACCAGGTACGAGATCAATACGAAAATCGACGGATCTAGGAGGAGGAAGACCAGGTAGATCCTCAGGAAAGACATCAGGGAAAATCACACATAACCGGAACATCGTTTATGTTCTTCCCCTTGCCCTTTTGTTCCACCACATGGGCCAAGAAGGCAGGGTTCCGTTTACGTAAACTTCTGCTCGCCTGTGTGCATGACATCAGCCTCAGTCCTTTTGAAGGTCGGTCTCCGTAGACATTCAAAACATCACCAGACGACAGAGGAAGACGAACAAGCTTATCATGACAGATAATCTCGGCATGGTTCTTACGCAACCAATTCATACCGATAATGACATCAAAACTACCCAAACGCATGGGTATGAGATCAATAGAGAATACGTGATCGTTAAGAGTCAGGGAACAATCACGCACAATAGAGAATACCTCAACAGAGAATGACTCTGGTAACTTTGAGCGTGTCCCATTTATCAAAGAGTCGAATTCCACGGACACAAAACTTTTATCGGCACCGGTATCAAATAGGATCGAAGCATAAAGGTTATTAACGAGGAACATACCATTCACCACGTCATTGTTGTTGCGAGCCTGATTAGCATTGAGATTGAATGCTCATCCACGAGCGGCTGCTTGTTGGTCTTGGTTCAGCTGAGGGCAACGATTTCGAAGATGCATAGTATCTCCACACTGGAAACATGCACGAACAGCATTGACCGGCTTAGGGTTCTGTAGAGGAGCTGGAGGTGCTGGTAAGGTTGCCTGAGCTGGGGCTTGTTGAGCTTGCTGGACCTGGTTAGCTTGACGGCAATAAGGAGTCGTGTGACCATACTGGTTACAGTTGGTGCACAGACGACATGCAGAAGTCATAGGATGATGAAAATTGCAAGTTGCACACTTGGGGTAAGACCCAGTGTATTGCTTCTTTGCTTCGGGAGCAGCAGGGTTAGCAGCAGCAGTAGCAGGAGCGGGTTTTGCTGCAGGGTTCGCAGCAGGAGTAATAGTATTACATCCCGAACCCTGAGACTTCCTTTTCTTGTTCTTGCTGCCGCTCGGCTGCTGGGTAACTTGGTTAGCATACTTTGAAGTGGCAGGAGTACCAAACTGTTTATCACACACACGATTGTTGTTGAGACTAGCTGCGAGACGGTAGACTTCCTCGATTGTTTCTAGCTGAGCTGCTTCAATGGAATCACGCATAGCATGAGGTAGGCCGTTGATGTACTTGGTTATCATCCGCTTAGGAGTCGAAACCAAGTGAGGAACGATTAAGCTCAACTGCTTGAATCGGGTTGTATAAGCCAGGTTATCATCACCAACCTGCTTCAAATGCCAAAACTCTTCTTCCAGCTTTAATTGCTCATTAGGAGGGCAGAACTCGAGCATCATGAGTTCTCGCACCTCAGCCCATGGAAGAGCATAGGCTTCTTCGTTAGATCGGATGTTTCTCTCGTTCGACTACCACTCCAACGCTCTGCCTTGAAACATTCCAGTCGCACTCCTAGTTTTCAAATGATCCGGGCACTCGCTGTTAATAAAGGTAACTTCGATGCTGTCGAACCACTCGAGCATAGTAGTTACCCCATCACTGCCCGTGAAAGGCTTAGGGTTGCAGGAGATGAAATGTTAGTAGCTGAACCTTGTAGGCTTCTGCTTTTCAGCCTTGGAGTCCACAGAGGATGGAGGAGTGTTAGATCCTTGGAGCTCAGTGACGATCTTTGGCACGACTGGAGCGATCTGGTCGGCCATGAATGACATCATCTTTTTCTGAGACTTCTCCTTGGATTTCCTAAGAGAGTCGGATAGCTTTCGAGAAGACATCCTAAAGATTCAACCAGAGGATCGTATAAGTCTAGATTAATATAGATTAACACAAGGTTATCGTAGATACGCAAAACACGTGAGCTTCACATGGCGCGTTGTATAGAGCTTGGCAACGAGTCAGAAGCGCTTATATATAGGAAGTACTAGCGGCGTATCCACCACGTTTCGGGCACATCGCTTCTACCCCGTACTCGGCATCATGTTACGTGTCACAATTGCCAACTAGTATACTCAATATTATAGACATAGACTAACTCGATAGAATTCAATTGATTAACACCACAACTCACGACCTTCACATGGCATGTTGTACGAAGCTTGGCAGCATGCCAGAAGCGCTTATATATAGGAAGTACCAGCGGCGTATCCACCACGCTTCGGACACAATGCTTCCACCTTGTACTCGATGTCATGTTACGTGTCGTAATACACACTCATCCTCCTAGAATTCAATAGATTACCATCGATTACAAATGGTCTTTAATAGCTTAATAGACTTCAATAGATTAGATAGACTTCGATAGTATTCAATAGACATTCCATAAACCATAAATAGACGTTCCATAGATTTCAATCGAATTCAATAGACACTCAATAAGCTTTAATAGACTAACAACGAAACCCCGTATGGCACGTATTACGAAATTTCAGCGACATGACAGAAGCACTTATATATAGGAAGTACCAGCGGCGTATCCACCATGCTTCGATCATGCCACTTCCCCTCGTCATCGCTGTCATACTTCGCCAAGCACAATATTAGACAAATCAAATAGATTAAATAACATAGATTGATCCAACCATCCACATAGATTAACCAATAGTTCAACTTAGATTATAGTTTGACAATCTCATCACAGTCCATAACCACAAATTCCCACATGGCACGTTCTACGAAAGTTTGGCAACGTGACGGAAGCACTTATATATAGGAAGTACCAGCGGCGTATCCACCACGCTTCAATCACGCCACGTCCCCCTCGTAGTAGGTGTCATGCTTTGTCACCCACAACATTAGAATTCACTCACAATTTCGACCAAAGTAGACTTTCAACATAGATTAAGCCAGATAGATTTCACAACTTCAACCCGAGCCTACAAAACTACGAACTTCGCTTAGCGCGTGGTACGAAGATTAGGTAGCATGCCAGAAGCGCTTATATATAGGAAGTACCAGCGACGTATCCACCACGTTTCGTACATGCCACTTTCTTCCTCGTCTTCGGCGCTAGGTTACGTTTCATATTTTGCACCCATACGTAGTTTACACATAGACTTTACTAGAGTAGATGATAGATTTCACAGATAGATTTCCCATAGAGTAAACAAATAGGCCTTCCATAGTTTTAGAATTCAACAGCAGACACTAAGTTTCGCATGGCACTTGGTACGAAAGTTGGTAACATGCCAAAAACACTTATATATAGGAAGTACCAGCGGCGTATCCACCATGTTTCGGACACGTCACTTTACCCTCGCATTCCATGTCATGTTACATCTAGTGGCTCACAAACATATTATCACATAGATTGATCAGATAGAGTAAAGCCTTATAAATTTAGTTTGATCTGAGATCAGAATTAACGTTTTAGATTGCGGACACGCATGTGAGTAGTTGCAAAAGCATACCAAAATGAACGGAGAATCGAGTTTAAAACCACATACATAAAAATCGAGATAACACAAAACAATAGGCTTTTAAAACATAGGATTGTTCCGGGTAGAGGAACCGTGACTAACCAAAGTGTTTCGAGCTCCATTCTAATTGAGGTAATGTGTCCTGACTTACTTAGACAAATACGTCATCGATGTTAGGCCTACGATATTCGTACTTTTAGTCGTTCCACGTTCCTAATTGGTCGGAAGTCACGAGACTTTGGCGAGATATAAAATCAAGGAGTGGGACTAGTTATCAAGATCTGAGTTTCACCTCTAACTTGACAACATCATGCCCTAAATAGCGTTGGTACTTATCCGCAGATAAGACCTACTAGAATAGTATGGAGATTCCCCATCAAGGTTTGGATGTCACTCCTATCCTGTGGGCAAACCTCGTGCAAAATACAAATACTGATTAACAATGTTTTCAAATATTATGTGTATATTGTGTTAGCCTTAGGAAAGGCTTGTAAGTTTAACAGGGATATGTGCTGCTAGGAAGCAGATACGGTAGAATGCATAAGTCTTAAACAACAAATAAGAGTCAAAGTTCCTAGAACTATAGACTAGCGCAAGTATTCCTACTTATCCTGATTCCCTATAGTTATGGCTCTGATACCAATCTGTCACACCCCAACCGATGGCGGAAACATCGGGGTGTGAGCACTAAGCGTTCAGATTGCTCATGAGTTTCCATAACGCTAGATATTTCGATAGAATTAAGTAGATTTCATAAAATAAATTGTCTAGAACAGAAACAAGTATCATCAAATTACATCACCAAATAGATTGTTCAAATTGTTCAAAAACTAGATTAACTAGGCGACGTTTCTAGGCATCTCCTAGCTTGATTTCCATGTTCCATAGCAACCTATCAGCCTGCAACATGTATTAAAATATCAATACAAAAGTATTGGTGAGTATACAATTTTAATAATAGAATAATAGATTAAAACAACTCATATCCACAATGTAAGTAATAAAAATAGTTTCAGCCGTGCTAGTGTCGCAGTCCACGCAGTGATAGCCCAAGTATCCCGATGCTTTAGTGTTTACCCAAGACTCAAGGTAAACTAGAATCCTCCTAACAATACCCCATGAGAATAATGGGAGAGGTGCACCCCTTATAGCGCTACTATTGTTAAGGCGGAACTACACACCCTGGATTAAACGTCACATAGCACAAATAGAATACAAGAATGCACAAGTTTTCACATACACATAGGATAGAGTTTAGATTGCAAAAAGGTTCGAGTTTATATAGAATACACGTTAAATCCCAAAGTTTAAGAGTAAAAAGGGAATCGAGTATACTCACAGTGATTGCTTAACAGTCGCAACTGTTATTGGATCAAAGGGAGCTCTTTTTAGGATTAGACTGATTAGATTACAATAGGATAAGAGTCAAGATTGAAAAAAGAGTTGGAAACCGTCACTGGATCGGATGGCTGTCCGATCGGATGGCAATCCGATCGGACTGCCAGTCGGTCGGGTGACATATATGTGTGAGAGGACAGATGGCTGCCCGATCGGATGGCCATACGATCGGGTTGCCACTTGGCTTCACATTCATAAGTGGAAGGGATAGGGTGGCTGCTCGATCGGACGGCAGTCCGATCGGGTTACCACTCGATTCGGGTGTGTTTAGCGATTTGGTCATCTCAATCGGGTGGCACCTCGATCGGGCGACTGTCCGATCGGGTTGCCACTTGATCAAGTTTCTAAGTGCTTGGAAAGTCTCAAGGACAAGTGTCACCAGATAGGGTGGCTGTCTGATCGGACAGCTATCCGATCGGGTTGCCGCTTGATCGGGCGACCCTTGTTCTTGCTTACCATTTTTGTAAAAATTTCTAAGTTTCTAGTTTAACGGTGACGTTACGGCACGTACTGTGACAACAGTAACTCATTAGCACACCACCGTTCTGATCGGGTGGGAATCACCCATGTCCGATCAGTCGTCTGTTCGTAACGAGTTAATGTCAGAATCCATTCCATGCTCGTCTTCACTAGTATTAACTCAGATCTAAGCCGACTCTAGACTATTTACCAAGTCTACAGTCCGTTTAGACTCAGTTTCCACCGATTTAAAGTAAAAGTTTGAGAAAAAGATGAAGATACACAAGTTTTATAGAAAAAAGTCTAGACTTAGCTTGGATTTAGTGTGAAAACGCATGAGATATCTTAGATCTGAGCTAGATCTTGCTAAGAATGACATCACATGGCAATTTGTACAAACCCCCATGATGACATCACCCTCAAGAACTCAGATCCGAGAGATTTCTCGGTTAAAAGTGTGATTTTAAGTGAGAATCACGTAGAGAATGATGTGTACATCAAGAAAGTACAAAGATCTAGCCTAGAACGTACCGAAATTGATGAGAAAATGAAGAAATGAGAAGGTAGCTTGTCTGGTCGAGCAGAGCTGTCACATCACTGAAAATGGTGATATGACAGGTCTATTTATAGTGTGAGAGTATGAGAAAGGGATAAGGTGCACACGGGTCGGGTGGCAGTCCGATCGGATGGTCACCCGATCGGATGGCCATCCGGCCGGGTGGTAATCCGGTTGGGTGGTAATCCGATCGGACGGCAATCCGATCGGATTGCCACTCTGGCCAATCCCACCTTTCCGTGTTCTCGTTTCTGATTCGTTTTGCGAGTTAGATTAGGCGTTGCGCATTATTTGAGAAATAGAATAACTAGATTACAACCTTCACATCTAAATTTTAAAAAAATTAATAGATTCCGCCAGTGACAAGACTCTAGTCTCTCGTTCAACCAAGAATCAAGTTTCACAAGTCTAAAGAGTCAAGCACCAAATAGATTTAGACATTCCAAACATAGATTTAGATATTCCAGATATAGAATTAGGCATTCCAACATATATTTAGGCATTCCAGATATAGAATTAGGCATTCCAAGCATATAGATATAGACATTCCCAAGATATAGACATTCCACACGTAGATTTAGGCATTTCAAGTATATAACATAGACTTTCACATAGATTAGAGGCTTAAAATGACAAGTAGACAAACTTCAGGGACTAATCTTGACAAGGTCCTAAAGTTTTGGGACGCTGGGCGTTACACATGGAATGGGAGGAATTTAAGAATATGGTAGAAAGAAAATTCTGCCCTCCCAATGAAACGGAACAGATAGCAAATAAGTTTCTAAACCTTAGGATGACCGGAGTGGATAGTAAAGGGTACACTACTTTATTCTTTGAATATGCTAGAATAGTGCCAACCCTTGCATCACCTGAACCAGTATTAATCTCCCGTTGCATCTGGGGATTAATCAGTGAAATTAGGCATGTAGTCAAGGCAGCTAGACCTCAAACCATAGAAGAAGCTGTAGAACTAGCAAACACCTTGACAGATGAGTTAGTGCGTACTCGAAAAGAGGACCAAAGAAGAAACCTAGCCCAAAGGCTTACCCAAGAATTCCGTTATGGAAATTCCAACCGTGGGAAAATGTAGGTTCTATATATACACCATACTGCAAGGCTTGCAAGAAGAAGCATTCAGGAAAATGTTCCACTTACTGCAATTTCTGCAAGATACCAGGGCACAAGGAGGAAGACTGTAGGAAGAAACCTAATAATGGAATGTGCTTCCACTGTGGAGAAAATGTCACATTAAGCCGAATTGTCCGAAACTAGTTCCAGCCACGAACAACAAAACTACTAAAAATGCTAGAGCATTTGTTCTGACCGCAGAAGAAGGTAAGATGATCCCGGACGTGATAGCCGGTACGTTTTTAGTTAATGATATTTTTGCTAAAGTATTATTTGACTCTGGTGCGAACCAAAGTTTTATTAATACTTCATTTTGCAAACTTCTCAATCGACCATTAACTAGACTTCCACAAGAATGTCTAGTAGAGACAGCAAATGGGGAAACCATTAAGATTTCTGAAATCTTGCAGGGAGCAAGAATAGAATTTCTAAATCAAAAATTTATTGCAAACCTTTACCCAATGGATCTGGCAGGATTCGATGTTGTATTAGGAATGGATTGGTTAATAGCCAATAAAGCCAGTATTTTATGTGATCAAAAGTCAATCCAAGTAAATTCACCAAGGGGTGAAAAGATCACAATTAAAGGAAATAAACCATCTAGAGCCACGAAATTCATCTCTGTAATGAAAACAGCCAGTTATGTAAGAAAGGGGTCACTAGTGTATTTGATTTCTAAAATCATTAACACTAAAGGAAAAGAACTAAAAGATATTCCGGTAGTATCCCAGTTTTCAGATGTATTTCCAGAAGAGTTACCAGGGCAACCTCCAGACAGAGAAGTTGAATTTAGAATCCACCTGCTACCAGGAACAGCACCGATTGCCAAAACACCTTACCGTTTGGCACCCGCAGAAATGCAGGAATTGAAGAAACAATTAGATGAATTATTGGAGAAAGGATTTATACAGCCAAGTTCATCACCTTGGGGAGCGCCAATCTTATTTGTTAAAAAGAAGGACGGATCAATGCGTATGTGCATTGACTACCGCTAATTGAACAAGGTCACGATTAAAAATCGGTATCCATTACCAAGAATCGATGATCCGTTCGACCAGCTACAAGGAGCACGATTTTTCTCTAAAATCGATTTACGATCAGTATATCATCAATTAAAGGTACATGAAGAGGACATTCCTAAGACCGCTTTCAGAACAAGGTATGGCCATTATGAATTTACTGTCATGCCATTTGGTTTAACCAATGCCCCAACTGCATTTATGGAGATGATGAACCGAATATATAAGCCATATTTGGATAAATTCATAATTGTCTTTATAGATGATATTCTCATTTATTCTAAAAATAAAGAGGAACATGCAAAACATTTGTACGCACTTCTAAGTTTATTGAGAAAAGAAAAGCTTTATGCTAAGTTTTCAAAGTGCGAGTTTTGGTTAGAACAGGTACAGTTTCTTGGACATCTAGTCAATCATGAAGGAATCCATGTAGATCCCACCAAGATCGAGGCAATTACCAAATGGAAAACCCCTGAATCACCAACCGAGGTTAGAAGTTTCTTAGGATTGGTCGGTTATTATAGAAGATTTATTCGAGATTTTTCTAGAATAGCCATTCCCTTAACTAAGTTAACCTGTAAATCCGTTAAGTTTGAATGGGGACCAAAACAAGAAGAAGCCTTTATAATTCTTAAGCAAAGACTAAACAATGCACCCATACTAGTGTTACCAGAAGGAACTGAAGACTTTGTAGTTTATTGTGACGCTTCTAAGTTAGGTTATGGATGTGTGCTAATGCAACGTCAAAAGGTTATAGCTTATGCCTCTAGACAACTTAAGAATCATGAAGAGAATTATTCAACCCATGATCTAGAATTAGGAGCCATAATTTTTGCCCTTAAGATGTGGAGACATTACCTTTACGGTAGTAAGTTTACCATTTTCACCGACCATAAGAGTTTAAGGTATGTTTTCGGGCAAAAGGAATTGAATATGAGACAAAGACGTTGGATGGAGTGATTATGATTGTAATATCCAGTACCATGCAGGAAAGGCAAATGTAGTAGCTGATGCTTTAAGTCGGAAGTATCACGAAAAACTAAAAAGAGTACGTTCACTTAAATTAAATTAAATCTGCAAGTAGATTTAAATGAACAAATTAGAAAGGCACAAGAATCAGTAATCAAGGATGATACTGAAAAGTTAAAAGGAAAAATTAAAGAATTAGAACAAGGAACAGATGGAATTTGGAGATTCCATAAGAAAAGAATGTGGATACCTAAATTAGGAAACCTACGCCACCGTATATTAGAAGAAGCCCATAAGTCTAAGTATACGATGCATCCTGGAAGTGATAAGATGTATCAGGACTTAAGAAAGAATTTTTGGTGGATAGGAATGAAAAAGGATATAGCAGCATATGTTGCAAAATGTTTAACATGTTCACAAGTTAAAGTTGAACATCAGAAACCCTCAGGTTTATTACAACAATTGGAAATGCCTGTATGGAAATGGAAATGATAACAATGGATTTTGTTACTAAATTACGCAAAACAAGAAAAGGTAATGATACAATCTGGGTGATTGTAGACAGGCTAACCAAGTCAGCTCATTTCTTACCTATGAAGGAAACTTTCAGTATGGAACAGTTAGCTAAGTTGTATGTAAATGAAATAGTTTCATTGCATGGAATTCCTTTATCAATTATTTCTGACAGAGATAGCCGTTTTACCTCTCATTTTTTGATAAGTTTCCAAAAAGCAATGGGAACCAAGCTAAATCTAAGCACCGCTTATCATCCTCAAACGGACGGACAAAGCGAAAGGACAATTCAGACAATGGAGGACATGCTTAGAGCTTGTGTAATTGATTTCGGAGGTAATTGGGACGATCACTTACCATTAATAGAATTTTCTTATAATAACAGTTATCACACTAGTATCAATGCTGCACCATTCGAAGCACTTTATGGACGAAAGTGCCGAACCCCAGTCTGTTGGGTAGAAATTGGAGAAAAACAACTATCTGGACCTGAGATAGTACAAGAAACAACCGACAAAATTATTCAAGTCAAGGAACGACTGAAAGCAGCACGTGATCGACAAAAGAGTTATGCTGATAACAATCGAAAGCCCTTGGAATTTCAGGTAGGAGATAAAGTATTATTTAAAGTCTCTCCTTGGAAAGGAGTGGTAAGATTCATCAAAAGGGGAAAGCTAAGCCCCAGGTATGTTGGAACTTTTGAGATTATTAGAAGAATAGGACCTGTAGCCTATCAGTTGCAACTGCCAGAGGAAATGGCAGGAATACATGATGTATTTCATGTATCTAATCTCAAGAAATGCTTAGCTGATGAATCACTAGTAGTACCTCTTAAGGATATAGAGGTAAATAAACAACTTAAATTTGTAGAAAGGCCTCTACAGATTGAAGACAGAAAGGTCAAGAACCTCAAGCACAAGAGATTAGTTCTGGTTAAAGTAAAATGGGACTCCAAAAGAGGACAACAGTACACATGGGAGCTTGAATCGGAAATGCAAAGGAAATATCCACACTTATTCCAGTAGACCTCGAGGACGGGTTCTAAAACAAGGTGGGGAGGATATAACAACCCTCCAAAATATTTTCGACACCCCTAATATATTTAGAATGCCCCAATATGTCTGAATACTTTTATTTCTATTAAATTTAATTAAAAACCAGGTTTTTAGGTCTGTCGCGGGCCGCGTAAGACCACCCCTGGGTCTACGCGGGGCGCGATCGCTCATCGATAAGGCGAAACCCTGGGTTGCCACGTGGCGTACAAGTGTCGAAGCTACGTGTCAACTCAGCAAGGCTACGGCCTAGTCTACAAGCCGTCGCGGGCAGCGTAGCCCTTGGCTACAGCCTTCGCGGGGCGCGACAAAGTCTAGAATCAGCCCTATAAATAGCAACCATCGGCAGACCAGTCGAACTCGCTCACATTTCTTTTCTCTCTCGAATTTCCACATAGCAATAGTAATTTCCGGGCATAATACCCCCTAAATAACGAAGTTCTGATCCGTTGTAAGTATCATAACCCCGGTTACGTATTAGATACGCTGCCCGATTGATCCAGGGTTCCGTAACGGCTGTCGTGGTTCTGCCCGACGTAGTCGTTGGAATGCCGTCTTGGGGAGGGTATTACTAATGTAAATATTGGGTTATCATACTAACGCGTGTGCATTTGTGTATTTAATAGATAATCACCAGGAAATCCATAAGGAAAACCCTAAGACAGCAATGTGAGTAATCTCCTTTTTTGCAAACTGTTTTTACAAAACCTCACTTAATTATATTATATTAAACAATGATTGAGTATTTGTATTCTACAATTATCGTTGGTATGTTGGGGTTTTGTATACAAAATTTGTTACTTCCTTGCCAGGAGTAACATGACCACAAGTCGGGTTGACAGTACCGTGGGTGGTAATTAAAGTAGATGGAAACAAATGTAATTGCGCGACCGCCCTCAATACTGTACAATGGTTTTACTTAACTTGATTAAACTGAGATTCACTCACCAGTATTTCCCACTAACAAAATGTTTTTAAACGCGTTTCAGGTAACAAAATGTGAAAGCCAAATAGAAGCCAGCTGGACAGCACTGAAGGCTTGGAAAAGTGGCTATAACGTTACCTAAAATAAAGAGATGTTTTATTTAAATAAAATAGGGTTTAACCCTATAAAAATGTGTGTACTTAAAACTTGGGATTATTCTCTCGTATTTAATATTATGAAAGTGTGGTATTTTACTCTGATAAAATATTTCCTAACTACGATCCTGATGTAATTTCCGCTGCCAAAATGATAAACACCTGAAAACCACCAAAACTGGACGCGGCCGCCCGTTCCCGGGTTGTTAGGGGACGGGGGTTGCGACATCTACCCATTGTCTTCAAAGAATAAACAATGGTGGTAACAGGTCTAATTATGACCATGTTTATTTACCCATTGTATTCCCAGAAATTACAATGTAAATAGCAATTCAACTACTCACATTGTTCGACCAAACACAGCCGACAAGGGGTAGGTCGTGCTATCACAAGGGAGGTTGAATCAAAACGTTCCAACTAAGCATCGACGGTAACAAGGTAACCGCAAAGTAGATGCAGAACTCTAAGGACAGTTGTCCAATGGATGAACACGGAACACCTCACATAAAGAGGGATCATCACTCTATGTCCAAGTGATGAACATAAAGCACCACCACGGTGCCAAATACTTTTGCGTCGGCAGACGCAAATGTTACAACTCGAGTTGCGGGTAATGGCGAGTTCATACTCATCTTCCGTCATCATCTCAAAGGTTGATTCGAAGACCTGCCAAATGGCGATCATGTTTGATGATATCAGAAAAAGGTAGACCACACTACCAACCTGCCACGAAAACGCAATAAACCAAGAGATGCTTCAGAATCAACCTGAAGTTACTCACCGGTTCAGCACAAGTCAACACGACTTTACTCCAACCGCTCCATAGTCAACAATCAATCGACCGATTGATTTACATGAAGCAGGAGCAAAGGCCTCGGCCTAGTATCTTCTCTAAACCGATTTCAAGGGCACCCTTTCGACCAATAATCCAGCATTCCACCCATCTGCAACTTGCATATGGAAGCAACACTGGACTGGGGGACTTGAAGGGGTATAGTCCTAAATCTCGCACCATGCTCGAGCACGAGTGACCATAACTCGGTCTGTTGCCCCTACTAACAAGGATTCTCTTGCGGTCGTGCAGAGACGCGCGGACCCGGTGTGCTATCCCAATCGAAGAAGGAGAAGACTAACCTGGTGTATGAAAATGGGTTTTCGTCACCATAAGGGATGCGGTAACCGTCGTGGTTACCGCACATAGCAATGCGGCCCAAAATCGCATCTTGTTGTCCCACAAGTGACACTGCCACTTTGACTTCAGTGACAAAGCAAGCAAGTAGTCTGTCCGGGCACTGACAGCGTTCAGCTGCCCAGCCCACATGCATGAAAAGCTGGCGGACGGACTGACAGCCGCAACAGGACATGGCATCACCTCGGAAGCGTCCAACACTTCTGTGACCGGCGCTTCTGACACACCTACAAAAGGCTACGCGCTGTCAGTCTAGCCACTCGATCACCCTCCTTCGCTCTTCGGCTATAAATACTCATCCCGGACCAGGTTTGAGGTAACGCTAATCTGCTCTCTCACACATACTACTTAAACACATACTTTGCTCTCAAGCAAATACTGCTTCTCACGCCGGAGAGTGGTAACAAGGAGCACCCCCACCCCATCCTCCTTGTTACGAGTCACGGTGTGTTTCCTTGTGCAGGAGACAGGTTAGAGGACGACCTGGCCATTGATCGAGGAAAGAAGGGATTAACCCTACTTGACGAGATTAGTGACTTAACCCTCCAGTTAACCACTGTTTCATCACGCCCCTGTCATATACTCATCATCTTCCTCGGTTCAAATTGAAAAACCTGCAAATAAAAACAATTTCTATTTTTTTTCGTCTTTCTTAAAACTGTTTCACCTATACCGAAACAAACAACTCAACCGTGTTAACTCAGATCTGGAACATATACAGCTCGGATTTAGATGCCAAACAAGCTGTGATGCGATCTAGAATGATACGTTTTTATGAACAAGTTGTGATGCTCAGCAAGTAAATGACGTAATGATGTGCAAAATCTGTGATTTCCAGCCAAGTTTATCTTTTTAACCAACAACAACTTCAATTGAGATTCAGATCTATTTCGAAACAAATTAACAACCCCCTTCTATGCTTCAAATCAAATGTAACAACACAAATCTGGAAAAAAAAACTTATCAACCGACGTAACAATTCATATCTGAAACGTGAAATTCTCGTTTTGAACATCTCATGGAATTGGGGGGTTCGCCGGAAGTTTCTGGTTCGCTAGAGAGGTGTATGGTGGCGGTTTTACGAGGCGCCGGAAGTTATGTGTTCGCCGGAATCTGGGCAGAAGTGGCGGTGGTACTAGTGGTTTGATGAGAGATGAAGAAGAAAAGGGGTAGAGGTAGAGATGTACAAAAAAACTGATTACGCAATCGAAACCGGAAAAAAAACTGAAATCGGTTTTTTTTTAAACCGGTTTTTTTGTAACCGGTTTGGCCGGTTATAGATCGGTTATGAATTTTCTTGTCCAGAATGGTTATAAAACCGGTTTTTTTTTAACCGGTTATTAATCGAAACACTAAAAAAACCGGTTACAAAAACCGGTTAACCGGTAACGTTCATATAAAAACTGGTTAAAAAAACCGGTTTTAACCGGTTAAAATTGCCCAGCTATGATTAACAGTCATATGACCGTTTGGGTGTAAAAATAGCCGTTTTTTTTTTTTTTGCCTAAAATTCTTCTCCAACTAGTATAAAAGGGTTGTGGGTGTTTAGGTTCAATCACAACACTTGAGAATCTTCAAAAACTCTAAAAAAGTCTCTCATTCTTGTTCAATAACTCTCAAAACGCTATGGCAACCTCTAGTGCCCATGATTCGGTCAATGTTGGCGAGTCTACAACCGACTCGGTGATTCGTGTTGTTCCAACGAAGCGCTACCCCGAGGTTTGGTCACATTTTGATTTGTGCGAGATGGCCAACGGTAAAAGAAAAGCGCGTTGTCATCATTGTCAAGGCTTTTACGCCGAAACCGCAAACTCCACCTTGAAACAACACATCAAAAAACCGTTTTGGAAGGCGTTGAAACAACAACACGTTAATGGTCAAGCTTCCATGGCAAGTGATGGCGCTAATATTTTCAACTACAATTTCAATATGGCTAGGAAGGAAATGGCGAAGTTTGTAATCCAAGAAAGTTTGTCGTTCAACCACTTCAACAACCAACGCTATACAAAGATGGTTCAACGAACTCTCCAACCACGATACACCCATGTAAGTCGTGCTACTCTTAGGAGGGATTGTTTAAGATTGTGGAAAAATGCTAAACTAGAATTAATTTCTTATTTTGAAAAGAGTAAAATGCACGGATAGTCCCTGTGGTTTGGTGAAATTTCACCTTTAGTCCCCAACTTTTCAAAATTACACTCTTAGTCCCTGTGGTTTGACAAGTTGTTACTCGGATAGTCCCCAAAGCGGATGGAGGTTAGTTTTTCTGGTTAAGTGGATGTGAAATGACAAGGACTATCCGAGTAACAACTTGTCAAACCACAAGGACTATCCGAGTAACAACTTGAAACCACAGGGACTATCCGAGTAACCTTCATCCGCTTTAGGGACTATCCGAGTAACAACTTGTCAAACCACAGGGACTAAGAGTGTAATTCTGAAAAGTTGGGGACTAAAGGTGAAATTTCACCAAACCACAGGGACTATCCGTGCATTTTACTCTTTTGAAAAATTAGAAACCGGTGTTAACTTGATTAGCGACGTTTGGTCCGCACCGCACGGTTCACCCGATTCGTATATTTGTGTCACCGCCCATTGGATTGAACCGGCGACGTGGCAAATGATGAAACGCATGATTTCGTTTAAATTATTCGATTACCCTCACACCGGTGAAGCTATATATAAAGTAATCGACAAATGTATTACAACATACAAATTGGAAAAAAAGGTTCTTTCAATATCTTTTGATAACGCCTCAAACAATACTAGCGCGGTAATGCGTTTAAAATTAAAATACAATCCGATTTGTGAGGGTATTTTTTTCCATAGTCGATGCGTTGCACACATCATAAATTTGGCCGTTCAAGACGGTTTAAGGGTTATTGAACCACAAAAAGAAGCTTTCAAAAGAATGTTACGAAGTATATTTAGTAACACGCAAAGACATGCAAAATATATTAAAACTTGTAAGGAAGCGGGTCGAATATGCTTAGGACCCAATTGGGACGTTGCTCATAGGTGGAACTCGACTTGCACCATGTTTGAAAAAGCTATTTTGCAAAAGGAAAGTTTAATAGAATTTCATAACCTTTTGGCTAGTTGTAGAAAGTGTTCGCCTTACCACCCATCGGGTTGGGCTACTATTGAAACGGTTACACAATTGCTTCAAGTTTTCAAAACATCTACAAAGACTTTATCGGGGGTTTACTATCCAACAAGTTCATTGGTACTTCACAATTTGTTTAAAATGTGTTTGAAATTAAACGAGTTGTCGGTTAGAGGTAGACTATATTGTGACATGGCGGATACGATGAAGGAAAAACTAAGAAAATATTTTAAAGAACTACCGGCGGTTTTCACTTGTGCCGCCGCTCAAAACCCTTGTTTTAATATTTTTGGAACCGGGTCTTTGATTGTAAAAATTGCACACGAGTTGAATTTAAACACCACTCAAGAACCAAACTTTGGTGAAGTCGCAAAATGTCGTTTCAAGGATCAACTTTCAAAATTGTTTGATGTTTATGTAACAAAATATGGTACAACCTCGTCACACATTCACGAGTCAATGAGAAACGCCACTTTTGGTGAAGGTTCAAGTTCAATTATGGAAGATACCGATTTGTATGTTTATAACCAATTGTATGATGAGTCGAGTCAAATGCATCGTGGTAACACTAGTAGTAGTGAACTCGTGTCGGTATGGTGGGTCGAACTTTCTACAAATGATGAGTTCACAAGACTTTAAAATTTTTGATTTGTTGGCTTGGTGGAAAAGTAAGGAAGATCAATTTCCGATCTTAGCCACAATGGCCTGAGATTTACTAACGGTCCAAGCTTCCACGGTAGCTTCAGAAAGTGTTTTTCTATTAGTGGTAGGGTGATTTCGATAAGGAGGATACGACTAACACCAAAGGCGGTTGAGATGTCGATTTGCTTGAAAGATTGCTTGGATGCGGCAGAGAGATGTCAAGACACACGCTCACGCGAGGGAGAATTAGATTACGAAGGCGAAGTTTACGAGGACGAGGTCCAAGCCGAATTGACAACCCCAATGATCGACGAAGAAGCCGAATTAGATGAATTCCTACGCAATAGTTCGAGTTCGGGCGAAGAAGATTAAACGAGGCTTCTCAAGATATATTTTAGTATTGTAGTTCCACTAAATATATATATATATATATATATATATATATATTAGTGGACCTTCTTGCGGATTAATATTTTAAGTTTATGTAAAACCGTTTATCGTTTGTTACGTTTATCGTTTGTATTTTCATTGTTATGTAAAACCGTTTGTTGCGAGACTTAATGAATGTTTTAACTTTTTATACTTTCATTGTTAAGTTTTTATATAAAAAACTGAATTTTACAAAAAAAAAAAAAAAAAAACAGTTAAAAACAGCAAAATATGCTGAAAAACAGCAAAAAAACATTATGTGAACCTTCTGTATGATTTCTGCAGCACCGGTTTTTTTAACGGTTTTTATAATTCGGTTTTTTTTAATCGGTTAATTTAGCAAGACAAAAAAAACCGGTTTTTTTATCAACCGGTTAGGACCGGTTACAAATTTTGTTCATTGAAACCGGTTAAAAACTGTAACCCGTTATTGAAGGGTGCTACTTTCTACACCCCATATTTACTTTTTTCACCCCCTCCTCTCACATACTTACAGGTGGGGCCTGCGTGGGACCGACAGTTTTCCTCTCACAAGGGGGGGTGTAATCAGGAAGGAGGGGGGTGTGTATAGAATGGGCCTTATTGAATAGCCGTTTTTTTTTCCTTTTGCATATTAACCGGTCCGGTTATAAAAAAAACAATTTGTACACCTCTAGGTAGAGGGTGAGGGTGAGGGTGTGGGTTAGGATTTTATATTTAAATAAATAATAAGGGCATTCTTGTCATTTCGCACCCACTTAACTGGGAAAACTAACCCTCATTCACGCCATGGACTATCTGAGAACGAATTTGCAAAACTTGAAGACTATAGCTGTAATTTAAAAAATGTAAGGACTATAGATGAAATCTGAGCAAAATAGAAATATACTTTTTAGGTCTTGGTTGTCATCTAATAATAAGTTTAATAAATTAATATATATATAGAGAGAGAGAGAGACGTAGATCTATGAATAAGTTCACGAGCCAGTTTTAATTGCTTTTGTCAGGTAAAGAGAAATGTTTGTCGTCTTCATCAATGTAATGCTGCTGGTGCTCAGAAACAACCCCCCTTATTATTATACTACTACTATTACTATTTAATCTCCATTGATACATACCCCCAAATCAAATCAAATCATGCTCAAAACCCACCTTCTTCTTCACCTCTACATTTCCCATCTGTTGCTTCCTCATATATAACCAAACCCACACCATTATTCTCAACACCATTAAAGTTAAAGCAGCTCAACTTCAATTCAATGGCGGTCAACTCCACTGAAGAAGAGGTTTTTCACTCTCAATTCCTCTACATTTTGCTTTGCTTTGAAATTAGCTTGATTTTTGTTCTTAATTTTGAGTTATATGTGCTTGAATATGGATCAGTGATATTGATGTTAAGGAGGGTAATGGTGGAATAGGGTTTTCAGGCGACAGTCGACTGGTGTGTTGACCTAAGATTGTCTGTCATAAATGAGATGGTGACAGGAGATGATCATTGGTGTCAGATGGAGCCCTATGTGTTTTTTCTAACATAAATGATGCTGTTTCTCTTTTGGGTTGGGATTATTATTATTTTTTTTAAAATGGGCCGGCTTCATTCCAAAATTTATATATCTTTTCTTCTTTTAGATGCATACAGTTATTATAGTTTGATGTTTTTGCATCAGTGATTTAGACACTTTTAACTCATGTGTTAGGACTTAGGTGGTGTTTGTTTATCTCTTAACGAGACTCTTAATGGTTCAGACCTCTTACTAGTTCAACACTTAATGGTTCAGACTGTTTGTTTCGTGAGCAGATTCAGACATTTGTCTCTGAATGGTTAAGCATTATACTGAGTCTAAATGGTTAAGACATCTAATCTGAATTGGTAAGAGATTTGCCTCTGAACGGTTAAGCATTATATTGGCTCTTAAGGTTTAGACCTCTTACTGGTTCAGCACTTAATGGTTCAGACCTCTTACTGGTTCAGCACTTAACCATTCGGAAGTTGCCAAACAGCGAGGATACATGGTTATTTATTTTGAAAATACTTAAATATAGAAAAATAGATTCGGTTATCAGTTTTGCTCCGAAATTAGTCATTCATGCTAACTGTAGTTTTTCGGTTTCCATTTTGAAATCAATGATGATTTTGCATGTTCAAGAATTAAATTTTCTTGAACCTTAGTGAATCAGATTAATGTTTCATTGAAACACTTGTTGCTATACTTTGTGTTTGCTCTTTTGTATATTGAAAAACTGCAGTTTGTATGTTCATTTCTATTAGTATGACTATGAACGATAATACATATGGACAATTACTTGTCTTTCGAAATTTGAAACAATTTTAAGTATAGAACTATGAGAACCGCAATTAGGTGGTTACAGAACCACCTTATGTATCACAATGTACAAATGTTTATGTAATTCAACCATTTAAACACCCTTCATTGCTCTTAAAAGAAAATTTTCGGTACATTTTGTTATCATCAGTTTCTGTTCTTACGTCTCAAGATCTTTAACGATTTCTGTACTGTCTTATGGGAATCCATTTTGTTCACATACATTTTTGTTGTTGCAACATTAAAGAAGCCATGACCTAAGTGGCTATGTGTTTGGTTTCGTTGTTTTTATTCAGTTAATTGTTTTCTTGTATGCATGCAGGGATGTGATGATTATAGCGTTGTAGTATTGTCTGATGAATGTGACAGCGGTCTCCATTATGAACTGCCAATAGATTTCTCAAGTCCTGCAGCGACAGAGGTGGTTATTCCTCTTAAAAGCCAGCTTTCGTTGGATGGCCGTTTGAGCAGTCAAAGCTACATCAACATGATGGTGGAAAATGCAGTTGCATATTCTGTAGATGTTGATGATGTTGAAACCAGTAATGAGGAAACTCTTGGTAATTTGAAGAACGAACAACTATTGACGGTGAGTAGATCAAGTTATTCTATACGGACGGGCTCACTAATTTTTCAACAAAAAAGTTTATCTGTTTAACCTATTAGATATATTTTAAAATCCATGTTGACTCGTTCATAAGTTAAGGGGTGAAATTTGGTATCCTTGATTCTCTAAAAAGTACAAACGAGTTGTTTTAGACGTTGTTGTGGATTGATATGAAATTGTTACTATTCAAGAAGTAATTACTGGAATGATTTTGCAATGTTAATTTCATGGTAATGGTATTTTGCAGAAACAGATCAGCTTCGACATGGGAGGTAAGTACATGCAGATGTTGATGAACCACAGCCTCATGTTGTCCAAGTTTTCCACTCGAGGTTCTTAACCGTCTTCTACTTCAATTCATTTCTTGTTACAAAATTACCATGTGATCATATGATCAAACGTAAGTTACGTAACATCTGACTAATGATGCGCTTGCTTTTGTTCAACAGATAAAATTGTTGGTGAGAAAGTTGTTGATGCTCCCAGATCGAGGAAGCATAAGCGTGCTGGCTCGTTTAATTCAAGAAAAATTGTTCTCCTCTTCTCAGTCTTGTAAGTTTGCAACTTCTCATGATTTTAAATATAAATTATAAATCAAAGTTACATTAGAAAAAAATTCCAGTCAACACAAGTCAATCGCTTACGGTGAGTTTCCTTTCAAATGGGTCAAATAAAAACATTTGCTAAAAGAGGAACGGGTCAAACAAGTTGAAAAATGTATACAAACCCCTAAATCATTTTATTAAAAGATTTATTGCTATGATCTTTTAATAATCATAATTAAGACATTAACTATTTATAAACAATGGAAAATAAGAGTGTTTGACGGGCAACTTGACCCATTACCGAGCCTGACCTACCCAGTGGATATAAATGTGAATTTGAGTGACAAGTATATGCTTCTTTTATTTCACACAAGCACTAAACTGTCTCTGTTTTGCAGGTCGAGTTTGGGGACGATTATACTTATATATCTGACACTGAGAGTAAGACAGATGGGTATTTATTCGGGCTGAACTCGCCGTCACTTTGCAACTTCACTTTTTTGTTCCTGGAAACAGTTTCGTTAAATTCAAAAAAAAAAAAAAAAAGTTGATGCGCACGATGACTTGACTTGTTATAAATCCGATAACGCATAATTCTGTCTTGATATGTACATAAGTTGAGAAAAACACTGTTGAAATGTTAAGTCATTGGTTTTTTTTTTGGATATATTGATCTCTTGTCTACTTTAGAAGCCTTTGTCCTAATAGTGTTGAAACTATGATTTTAATCTGCAGATGGAAACGACTAATGAGTGTTGTAATGAATCCAATGTTCTGGGGACTGTGTTAGGGGGTAAATCGTGTCAGGTTGGTGGGTTGAATTGTTTAACTCGAATATGACCCATTTTTTATTCGTGTCAAAAACATCAATCCTAACCTGCACATATGTAAAATCATAAACGGGTTAGTGAGTTGACATGTTTGGTTAAACGGGTTGGCAGGTTGGCCGGTTGGCCGGTTGGCCTGTTTAACTAAACATGTTACATATGCCAATATAAAACAATGACTCGTTTTCTTCGTCTTTGACGGATTCGGAAAATTCTCTCTCAAAAACCCTACCCTCCGTCTCCCTTCCCCCGTTCCCTGCCGGCCGCCGGTGGCTCGACGAAGAAAGGGGATTTCGAGTTAGCGTGCGAGGTCGCCATATCGCTTGGCCTGACCTTTCTTTCTAACGTGACCTCCCTTCTCTTCCATTCGCTGACCGGGTCCTGGCTCGCCCGTGTTTTTCTTATCGGAAATCGAATCGCCGGGGGCTCGACAACGAGGTGGTGCCCGGGATAGACTCAGAGGTTTGACTTGATTGCATATTGCTTGCAGATCTAACGTTACCTTAGTTTCTTGACATTGACTCCATTCGCCTGCTGGGATTCGTGCTCCTCAGTATTCTCCTATGGATGAAGATGGGCCTTGGGAGCTCCCCGGTCATCTGCGGAACCAACTTAGATCCTTGGAATGGTCAGTTGCTCCCGTTCGAAAGATTGGCTTGGGTTAGGATTCTAGGTGTCCCCATGCATCTGTCTGATAATGACGTGTTGAACAATATTGCGGAACATTACGGTAAGATAGTTCATGGTTCTCAACTGGAAGCAGAGGACGGGAACTTATCGGTAAGTTGGATTGGACTGCTGGTTGGTGAGGGTGAAAGGATCCATGACCAGGTTACTTTAAAGTGGAAGGATAAACAACTGTTTCGAGTGTGGATTGAAGAGGAATGTAGTGACTGGGTCCCTGAGTCTGTGGGGAAAGTGACTACACCTTGTAATGACGGTGATAAGTGTCACTTCGGTCCGGCCAGTCCTCAGTCGGGATACGAAAAGAGGGACGTAGAAGTGGAAAAGACTCATGTGATTAATGCAGCCGACTCTCCTAATGTCTCTAACGTTAATAATAATAAGTGCTGTAGTAATATTGGCGGTTATTCTGATCTGAATGGTGGGGCCCGAGAAGAAGGTGAAGTTTTAAAACTAAAGGGTATGTTGTCATGAATTTTATGTCTATCAATATTAGAGGTATATTCGGAGGGGGCAAAGCGGCTTGGGTTAAGGAGATTAGGACGACCAATAAAATTCGGGCTGTTGCTATTCAAGAAACTAAGGTGGAATCGGTCAGTCAGTCTCAGTTATGTGGTTTCTGGGGGAATAAGTCATTCGATTTCGCAAGTGTTCCTTCAGTTGGGCTCTCTGGTGGTCTGGTCTGGTCTGGTTATGGGACCCGAAAATTCTGAAAGTTGAGTCCGTTATCCACAAGAGAAATTTTCTTATAATTACAGGTTCCTTAGTGGGAAGCTGAGATGTCATTAATCTGGTTAATGTGTACGCTCCGCAAAGTGTTGCAGCTAAACTTCTTTTGTGGGCTGAGATTTCAGGAAAGATTGACCCGTCTCATGGTATGTGGCTTCTCGCTGGAGATTTCAATGCAGTCGGGCATCCCGAGGAACGGAGAAGATCTAATTTCAAACAGGTGTGCGCCGATAATTTCAATAAATTTATTTTTGACGACGGTCGGTTAGAAATTCCTATGCAAGATCGTAAATTCACGTGTATTAGAGATAACGGTCGAAAGCTTAGTAAGCTGGACCATTTCTTGGTGTGTTCGGAATTTTTTTAATAAATGGCCATCGGCATGTGTGCGGGTGCTTCCGAGTAGACTCTCTGATCATTGCCCGATTATTCTTGAAGTGGTTGACTTGAAATATGGTCCTATGCCGTTTCGAGTTTTCAGTTCGTGGTTAGGGAAGTCGGGTTTTGAGGAAGTCGTTAAGTCTGCGGTTGAGGGTTTGGTTCCTTTCAATCCTCTTGATGCCTTCTTAACTTCCAAATTCGCTAGGATCAGGTCGTTTTTAAAGAATTGGATAGATGATTTTCTTTCTAGCGAGAACGAGAATGAAATTTTGGCTTTAAGTGAAATGGAAAGTCTGGAAAAAGAAATGGAATCTAGAGAATTGTCGGAAGAGGAAGAATGGATTCTGGCGGAAAACAGGAAAACGATTAAAGATGTGGAAAACAGAAAAAGCTTGGACCTTAAACAACGTGCTCGCTTGAAATGGGCTGTGGATGGTGATGAGAATTCCAAATTTTTCCATGCTATGGTTAATAGCAGGAAAGCCGCTAACTCGATTCATGGTCTTTCCATAGGTGGAGAATGGTGCACGAAACCGCCTATTATTAAAAAACAGTTTCTTTCGTTTTTTCGTGAGAGATTTAAAGAACCTTTACCGTCTAGACCTGTTCTCTTTTGTAGTAATATTAAACAGATATCGGATATTGAAGCCGCTATGTTGGAGGAGAGTTTTGGTGAACAGGAAATCAAGGAAGCGGTTTTCGAGTGTGGGGACGACAGGGCTCCGGGCCCGGACGGTATGAATCTAAGGTTTATTAAATCTTTTTGGGAGTTATTTAAAGAGGACTTTCTCCGTATTTTCGAATGGTTCCATGAGTATGGAGAGATCAATTTGGGAAGTGCGGCTTCTTTCATTACTCTTGTTCCCAAAATTAATGACCCGGTGTCTCTTAACAACTTTAGGCCTATTAATTTAGTGGGAGTTATTAGTAAGATTATTTATAAAGTGGTTGCCAATAGAATGAGGAAAGTCTTGGATGGTGTTATTTCGGACTCCCAATCGGCTTTTCTAAAAGGTAGATATATTCTGGACGGTCCCCTTATTTTCAATGAGCTCATCTCATGGATAAAAAAAAGGAAAAACAAGGCCTTCATTCTTAAAATTGATTTCGAAAAGGCCTATGATAATGTGAATTGGAATTTTGTGGTTAATATTTTGCACCAAATGGGGTTCTCGAATAGGTGGTGTAAATGGATTATGGGTATTCTCAAATCTGCTAACTCATCGGTTTTGGTGAACGGGGCTCCTACTTTTACTTTCAAATGTGAAAAAGGCATGAGACAAGGGGATCCGCTTTCCCCGTTCCTTTTCATGGTGGTGATGGAAGCATTCTCGTGTATGGTTAATAGAGCTAGGGAGGAGGGGATTATTAAAGGCGTTGTCACGCCCAAGAACGGGCCTATTATTTCGCATCTTTTATATGCGGATGATGCCATTGTTATGGGGGATTGGTCCAAAAATGAAGTTGTCAATATTGTCAGAATTCTTCGATGCTTTCACTTATGTTCGGGCCTTAAAATTAATCTTGACAAGTCGAATCTATATGGTATTGGGGTGAGTTTCGCCGACATTGAGGAGGTTGCTAATGAGGTAGGATGTAAACCGGATTCTCCCCCTTTCAAGTATCTTGGGTCAAAAGTTGGTGCCAATATGAATCAGATCTCTAATTGGCAACCGGTGATCGATATTTTTCGAGCTCGTCTCGCCAAATGGAAGTCTCATCTGTTATCTATTGGGGGAAGAGTTGTGTTGATAAAATCTGTTTTGGAGAGTCTCCCCACATATTATTTTTCTCTCTACAAAGCTCCTAAAAAAGTTATCTCGGATTTGGAAGTCATGATTAAAAAATTTCTTTGGGGAGGTTCATCGGAAGAAAGAAAATTGCATTGGGTGGCTTGGGAGAGAGTTACGCGTCACAATAAAAACAGAGGCCTTGGTTTAAATAATTTAATTGATGTTAATATTTCTCTTTTATCTAAGTGGGGGTGGCGGTTTAAAACGGAGAAAGGGAATCTTTGGAAGAAGGTTATCGAAGCTCTTCACTCTAGTAGAATCGGATGGGAGTGTATTCCTTTCAAAAGATCCCTCAACGGAGTTTGGAGTAACATTGCTAAGAATTTCATTCATTCCAAAGTCGGTGAGATTCCACTAAGGAATTATTTAAAAGGTGTTGTCGGGAACGGCTAGGATATTGCTTTTTGGTTGGATAATTGGATTGATAACGTCCCTTTAAAGCAACGGTCCCCTGACCTTTTTAGATTGGAAATAGACAAAAGATGCTCGATCGCGGATAGAGTGGTTAGCATTGGTTTCGAGGTGGAATTGGTTTGGAATTGGAATTCTGATCCTTCGCATGCAGGTCTTTACTTCGAATTTTTTCAGCTCTATTCTGTTTTGAATGATGCTAAGGTCTCTGATGTCGTGGACTGCTGGAAATGGACTGCTAGTTCAGACGGTCTTTTTTCGGTAAAAGATGTTAAGCGGCTGCTGATCTCGGAAGCCGAAGGTAACGAAACCGAAGGTTCTGATGAGTTTATTTTTAACTGGTGTAAATGGGTCCCGGCTAAGGTTAACATTCATGCCTGGATGATGGAATTAAATAGACTCCCTACGGCTGATGCTCTCGTCAGAATGAATATGCAGATCGATAACACTCTGTGCCCTCTTTCTTTGACGGATGAAGAGACGGTTGAACATGTCTTCACTGTATGTCGAGTGGCAGCAATTGTGTGGAACGAAATTAGCTCTTGGTGCAAGATCCCTGAAATATTTGCCTTTTCGCCTTAAGATCTTCTTGAAATTCATTCCGACCTCGGCATTTCAGAGAGAAAGAAGGATGCGGTACAAGGTATTATTATGATAGTGTGTTGGAGCTTGTGGAGAGCTAGGAACAACGCTAAGTTTTCCAATTCGTTGGTTAAGATAGAGAATATTGTTAGTGAAGTTAAATCGTTGGGTTTTCTTTGGTTTGTTAATAGATCGAAACATAAAGGGCTGGATTAGGGGGAGTGGTATTCTTTTGTAAATATGTAATTGGTTTTTCGTTGGGTCGGCCCGGTTTGGGTCGGCTTGTTTGGTTTAATGAAATTTACTTTTCAAAAAAAAAATATGTTAATATAAAACGTGAGTATTTTCATGTTGTGTTCATGTCTTGTTTTAGGTAATGCAGGAAGTTACCATCCCTAGTCTATCTAATGAATAGAGTGAAATCATGTAACACAAATAGCCTGTTAAACCCGACTTACATGAATACAGTTTCTTCGACTTATTTACATAAAAACAGGTCTAGTTGGGACTTCTCCGCGAATAAAAATACAAAATATTTTAATTTTATTAATAAAAGAACAAAAATGAAAAATGAAAAAACAAAAAATAAAACTAAATGTGGAAAAACTAACCACTGTCTGACTTATTCCATAGTGAAAACAACTAAGCCCAAGTTCGCCTGCGTTCGAGTTCGGCTAGTTTAACTTTTAAGATCTTGAGATCAAGCTTGGCTTGCTTATTTATTGTTTATTAATTAATTTATTTATATTTATAGTTATTTTTATATATTTATTATTATAGTTTCTTATGAAACTATATGTTGGAAAAATAGCTGAAAATAGCATTTTTCATAAATATATGAAAATGATTTTTTTCTATTTTGGACTAGAAATAAATATAAGAAAACGAGCGGGTTTTATATATTTATTTGTGGGTTTGTGTTCTATGTTGGAAGACCTTCGCAACGAACTAAACCACGTCTAAAACGGAGCTAAGATGAATGAGATATCGATGCTCAAAGTTGGGCGTTTGGAACATTGAATGCTGAAACAAAAGAGAAAGTAGCACCTTGTCCCACATCGGAGGAGAGATGGAACTTAAATGGGTATTTAAGTGGGAACTCTCCACCCTTATTGTTTCATGCAAGCACACACTAAGTGTACTCGCGAAGGGTGCGGAGCACCCTAACTTGCACTCGCACACGCGCGCGTGGCGTGGGCGATGAGGCGCAATGTGGCGCTTTGATGGCGCACTTCGCACGCTCGCATCGCCGCCTTTGTATTTTTGACCACGTGTGCGTGGTGGATCACATAGGCTGCAAGGACCAAGTGGTGAAGTGGCGTGCAGGTTCAAAGCGCGTGACGTGGCAGTCCGCGAGCGAGTACACGAAGGCGCGCGGTTGCCCATGGTGCATGGGTCCTGATGTGACGTGCGCCGCGCACCGAAGTGAGCCAAAATAGCGCGACTGTGTGGCGTGCTCGTAGAGGCTCACAGGTGACGTGGCGCACGCGCGCATGGACCTGAGTCAGTGTGGCGCATGCGCTAGGCAGTGAGCCAAATGGATGCAGCGCGCATGAGCGTGCAGACCTGCGCGCGCACCAGTGTGTCTTGCGCGCGCGCACGCGCAGAAGCCTCCAGCATTTAATGACGAAGCAGTTTCAGTTCTGCTTTCGAAACTGACGAGTCAAACGGTTATAACAGCGAATTAAATGACGTATTAAATTGCATTGAAGACGTTTAATGCAATTTATACCTCTCCTTAATTTCTTTTGGCCGTTTCGACTTATACAGCTCCATACCCACTGCAGAAGCACACCAGCAACACAACAGCAAATTCCTCTTTCTCTCTGCATATTTCTGATCTTCTCCTGCTCTCTTCATGTCACACCCCGATATTTCCACGTATTACCGGTGGGCCCGGTGGGGAGTACCGTGACGTAGTTGACATCATCATAGTCAAACAACACAATTTAATGCACAGCGGAAGCAAAAGATGAAAATATTACAAACCGATATAAAGTAATATCAAAGTATTACAAACGGAATGTAAAGGATCCACAGACGGATCAAGTAAAAGATAATTGTTCAACAGACTTTAAAGGCATCTAAGCTTGCAAGACTCTTTATTGATGCTAGGAGTAGCCAGCCTATTCCGTTTAGTACCTGCACTTAGCCTTTTTGAAAAATACGTCAGTTTACACTGGTAAATACAAATAACTGACTCATTTTGAAAATGTTTTAGAAAATTGATTTGAATGCACGTGGCACAAAACTTTTTATAACTTGGGATAATTATTTATATATAAACTTGTAAAAGAATTGCATGTTTCTTATACGTTCAGTAGCCCGGGTTGACAGCGGGTTAAAGATTAATAGACACACCACATGATATAGTCCCGCGGCGAGTTATTCTCGAAACCGGCGGTTATACCTTTTTATTTATATATGCACAGGCGGGTGTATGCCTACACCCCGTGCTTAGGTCGTGGCCATTTCTATGAATGATGCCAAGGATATCCAGGACATGGTCATTAACCCCCCAAAGGCTTTAAGCAAACAAAACAATTTAAACGGGACATTTCAATAAATTAACCTTCATACAATTAAAAATTCAATGCCCGACCAAGCGGTATTTTATATACCGTACCCCAAGCCCGTATATGGAAAATAAGTTAAAAGTATTTACCTGAGCAAATATTCAAATTTATCTCAACCGTATTCAATCAGAAAATGCAGATAGCTTTTACTGGGCTCCTAAATCTGGAACGAAGGTTTGTAATAGCCTATTAGATTCCTAACGGGTCTTTATTTAAGCCTAAACTTAGACCGGTTAGTTTTAAGGGAAGATATACGGTTCAAACGCACGATTAAGCGAAGACCGGATTAGAATGTGGTTTAGACCCTACAATCTTGTATACTTGTTTAATATGAGTAAACTAAACACATTCTGGATTTTGAGACAAAAATGATAAGGTTTGACCTGTTTCGGTCAATTTATGCAAACTAGTTACATAAACCGAACCGAACGCGAAATATGCGTAACAGGTAACCGTAAGGGTCATATACATGTTTCCTAAGTTAATATGCCTTAAATATGTTGTGATATCAGTAAGATACCTTCCATTATGCCCAATTTGGATTTAAACTCAAATTATGCCCCATAGGGGTATTTTGGTCATTTTAAAGGCTATAAAAGAGATTAAATATAAATCTGAGTTTCAGGTCTGATATAATCAGTGAAAATACTTACTTTAATAAGTTATATCATTATGGTATTGCATATATGTGAAATTTATTAATTATAACCAAACTATGCACCGAAGGGGCATTTTGGTAATTTCACATAAGCTTTAAAGGTCAAAATTAGAATTCTGAGTTTAAAACTTTTGCATATTGTTTAATTATGAAAATTTACTAAAAATATCAGTAGGTGTCAAGTCTTATATATTTAAAATAGTTTTAATACATACTATGCGTTTAAAACGCGTAAAAATGCGATTTTAAGTGATTTCCGGGTTTTATAATGAAAGCTGATAATTTTATTATTCCAGAAGGCTTAAAATATTTTATTTATCATATAAGATCAATAGAAAAAGGTTTGGTATCAAAATGATTTGTAAAACTCATTTTATAGTCCAAAAGAGCAAAACCGACAATTACCGATTCAAAGGTATAACTCTATGTTATGCTCATCCTAAAAATAAATAAAAATCTTCAAAAATCCCAAAATATTATTTTACTTCAGTGGGTAAAAATTTTGGTATCAAAAATTGGGTTTAGATAGTCTATATGCTAATTACGCCGTTTAATTAATAAAAAGCTTTTCATTTACGCTAATGAGCATAACTCCTAATCTAGACCTCAAACTGATGTCAATTTTAGGGACAAGTTTATAATTCACTAATAAAGGTTTCTATTCTTTCATATTTTCAAAAATATAATTTTAAGGTCAAAAGGGCATAATGGTCAACATTTAGGCATTTAACGGAAACATGCAAACGAATCGGATAACTTAGGATCCAAGTTGTACAACCTCAGAGGATTATACTAACCTATAACATGGTCCTGAAGGAATCCTAAGGCATATCTAAACTAAGCTAAATCGGGTCAGAACTGAAAGTCAAAGCAAAAGTCAACTTTTGCGACTTTCGGTTCCGAACCGAGCCTAAACTCAGAATTGTCGGGTTGAACATGTTTAGACATGTTCAACTAATATTTACCAAGTTATTTAAAATGAGAAAACTGATTTTTATGGTTTTTATATTAATAGTTATGAATTTTACTTAAAAACGACTCGTTTGACTTTTATTCTAATTACATTGACCCGACAATTAACTAAGCAAACGTGATAATTAGGAGGGGCCCTTTTGGGGGTTTAACACCTACCTAATTACGGTCACGTAGCCATGTTCGTTGCGAACAATGGCTCAACCGTTTAAAAGTCAAAGCGTTTATCGAAAACGCTTGACTTTTCGGCTATAAACGCTAAACAAATTAAACTAAGCACGAAAGGACACTTACAAAGGGTCCAAGCAAGGATGGAATTGATCTAGGATGCTCAGGTATGAAGCACAAGAGCTCCAACTCAGATCAAGGTGTAAAATGAGAGCAAGATCAAGGGGGTATATATAGGATTTCAAGAACGTTAAGATCGTTCCTCGATAAACGAGCTTCAATCTGGTCCGTACAAGTGTACCCACTGATTTGTGAAACCATGTGCATCCCAAAATAGCCCCTAGAAAGCTTAAAAACCACTTAAAACACCTGGAAACAACTGGAACAGGCTGTAAACTGATTTTTGCAGCTCTGATGGACTTACACGGCCCACGTAAGAGTCAAGGAGATCTTACACGGCCCACCTACTACCCAGATCAGCAACAGAAGTTTGAAATAATTACAGAGATGGTCCCTGTTAGCTTTTAAGGTCACGTTTGGCACGCTTAAGGCCCGTTAAGCTATTTACAAGGCTCTACAATGAAGCCTAAACATAGGAGACATAAAACATGCTTGGAAACATGTCGGATGTCAGTTCGTTTGGTCGTACGGTCACGTTGTTCGTCTAGTTACGACGAAACACGAACGAACGCGAAAAACGATCCAAATTATGCGACGAGTGGAATTTTATCAAGCCACACACTAAAATAAAATATTTTAGTGCTTACATAAATTTTTGGATGTCCGGATATATTCAGAACGTAAGATATGCGCGAAAATGCAAACTTGTGCACTTTTTGACACTTTTAGTCCCTGCTTGACATAAAAGTTTATTTTTGCGCACTAAACACCTCCAAGCCTATATCTAAGCTATATAAATGATAAATAGGGTATGTTTAACTCATGGTCATATTCCGGAAAGTCTGATATCATATGAATCGACATACTTTTGCAGTTTGACGCAATTAGTCCTTTAATCGCACAAAGTAGCGCAAAATGTCGTTTAATGATATCCAAGCCTTCCATGGCCCATAATGGGCATTCCCAAGCATGAGTTTAATTATTTCCACGCTCTCGATCGCTTAAATGGTCACCAAAAGGCGTAGATTCAAAAGTTGACGCTTTAGGTCCCTCTAATGCGCAAACTTGCGCATATCATCATTTAATAGCATCGAAGCCTCATCTAATCCATATTAGGCATTCTTGAGAGTATTATTAAACATTATGATGCTTCGGGTTCGCTAAAAGTTCATTCAAAGGTATAATTAAACATATTGACACTTTTAGTCCCTCTAACTTGCAAAGTTGCGCGTATCTTTACTTATAGGCATAAAAACCTTAGACGGAAAATAATTGGCATTCCCGAGAGTGTAATAAAATATCATGAAGCTCCCGGTTTGTTAAAAGGTCACTCAGAGGTAAGAATTAACATGTTGACGCTTTTAACCCTTCATTGCGCGAACTTTCAATTAATTACTCAAACGGCTACTCTTGATCAACAAGTGGCCCATTTGTGAATATGATTACCATGTAACGTTATTCTGAGGCTTATAATAAGCATGTTATCATTTCCAGTCCTTCTATAATCAAAGTTTTCGATTTTTCGAAAAATTGGCCTTAAATTTCAATGTTTGACTTCATTAGGGTTTATTACACGTGTCAATACATCATTGGACGTGATTTTTACGAGGTGTTACATCCTCACCCCCTTAAAAGAAATATCGACCTTGAGATTTGCTAAAATGTTGGAAGTACTTTTTGTCGCATAATGGTCTTAACTTCTATAGCATATCTGGAGCCTCTCCAAGCTGCCAAGTTGACCTCTATAATAGGTACATGTATCCTTTTTGGAGCTTCTTAACCTGTCGATCCTCAATCGATACAGGTTTCTCATCCTATCATAAATCTGCATATCATTATGTGATAATGCTTCTCGACTTATTGGTGAAACACATCCTTAAATCATTAGTGTGTAATGCATTGCGAGCTCCGCCAAGCTCCTTAAATAGGTTTTAGCTTATAAGCTATTTGATCTTGATACATTCGATTCCCCGAATGTTCCTATATATCCAGGGCTTAACTTACCCTGATAAATTAAAATTTAGCACACCCTTCTTAGGGCGATACCTTCGATTGAACCTTATTCCTTATTAAGGACTTAAGAGGGTTGCGACTTTCATCAATCCTTAATTTTCTGCCGATTACTGGCAACTTTTAGATGATTACGAATTCGAATGATCTTATTCGTTGTTTCCAAGGTAATTTCAGGTCCTGATAATTGAACTTACCAATTTTTTGTCTAACAATAGATGTTTAACATTTCATCTATACAAGGTCCCCAAAGGAGCAGCCTTGATACTTACATAACAACTATGTAGAAAAGCTTATTTTAAGGTGAGACGGTTATTCCAGCCAATGCTTAACTAATCTCAAGGAATAGTTAATCCTCACCGCTAGTCGAACAAATCGACGATCCTGGGCAGCTGATGGCGATTCTTAATTGTTTCCTAGTTAAGGTTGCGGTAATCAATGCATAAGCAAAATGAACCGTCTTTCTTTATTAACAATACCGAATTCTCAGAATATTGAGTTAGGCTTTATGAACCTATATCTTAAAACTTACCTAATCAGGGTTTCGATTCTTCCAATGATGGTACTAGCGACCTTGGAGATTTCATAATAATACAACCCTAAATGGTTTGTTAATCTTAACTCTACTTGCCTCTCAGAAGGTAAACAGGGTAATCTTAGGAGAAGATAATCAAGACACAAGGAGGTTACAGAGATTTTCCAAATCTCAGGCTCCAGTTCATCTATCATATTCTGTGTCAGATAAGTGACACATTTATGTTACGAGTCCACGAATTCCTTAATTGTAGACATTTATTTGGACAATTCCATTCTGAATATCTTCTTTAAATACCATTAGCTGACTTTAGTACCATATGACCATCGGAATATCTTTGTGGTCCCATGCATTAAACCTCCATACTGATCAGGCATGGAAGCAATCTATGGAACATATTAAGATACACCAATCCTCATATGGCGCTCTTATCATACCGTCTGGTATTCGCAATCGATAGAGATCAAAGAGATATCAACTATATATGCTGACGCACTTCTTCTAGAGAGAGGATACTTCTAGAATTCTACGATTTGAGGTTTCTGACAGGAACAGAAGAAATGGTTCCTATGATTTCGCCTGTAAGTTTTACCTTACACTTAATATCTGGGGTTCTTACGGGAAAATTTCTAAAAGTTTGCTAAGCTTATGGTTTTATGAGAGACTTAGCAGCACCTGAAACCAAACATAACTCTTAGCAATAAAATCACAATAAAGGATTTATCTAGTGTCATTATTAATGTGAACTGCCTCTAATCATTCATCAGGAGGGTTAAGCGCCTCCATTCTTAATCCCGTTAAACTTAGTTGCAAAATCTTTGACAAATTTTAGGGCAGTCTCAGCTTTGACTGGTTATTTCTTAATCTATAAAACGTGAGTAGCTGAGGTAGATCCATAATGGATTTATAATAACCAGGCTTTGAAATCTTAATGTGCCCTCTTATTGCCGATGCTAACCACCAATAATTATTTGCATTAAGCTTAGATTTTGGGTAAATGGAATAGGGTACTATCTCAGCCAATGAATTAAAATTTGTAACATACTGTCGACAGTCTAGAACTTTTATGGCAAAATTCAGAAAATTCTTATTCCATCTTTTTCCATTTCGTGAAGCGGATAATAGGTTTTTCTAATAAGGTCCTTAAAACTTGGACCATCCCATATGTATAAGAGGATCTTTCTTGTGGACTTCATTAATGTCCACATTAATTAAGGGTATTGCCATTGAATGACTGTGATGCATACCTCATTGTGTCCTTTCCAGCATAACCCTTGATACACCTAATGGTTTCTACTTCATCCAACAATTTCCTGCAATCGATGGCCCCTTTTTTTACTATTGAAGTCTCTTGACTACCAAGATACGAAGTACTTTTAAGTACATCCTAACAAGGAATGGGGCTCCTTGCCATATATGATTTTGTTTGGTTTATTCTTCGCATTTGAAGTATGAATAAAGCTCTTCTCATGAGCAGCGAGATGTGTTTTAGAGCAAACAGCATTTGGCTTCTTGAACCTTTTCATGACTTTTCTCATAGCCTTTCTAACAGGTGTGTTAATTACAGTTTTGGAGATTAACTCCATTAACATTGAGGTTCACATTTGATGTATCGTTAACATTTGTCGCCCCTCAAGCATCGCGACTGCTGTTTGTCTTTTCTGAGTTTTCCATACTCGATACTTGGTATTAAACACCAAATTCAACAAGTGCTTAGGCAATCCGTACCATGTGTCTCCTTGAATTGTCAAAGGCTCACCATAAGGAGTCTTGATAACTACTTGCTTCTTATCACACACAATATGGGCTTGGTTACAAGACGACCAATCCATTCCTATCACTGTATCGAGTCCCTCTATTTTAACGGAAACAAGGACAGCGGAAAATAATGATTCCTAATGGATATAAAGCATCCATCTAATATTGCTGAAGTAGTCTCTGAGGTACCATCGGCTAATTCTACTTCATACTTAACGCTTAGAGTTTTAACAGGCAGATTTAATAATTTACAAAATCTATTGTCTACGAAAGACTTATCTGTACCCGAATCAAATAATACTCTAGCATGAACATCATTGATAAGGAAAGTACCTGTTGTGACATTGTCATCCTGAACGGCCTCTTGAGCATTCATTTGAAAGACTCCATCTTTGGTCTTCTTAGCCTCTCCAGGCTTCTTGGTTTTATTTGGGCAATTAGTTTTGATGTGCCCTATTTCATTACAACCATAGTAGGTTGCATCCTTTATGTCTTGGCACTCCAAAGTTTTGTGCCCTTCTTTATTACAGATTCCACAGGGCTTAGCTTGTGACTCTAAAGTGTATTTCCCTTTAGTCGCCTTCTTTGGGCGGCGGGTCTTTATGTGCCCCTTCTAGACACAACCATAGCATGTGGCGTCCTTCAAGTCCTTGCATTCATGAGTCTTGTGATCCATCTCCCTACATATGCCACATCCCCTGGTCTATTCATGGAAACATTTTCCGAAGTGCTGCTTCCCGCAGGTTTTACATTTGGGTTTTGCCTCATTTGGCTTGGACTGGTTTGAACCGGCCTTACCCTTTTTGTAACCCTTATTTGGGGTATTATCGCACTTTCGCTTATGATCCTTTAATACACGGTCCATGGCTTTGTTTACAGTTGTGTCTAACATAGCCTGTAACTCGGTGCCCGTTAAGTTCAGTTTTGCATTATTATTCTGATCAACTGGATGATTGTGAGCTTCAGATGAGTCAGCCATGGTGAAGCTTTGAAGGCTACAGACCAAGTAGTAATAATTTGTTTAATTATATAACGCATCGTCGAGTTTGATGATTAAATAGCCTTGGTGCAAATAAACCATATAGGCCAATAGATAGTATTAAATTTATTTGATTATGTTTTGCCTAGGTTTTTCAATAAACCATCTTTGGCGTTTAAACGGAATATAATCCTTCATATTTATTAGACAGGGGACATAAGTCACGACTGTCAATGTCGTACCGACATTTTATGTAGCACAAGGGCTTATTCCAAAGGACTTTTTGATGGCACAGATGCCTTGTCACTAGGGAAATTTTAAAACATAATCAATGATCCTTTGGATCGGAAAAATTCATAGTTCATTGTCTTAACAAGAAGTTATGAAATAAAGCTATCTTTTCCATGTACATATTTCTGCCCGTAGGCATACATTCCAAATGAATGTTTTGATGTATACATCATGTTCGACGTTTATTAGCCATGATTCTTATTGATCATTTAGGCTAAATAAGGGGTTTAGAAATTCCCAATATAAAGATGACAAGTGTGATTTTATCGTATCACCGTTGTCAAGAGTGTTAACATGTTTTCAGATGTTAACAATGATCTGAATCTCTTTTAAACAGGTTTTACCATCATAGCCAGATCTTTAATGACATTCAAGCTAGGTTATACCCTTTAAGATTCTTTTTAATATATATACTGGCAGATCATTTTCAAAAAGTGATTTTATCGCATCACTGTTGTCAGGGATGTTAACATGTTTTCAGATGTTAACAAGGATTTGAATCTTTTGAATAGGTTTTACCATCTTGGCCATGTCTAAAATGACATGTGGCTAGGTTTTACCTTTAAGATTCTTTTTAATATTTAACGCAGAACAATCCTAAATTGAGAAGTTAACAAGGATCTGAATCTAATTGAAGAACTACCATCTTGGCCCTGTCTTAAAATGACACATGGGCTAGGTCTTGTCCTTTTTAGATTTTGGTATTATTATAATGGCAGATCTTATAAAAGGAATGTTATTATTTCATATTTTATGTTCATATACAATGATGTAAATAAAATTTAGATAAAACATTCCAATGATTTTTAAAAGAGGTACAGAATTGCCCTAAACGGGACTTGAAAGGAATAATGTTGTCCACGAAGGGACTGAAATATAGGTATGCCCTTATAAGGACTTACTAAGGAAACGAACTTCAGCAAAAGGAGTTTCTTCTTCATTTTATTTCTGAATGTTTTCTCCTTGGTTGCACGTTTATCCTAGTCGCAGTACAAAGCTCAGCATCCCTAGGCTTCGGATGGGGAGAATTTCCATTACGGCTTCTTTGCTTGGTGACACATTAAAAATATAAAGAATTGAAAGCAATAATTCTCCGAATAGAGATGAGAGTATTCCTATGTTAAGTCTAGACTCAGAAGGTCAAGGAATGTGCTACTGTGTCATTGAGATTAAACACATAAAGGCTAGTGTTAAATTCACTCAATGTTGGCTCTGATACCAACCTGTCACACCCAGATATTTCCACGTATTACCGGTGGGCCAGGTGGGGAGTACCGTGACGTAGTTGACATCATCATAGTCAAACAACACAATTTAATGCACAGCGGAAGCAAAAGATGAAAATATTACAAACCGATATAAAGTAATATCAAAGTATTACAAACGGAATGTAAAGGATCCACAGGCGGATCAAGTAAAAGATAATTGTTCAACAGACTTTAAAGGCATCTAAGCTTGCAAGACTCTTTATTGATGCTAGGAGTAGCCAGCCTATTCCGCTTAGTACCTGCACTTAGCCTTTTTGGAAAATACGTCAGTTTACACTGGTAAATACAATTAACTGACTCGTTTTGAAAATGTTTTAGAAAATTGATTTGAATTCACATGGCACAAAACTTTTTATAACTTTGGATAATTATTTATATATAAACTTGTAAAAGAATTACATGTTTCTTATACGTTCAGTAGCCCGGGTTGACACCGGGTTAAAGATTAATAGACACACCACATGATATAGTCCCGCGGCGAGTTATTCTCGAAACCGGCGGTTATACCTTTTTATTTATATATGCACAGGCGGGTGTATGCCTACACCCCGTGCTTAGGTCGTGGCCATTTCTATGAATGATGCAAAGGATATCCGGGACATGGTCATTAACCCCCCAAAGGCTTTAAGCAAACAAAACAATTTAAACGGGACATTTCAATAAATTAACCTTCATACAATTAGAAATTCAATGCCCGACCAAGCGGTATTTTATATACCGTACCCCAAGCCTGTATAGGGAAAAATAAGTTAAAAGTATTTACCTGAGCAAATATTCAAATTTATCTCAACCGTATTCAATCAGCAAATGCAGATAGCTTTTACTGGGATCCTAAATCTGGAACGAAGGTTTGTAATAGCCTATTAGATTCCTAACGGGTCTTTATTTAAGCCTAAACTTAGACCGGTTAGTTTTAAGGAAAGATATACGGTTCAAACGCACGATTAAGCGAAGACCGGATTAGAATGTGGTTTAGACCCTACAATCTTGTATACTTGTTTAATATGAGTAAACTAAACACATTCTGGATTTTGAGACAAAAATGATAAGGTTTGACCCGTTTCGGTCAATTTATGCAAACTAGTTACATAAACCGAACCGAACGCGAAATATGCGTAACGGGTAACCGTAAGGGTCATATACATGTTTCCTAAGTTAATATGCCTTAAATATGTTGTGATATCAGTAAGATACCTTCCATTATGCCCAATTTGGATTTAAACTCAAATTATGCCCCATATGGGTATTTTGGTCATTTTAAAGGCTATAAAAGAGATTAAATATAAATCTGAGTTTCAGGTCTGATATAATCAGTGAAAATACTTACTTTAATAAGTTATATCAGTATGGTATTGCATATATGTGAAATTTATTAATTATAACCAAACTATGCACCGAAGGGGCATTTTGGTAATTTCACATAAGCTTTAAAGGTCAAAATTAGAATTCTGAGTTTAAAACTTTTGCCTACTGTTTAATTATGAAAATTTACTAAAAATATCAGTAGGTGTCAAGTCTTATATATTTAAAATAGTTTTAATACATACTATGCGTTTAAAACGCGTAAAAAGGCGATTTTAAGCGATTTCCGGGTTTTATAATGAAAGCTGATAATTTTATTATTCCAGAAGGCTTAAAATATTTTATAAACACACCATTTGGTGTCTGGTCGATCAGGAACGCAGGAGGAGCGACCAAAGCTTCTCACCAAACCCTAACTCCACAAATTTGATCAATTGAAGGCTAATTCTTGTCCCAAATCGAAATCTGAACATAGATTCGTGATCCTCATCACAAGGGGATTAAAAGGTATGTAAAATTTGATGAGAATTCTCTACTTGAAATTCTCATGAATTTAGGAAATCTGAAATTTGATGATGCATGTTTGTTACTTGGGTAGATTAGAAAAGATAAAGTGTCTAGAAGCAAAACCTAGACAACAATATGTGAAATCATGATAAAATTCTGAAAATTTCATAAACACAATGAAGGTGATTCATGGATTGTGTGAGAAAATGATAAACACTAGGATGATAGTGGTTGTTCTAGTAATGTTTGACATGTATGAAGTGATTTCAGAATTTTAGAAGATAAAGTTCATGTAAAATAGTTGATTGATGAAAAAAAATTAAGGCTATATGATAAGTTGAGAACTTGATAATATATAGTGTAAAATTCTATCCTTAAAGTGTTCGCATAAATGCCTCAAAGAAGGCCTAAATCTGAAAATTTAAGTTAAACCGCATGATTTTGATGTTTAGGCAAAATATGCGAATTGTGAATTGAAAATAGTTCTAAACATGTTTTGGTTGAACTCAATAGGAAAGGATACCGGAGCTTCAAGCGGACAAGCCGGTGGCGACTTGCGTTTGAAGGGCGTGCACTAAAGGTATGTAACTTGACCCGTTACATTAAACGAATTGTTGTTAAATAATGCGAAGTCTCATTTTAGGATAATTACGGTGTCAAATGTAGCGGCTATGATCGTTACTTAAATTATTAGTTTAAGAGTGACACGGAATCGTTTGGTAGTCATCATATTGGGGAATTCCATAAGATGAGCCAAATAGGTCGATTAATTGTGCAAGAGGTTGTTTTAGTGTTTTAGAGAATCAAAATAGAGATACTAATCACAAGAGCATTAAACCATGAGATTGGTAAAGAAATGCAAGTGATGATAAGTGATGCGTGTGAAGTGTTATATATATTAGGTGTATATTTTTAAGCCCCTTTAACACTTATTTTAGCCAAGTTTTAAATTTATAAAACACGATATTTTACTAACATTAAACACACATATGGGCAAGTGCACCCATCGTGAGCGTAGTATAGCGTTGGTAAGATACCGAGGTCGTCCAAGGACACAAGAGCTTTTAGTACCGGTTTATCCTCAACGTCTAATCAAAGTAAAAAGTTTAGAAAGATGTTTTAAACTAAGAAAAATAAAAACTAACTAAAATGCTGAAAATAAAAATAAAATAAAGACAGATAGACAAGATGAATCACTTGGTTCCGACTCGTATCTAGTATAACCTTTGATTATTTCCGCACTTTTGCACATAATTAAGAGATTATCTTAGTTATTGTAGTAGGCCCCTCTTTTGAAGGTGACGTTACCCTCACCCCAGTAGTTTGAGTCAGCAAGGATACAATCCTAAAATGGTGGATTATTGGAAGATAATGAATTAAGTTATTAATGCAATATTGTGGTAGGCCCCGCTTTTGGCGGTGACGTTACCCTCGACTAAGTAGTCTGAGTCAGCAGGGATACAGTCCTAAATAGCCGGGTTATAGTATTAATAGTAGTTAACTTATGAGGGGATCAAAGAGTTTGGACCCCCGCCATCCAATACCGTGAAGCATTGAAGGAGGTCCTACTAAATTTGACCCAGGTCCATTCCAGGACCTCTAAACGCTGAACAATGGCAAGACCTTTACCAAACCGTTCCCTTAACCCCCGACCAGGTAGCCAACATACCTCCATATAGACCGTGGAGATATGAATGGTGAAAATCTTTTATTTTATATAGACAGTAAAATAATGCCAAGACACCACGGACAAACGATAAGGAAAGATCACCTTCAACATAAGTAACTAGTTATTAAAGTCATTAATACAAAACCAAATAAAAAGTGCAAAAGATTAGAAATAAAAAGTATTATACTAGACACTTTGTCTTCACCAAGTGATGTAAGAGACTTAGGCAAACATGGCCTTGATTGTCAAGAACTCTTACGATCAATCTTGGATCCCGAGACGACTCACACACTCTACGATGGACAATGGATGATGGTGGTGGATGATGGTGTTATGGTGGTGGTGGGTGGTGGGTGAAGTGTGAGAGAGGTGGTGTGCCAAGGGATGGTTTGAGCTTGAGCCAAGCACTCCTATTTATAGCCTGTACAGAAGCCTGGACACGGCCCCGTGTCCACCCTTTTCTCTTTCTTCATTAATACAGTTTGTCTTTATTAGCTCCACACGCCCCCGTGTCCGCTGGGCACGCCCCCGTGTCCGCTGGGCACGCCCCCGTGCTTGTCTGACATTCTCTCTCTTCATTAATTGTAATTCGCAATTACAATTAATGCGCCTGCTGTACTTTCGCCACGCCCCCGTGTTCACTGGACACGGCCCCGTGGTGGGCAATAGAAGCTTCTAGAGGTTTGTCTTTTGTGCCATGGCTGACCATTCTGGACACGGCCCCGTGCTGAGCTGGGCACGCCCCGTGTCGGGCTGGGCACGCCCCGTGTCGGGCTGGGCACAGCCCCATGCTCAGCTGGGCACAGCCCCATGCTCAGCTTTCTTCTTGTTTTTGCTTTGGGAGTTGTTGTCGAGGGGTCGGGCATGCCACGTTTCTTCCTTTTCTTTGTATTTATGTTGGTTTTGGCTGTATTTTTGTTCCTTTTGTTCGTTTAAGCTCATTTGACCCTGTAAATTCAAAAGGAAGACAAAAACACACTTTTTCCAACATTAGTACTAAAAAAAGGGTTAGTTTTATGCCTTATTTGATGTAATTTATATGTTGCATTTTACACACATCAAATACCCCCACACTTGAATCTTTGCTTGTCCTCAAGCAAAACTCTTTATAATGTGGCTTTACACTCCCAAATGGAATTGGTAGAAGAGAAGGTTTTTGGGCTTGTCATAGAGTGCCGGGAATCCAAGATTCTTTATTAGGCTTTATTTTTATGTTATTTACAATCCTATTCGTTATGATTTGTTTAGAACGTTTCATAGGAGAAATTACTTATTTGGTCATAACATGCCTTTTTAAAATTCCATTTATATACAAGTTCACATACCTCACGGGAGAAATCACTCACACTCGGCCGAAGGTGTATTTTTAGTGAAACACTCGAGAGCGGCATGGAACTTACTCATACCATAAGCTTGCCAAGCAATCAATCCTCCTCCTTTTTAACTATACACCTTTGTAAATATCAAGAGGACTTTTGGGGTGAAGGGTTTGGCTTGGGCTAAAGGTAGGTGGTTTGGGTTAGTGGTTAGTAAAAGGGCGAAAGGCGTAAAAAGAATCGGTTTTCGTAAGACCTCTTTTTTTTTTTTTTTAATTTTTTTAATTTTGATGAAGCCACTATTCAAACAAAGTTATTTTTGATAAACTTGTTTGTTTATTTCTCTTTTGCTTCATCATCATCATCTTTTTTTTTTTTTTTTTTTTTTTGAAAGTCATAAGAAAAACCGAGCTTGTTACTAAAACAAAGGGTTAAAAATAAAAAGGTTTTGGTGGGTGAAAGGGTTTTTGTTTTGGGTTATGAAATGAAAAGGTTTAGGCTCAAAGGGGTTAACTAGGGGGATTTTGGGTAGGTGGTAAAAAAAGAAAAAGAAAATAATGGTGTAGAAATAAAAAGGGTTATTCCTAATGCCTCCGTCATTTACTTACTCGGGTTTAAGTTGGTAAGGACCGGGAATGTATCGTCATGGCAAGTTCTAGAGTCGTAAGAAACCAAGCGGCTATTCACACAAGAAACGAAAGATGAGCATTTAATCTAAAGATATGTATTTATATGCTCAATAAAGGCTCAAAACTCACTTTTGTGGGAATGGGTTTTTATGTGATCAAGTATATATAATCAAATTTTAACTAAGCTTGTCATGCCGTTTCATAATTTTCTTATGTTGGTTCTTTTTATCACGACGCTATCGGATGTAAATTTATAAAAATATAACGTTTTTGGGCCGCCCTTCGCTCTCGGGCCGCCGTGTAACTTTTGTTGGTATGAGAAATATGTTTGTATTAACTCGGTTAGGACTAGGTTTTTGTACATTCCTAGAGTCGGTTTCATTGTTTCGTATTTTTGGTCTCCTAAAGCTTGTTTTGGGAGACGACACGGGGGTATGCCCCTTTGGATGATGTAATTGCCTTGTTTTGTTTGTTATACTTTTGCCGGGCTGAAAGCCCTTTACCCAAAAAAAAAAAAAATAATAAGTTAACCCTAGACAAGTAAAAAATTTTTTTTAAAAAATTTGGGGTGATTAGCGGTTCCAATAGAGTTTTGTGTAAGGCTTGTTATTAGGACTTGCAAGATTCAAGGTTTTAGCATCCCCCCCCCCCCCACACTTAAATTACACATTGTCCTCAACGTGTCCCAAAAATAAGTTTTTCGGTTGATTAAAATGTGTAAAAGTGGGTTAAAAACAAGATTTTATGGTACTGGGTAGCTGAACACGGGGTGGTGTTGGCTGAGCACGACCCAGTGTCCAGACTGCCAGTACCAAAAGTAAACAGAAGGCTGGGCACGGGGTCGTGTCCAGTGAGCACGGCCCCGTGTCCAGGTACCTGAACTGGGCATTTTCTACAGAACCTTGGGCACGGGGCGTGTTGGGGTGAGCACGGCCCCGTGCTGAACTTGCTGTAATGAAGAAAAATTGTCGGGAGGCTCTGTTTTTGTGCATGGGGTGTTGGTTCAAGCTTCCCTTATCATCCTTCACCATCCCGAGTGTGTTTTATTCCTGAAAAAAAACTAAACTAGAAAACGTAAAAGTTAATCTAAACTAAAACTACGGATAGTTCCGCGGAATGCCTCCGTGGTGCGCCACGTTTATAAGGGTCCTTGGCTAGACCCACCTTATCGGGTGGTTCTGGCTCATCTTCAATTAGGGGGTCGTCATTGCCGAATGGATATTTCATTGATCGCTCAAGATCGACACTTCTTTTAAATGCCCCTAATTGAAGAGGTAGATTGTTGAACTTCCGGTTTTTCAAAGCTTCGTGAGTTTTTACAAATGGTCGTCCCAACACTAGAGGAGCGTCATCGAGGATGACAAAGTCGGTCGGGATTACCATCTGATTTGTTTGAACCAGTACATCCTCAACTATACCGATTGATTTTATTACTTTCCGATTGGATAGAAAAATGGGTATTTGAAGTGGAGAAAAATCACTAATACTTAATTTTTCGAAAATGTAGTTAGGCATTATGTTAACACAAAGATCTTTATCGATTGTGACATTACTAATAAACGAATTTTGAAAGAAACATGGAACCGGTGTAATGTTAATTTCAAATGGGTCTTCTTTTATTAGTGAGGTTTGATCATTAGTTAACTTAACACTTACTATTTCGTCAATTTTAGTGTTAGTATTTAACTCTTTTAAAAACTTAGCATGAGTGGGTACTAAACAATGATTTTCAAAAGAAGGTGACAAGAGATTAATTTCTTCAAAATTAGACTCTTCTTGAATTTTAACGTTGTCGGACTCACCTTTTTCGTTGTTTAACTCATGTGTCGGTTTTTCACTTACTTGTTCTTCCATTTTAACACTTTCAGTTATCTCTTCCTTTTTTAATTCTTCTCTTGAGCGGGACTCCTCTTCCCTTGCGCGAGCTTCTTTTATACATCGATCGATAACTCTAATGTGTTCTAATATCCTATCGGTCACTTCGGTTATAGAAAAGGAATCGGGATTTTCTAAGCTTGAATCCGGTTGTTCAACCCTTTGTTCCTCATAATACCCATATGAAGTAGATGGTTCGCACCATTGTTCTTCATTGTAAGTATATGATGGATAAGGTTCGTAATTTTGTTCTTCATAATACTCATATGAGGTGGGTTGTTCACGCCATGGTTCCTCATAATAAGCATACGAAGGTGGTGGCTCATATCTTGGTTCCTCAAAGTATGAGTAAGAAGGCTCATACCTTGGTTCATCAAAATATGAGTATGAGGGAGGAGGTTCATACCTTTGGTCTTCATAGGATGTGTATGAAGTTGATGGCTCGTACCTGGGCTCCTCATAGTAGGTGTATGAATTGGATGGTTGATATGAGTGATTATATTGAACCGAGCGTGCGTTACGACAATTAGTGCAATAATTACCCCTATAATCATCCTCCTCATAGGTGTAGTTGTAACCTCCTAAGTATTGATCCATAAGAATCACTCAGCAGACCACAACCGAGTCTCGAGATCAGAAAACAAAAATAAAAACGGAAACAGAGGCTGGACACGGCCCCGTGTTCAGTGGACACGGCCCCGTGTTCAGAATCTGTATCTGGGAGTTTTAATTAAATTTACTGATTTCGTTGAGCACGGGGCGTGTTCAGTGAGCACGGCCCGTGTTCAAGCTTCTGTTACTGGGTGTTTTATGAAAAATATGCAGCACGGCCCCGTGTTCAGCGAGCACGGCCCGTGTTCAACCTACTGTAAATGCAAAACTAAACTAAAATGCAGAAAAATGTGGGCCCGTTTTGAAAAGGTTTTGAAAAACTGATTAGGCCGTCGATTTTAAGCTTTCCTAAAATCCTTGTGTCCCCGGCAACGGCGCCAAAAACTTGATGCGTGTGAAGTGTTATATATATTAGGTGTATATTTTTAAGCCCCTTTAACACTTATTTTAGCCAAGTTTTAAATTTATAAAACACGATATTTTACTAACACTAAACACACATATGGGCAAGTGCACCCATCGTGAGCGTAGTATAGCGTTGGTAAGATACCGAGGTCGTCCAAGGACACAAGAGCTTTTAGTACCGGTTTATCCTCAACGTCTAATCAAAGTAAAAAGTTTAGAAAGATGTTTTAAACTAAGAAAAATAAAAACTAACTAAAATGCTGAAAATAAAAATAAAATAAAGACAGATAGACAAGATGAATCACTTGGTTCCTACTCGTATCTAGTATAACCTTTGATTATTTCCGTACTTTTGCACATAATTAAGAGATTATCTTAGTTATTGTAGTAGGCCCCTCTTTTGAAGGTGACGTTACCCTCACCCCAGTAGTTTGAGTCAGCAAGGATACAATCCTAAAAGGGTGGATTATTGGAAGATAATGAATTAAGTTATTAATGCAATATTGTGGTAGGCCCCGCTTTTGGCGGTGACGTTACCCTCGACTAAGTAGTCTGAGTCAGCAGGGATACAGTCCTAAATAGCCGGGTTATAGTATTAATAGTAGTTAACTTATGAGGGGATCAAAGAGTTTGGACCCCCGCCATCCAATACCGTGAAGCATTGAAGGAGGTCCTACTAAATTTGACCCAGGTCCATTGCAGGACCTCTAAACGCTGAACAATGGCAAGACCTTTACCAAACCGTTCCCTTAACCCCCGACCAGGTAGCCAACATACCTCCATATAGACCGTGGAGATATGAATGGTGAAAATCTTTTATTTTATATAGACAGTAAAATAATGCCAAGACACCACGGACAAACGATAAGGAAAGATCACCTTCAACATAAGTAACTAGTTATTAAAGTCATTAATACAAAACCAAATAAAAAGTGCAAAAGATTAGAAATAAAAAGTATTATACTAGACACTTTGTCTTCACCAAGTGATGTAAGAGACTTAGGCAAACATGGCCTTGATTGTCAAGAACTCTTACGATCAATCTTGGATCCCGAGACGACTCACACACTCTACGATGGACAATGGATGATGGTGGTGGATGATGGTGTTATGGTGGTGGTGGGTGGTGGGTGAAGTGTGAGAGAGGTGGTATGCCAAGGGATGGTTTGAGCTTGAGCCAAGCACTCCTATTTATAGCCTGTACAGAAGCCTGGACACGGCCCTGTGTCCGCTGGACACGGCCCCGTGTCCGCTGGACACGGCCCCGTGTCCACCCTTTTCTCTTTCTTCATTAATACAGTTTGTCTTTATTAGCTCCACACGCCCCCGTGTCCGCTGGGCACGCCCCCGTGCTTGTCTGACATTCTCTCTCTTCATTAATTGTAATTCGCAATTACAATTAATGCGCCTGCTGTACTTTCGCCACGCCCCCGTGTTCACTGGACACGGCCCCGTGGTGGGCAATAGAAGCTTCTAGAGGTTTGTCTTTTGTGCCATGGCTGACCATTCTGGACACGGCCCCGTGCTGAGCTGGGCACGCCCCGTGTCGAGCTGGGCACGCCCCGTGTCGAGCTGGGCACGCCCCGTGTCGGGCTGGGCACAGCCCCATGCTCAGCTGGGCACAGCCCCATGCTCAGCTTTCTTCTTGTTTTTGCTTTGGGAGTTGTTGTCGAGGGGTCGGGCATGCCACGTTTCTTCCTTTTCTTTGTATTTATGTTGGTTTTGGCTGTATTTTTGTTCCTTTTGTTCGTTTAAGCTCATTTGACCCTGTAAATTCAAAAGGAAGACAAAAACACACTTTTTCCAACATTAGTACTAAAAAAAGGGTTAGTTTTATGCCTTATTTGATGTAATTTATATGTTGCATTTTACACACTTCAATAAGCCCGGGGTATTGGGTATAAAGTATCATAAGTTTATTAGTTATATGGTAGTAATTAGTGTCAAGTAGGAATGGGTCAAATAAATGCATAACGACATATAGAATTTTTGTCCATAAGTTGAAGTTTTGACATGACTATCGTAATAGGCACGTTGGTAATGAGATTAAAGACGTATAGGAAAAAGAATCACTAAAAACGGACTCCCGAATCATAAGTTATGGCTATTTTAAGTTGAAACTTGATTAAACTTTGAGCTGGGAATCTGCAGCATCAAAGAAATAAACATTCTGAGAAAATCAGAGCTAGGCGTGACGCGAGGGACCTTGGCGTCACGCGGCGCCCCCCTTCCGGATTTTTTTTTATTTTCTTGGTTGTTGACCGTTGGAACTTGTTTGTATCCATTTTAACTTGATCAAAACTAATACTTGTTGTGGTTTTGATCGTAGGTGATGTTGGAAACTAACCGGAAGATGATCGAGCAAGCTTTTGAAGAACCGAACACTATTACGAGCTTCCGCAATGTTTTAATCTTAATAGACTTTGTTTATGGGTTGTAAACATATTGTTAAAACAAACTTTTGGATGTTCTAACTTAGTCGTTAGTTGACTAAGGTTTATGCTACTTTTGAACTCGACTTATGAAAGTTTATCTTAATTTGGTATCTTTTATCTAAAATTGGCATGAATTATCATTAAATTCAAGTAAAATTAGACGGGTGTTACACAATGGCTCAACCGTTTAAAAGTCAAAGCGTTTATCGAAAACGCTTGACTTTTCGACTATAAATGCTAAAAAAATTAAACTAAGCACGAAAGGACACTTACAAAGGGTCCAAGCAAGGATGGAATTGATCTAGGATGTTCAGGTATGAAGCACAAGAGCTCCAACTTAGAACAATTCAGATCAAGGTGTGAAATGAGAGCAAGATCAAGGGGGTATATATAGGATTTCAAGAACCGTTAAGATCGTTCCTCGATAAACGAGCTTCAATCTGGTCCGTACAAGTGCACCCACTGATTTGTGAAACCATGGGCATCCCAAAATAGCCCCTAGAAAGCTTAAAAACCACTTGCAACACCTGGAACAGGCTGTAAACTGATTTTTGCAGCTCTGATGGACTTACATGTCCCGCGTAAGAGTCAAGGAGATCTTACGCGGCCCGCCTACTACCCAGATCAGCAACAGAAGTTTGAAATAATTACAGAAATGGTCCCTGTTAGCTTTTAAGGTCACGTTTGGCACGTTTAAGGCCCGTTAAGCTATTTACAAGGATCTACAATGAAGCCTAAACATAGGGGACATAAAACATGCTTGGAAACATGTCGGATGTCGGTTCGTTTGGTCGTACGGTCACGTTGTTCGTCTACTTACGACGAAACACGAACGGACGCGAAAAACGATCCAAATTATGCGACGAGTAGAATTTTATCAAGCCACACACTAAAATAAAATATTTTAATGCTTAAATAAATTTTTGGATGTCCGGATATATTCAGAACGTAAGATATGCGCGAAAATGCAAACTTGTGCACTTTTTGACACTTTTAGTCCCTGCTTGACTTAAAAGTTTATTTTTGCGCACTAAACACCTCCAAGCCTATATCTAAGCTAAATAAAGGATAAATAGGGTATGTTTAACTCATGGTCATATTCCGAAAAGTCCGATATCATATGAATCGACATACTTTTGCAGTTTGACGCAATTAGTCCTTTAATCGCACAAAGTAGCGCAAAATGTCGTTTAATGATATCCAAGCCTTCCATGGCCCATAATGGGCATTCCCAAGCATGAGTTTAATTATTTCCACGCTCTCGATCGCTTAAATGGTCACCAAAAGGCGTAGATTCAAAAGTTGACGCTTTAGGTCCCTCTAATGCGCAAACTTGCTCATATCATCATTTAATAGCATCGAAGCCTCATCTAATCCATATTAGGAATTCTTGAGAGTATTATTAAACATTACGATGCTTCGGGTTCGCTAAAAGGTCATTCAAAGGTATAATTAAACATATTGACACTTTTAGTCCCTCTAACTTGCAAAGTTGCGCGTATCTTTACTTATAGGCATAAAAACCTTAGACGGCCAATAATTGGCATTCCCGAGAGTGTAATCAAATATAATGAAGCTCCCGGTTTGTTAAAAGGTCACTCAGAGGTAAGAATTAACATGTTGACGCTTTTAACCCTTCATTGCGTAAACTTTCAATTAATTACTCAAACGGCTACTCTTGATCAACAAGTGGCCCATTTGTGAATATGATTAACCTGTAATGTTATTCCGAGGCTTATAATAAGCATGTTATCATTTCCAGTCCTTCTATAATCAAAGTTTTCGATTTTTCGAAAAATTAGTCCTTAAATTTCAATGTTTGACTTCATTAGGGTTTATTACACGTGTCAATACATCATTGGACGTGATTTTTACGAGGTGTTACACTTCAAGGTAGCCTTCGGGTTGTAGGCCATCTCCGGCAGTACGCTGCTCCTGCTGTTGTACCCTGGGAAACAAAACGAGTTCTCTTGGGAGACTCGGAATTTGTTTTAAGGGAAGCGTGTAGACACGTGCCTCAACTATTCTGCTTCATCTCTTTTCTTGTATTTTCTTTTATTTCAGTTGTAATTTTATTAGTTTTCAGCTTTCTTATTTCTGTATTGTAATCAAATTAAGAAAATTTGTTTTATTTTTTATTTAATTACGCGAACGGTTCCTACACTATATATACACACAAAATGTATTTCTATCACATTTTTATATACAATTATGATTATTATATAATTTTACATTTAAATATTTAACAAAAGCTATATAAATAAGAGTTAAGATCCGGTACAAACCTTATGTTACCTAAGAACAGTAGGAACAAATTGTAATTGTTGATTAATTTAATCAAGGGCTAAGGCTGATTGGAGTTCATTATTAACAATTACTATATTATATAATAAGATATTTGGATATTTTAGTCATTTAGCCATTTTCCATTAAATACTAATTCCGTCAAGGTTTTTTAAACTAAAATAACTTTTAAATACTTCATTATTTTTTTCTAAATTATACCATAAAATCCAAGTATTTTTTATCTTTAATATTAGTACCATAGGGTGGGGTTCTAGAGTGAATACTAGTGTATTTATGAACCGAGTAAACAAATCCTGACCATTTATTTATATCATCAAATCGTAAAATACACTAGTGTATTTTCATCATCAAATCCTGGCCATTGATTTACACTTGTGTATTGATAATCAAGGGCTAAGATTAGTTCACAAGTGTTCACAGTCAAGGGGTTGTTCACAAATGAACCTAACCCTAGTACCGTATTGCTATACTTATTTTTATTTATAAAAGTGACTTTTAAAAAAGTTACAAAAATGTGTTTTATAATTGTGCTAGTTATGTAGTTTGAATGTGCTAGTATGAAAAATGTATTGTGTTGATTTTAAATCTATACGTATGTTCTTATTTTGTTGTGTAATTCTTATGTGTTGTTATTTTTTTCCTTTTGTGCGGTTATTGGGAGTCTGTGTGGAAATACACGTGTTTTCTACTAGTTATGTAATAACATGTGCTATTTACATAAGTAAACAAAAACTTGAAATTGTGCTAGTATGTAACAATATGTATTGTTTACAAATTTTTAAAAAGTTGAAATTGTGTTAGTTATGTAATAGTATGTGTTATTTACAAAATAAAAAAAAAATGAAATTGTGCTAGTTATGTAACATGTGTGTTGTTTACAAAATAATAAATTACATGAAATTGTGCTTGTACTAGTTATGTAGTAGTATGTGCTCTTTGTATAATTAAAAAAAACATGAAATTATGCTAGTTACATAATAGTATGTGTTATTTACAAAATTAAAAAAAAAATACATTATTAAATTTACAAATTATAAATGGCATGAAAATAGAGATTTTCCATAATCCTTGTATATTGTCAAAGACAAATATACCTTTATTGAGTCTTTATAAGTTATCCATGTGTTACTACTCTATTGGCTCTTATAGTTTTTAGATTTAGTTTAGTTTGTATATGATCCTACCACATATAAATAGTAGGCACGTTTAGACTCGCGAGCTAGCTCGAGCTCGATAAGTGAAGCTCAGACTTATGTAATATATAGAGAGAGACAAAGTGAAAGGGTATGAGAATAAGATGACCCTTTATTAAACAAGGTATTTTTATGCTAGAGTTCGGGATCGAGCTTTTAGCAAGCCAATCCAATCTCGAGTAGATCACAAGCGACTTGTCATGGTTACACCCCTAATTTCTTCTATCTATGTTATTATATACCCAATTTGAAAGTATGAAAATCTTATCAAAATAATCAAAACTATATCAAAATAATCAAAACCATTTTAATCAATTATGCCTAGTGGAGATGGATATGATCGGGTGGTTCCGCTGGTGGCACGATGATACTCCAGTGGTTCTTCAGTGATCCAAATTTTCCGTTCAAAAAAAAATTGCTAATAAGTTCAAAGTAAATGGGTTTAGGGTACTCGGGGTACCCTTGAGTACCCCATTTGGTTCGACAACACCATCGCAGGCGGCTCGGCTTAGAAATCAGGTAGTGAGAATTGGGTACGAGAAGCCAATTGTGAATGTTGGGGAAACTCACTGTGAATGTGGGGGTGGCGATGAGGCGGTTGTCCCTCATTGGTTGGTGTCATTTGGGTACTTTTCCATATGGGCCCCTACCAAATTGGGTACCTTTCCATGGATTTGGTTAAAAATGATGCGGTCGTCCCTCATCGGTTAATACCATTTGGTACTTTGCTTTTTGATTGATTTAAAAAATTGGTAGGGCCATATGTAGAACAATGAAAGCCCAATTTCATGGATAGGATTTAATCAAGCCAAACCGTTCATGTGTTACTCAGATCGACTTGCTAAAAGCTTAAATCAAGTCAAGCTCGAGCTTGAATAGGCACAAGAGCCTATACAAGTTACAAACGTATCATTTAAGTCCTTTTTATACAATATATAAATTGATGATCTGAAAGAAAAACTATATGTTAAATGTATATGTTTACGTAGTAATTGTTATCATATATAAAATTATAATAAAATAATCGGTTCTTGAAAAACTACTCACAAGCCGAGTTTAAGCTTTAGAAATAGAGCTCGAAACGAGTTGTACTCAAAGTCGAGCTCACGGATCGAGCTCCCCTCATTTACACCCCTTTTAATAGACTAACAATATTCTGCTAGGGAGACACTAGATATGGCATTAAGACCCAGGGAAACATTTATTACCTTGTACTCCAAGTAACATAACTAAAGCCGACAGATAAAAGGAAGTAACACAAATCTTTGGTTTGTCAAAGCTCAAAAAGGTATTCTAAAGATGCATACTTTGATCATGTAACTTACATATCAAAATTATCAACATTACAATCTATAAAGCATCTCTAGCACGCGCACCCTCCACCTTGCTGCTCTGACTGCGAAGCGTTTCCTGAAGATTTCAAGTTCACATCAACCATGTCTTCTTGTTTTGTGGAAGAAAGAGTCTCCATCCCCGGTAATGCAGCAGCAATCTTTCGGAATAAAGGCTGTATCATACAAGACAAATGTTTTTTATGAGAGATTGTTTTGACTTTCAGTCAACCATGCTAGTGTTCACAAATCTTTGTGGGCCAGCCCGACCCACACTAAAAAGGCATCTATTTTGACCCATTAGCCAACCTGATATATTAAGTTATACTATACACCCACCCATTTACCACCAAATGTACAGGCCGGTGAGTACAATTATATGGATGTAAAGCATGTCACTAAAAAATCAGTTTTGCATACAAAGAAATGATGGTAAGTTGGACTTTTATAGGGTAACAATGAGAACACATTACAGGAAAACTCACAAGAGTGTATATAAAAGGTAAGAGTGTAACCTTGATATTGAATCCAGCCTTTGCACTGGTTTCTATAAACATGACGCCGAATTCACGAGCTTTGCCATCTCCTTCTTCAATTGAAACTTGCCTGTTTCATCATCAAGTAGACAGGTATTACAATTACATCAAGCACAGGTCAATCATGTTGGAAGTCCGCCTGAGTGTATATTTAATACTCTTTATTTACGCTTTAGATTATTATTGTTATTATTATTATTATTATTCTCACCATTATCATAAAAAGAGCATTTGTAATCATTATTAATTCATCAGCTATTAAAATCAACAAAAGGAAGAAACAAAGTTCTCCTGGTTCATCCCAACCCACCCGTCCTGTTTTGACTTGTATTAAAAATGACTCGTTCTGACACGAACCCTTTTTCACTCATCACCCAACCCGCTCATCTTGCCACCCCTACCAAACAAGATCAGCGGATAAAAGACTGGCTTATAATTAACTAGTTTCACAAAAACTAGCAGCTTTTAAAGCATAGTAGAGGTTACATCTTTTAACATCAAACCTTTTGTCAACAAGATCGGTTTTGTTTCCAACAAGGACTATAATGACATCAGTTCCTCGCTCTGTACGCACTTCTTCTATCCATTTTGCAGTGTTCAAGAATGACTGTCGATCTGCAAAAATAACAAATCCGATACAGGAAATGATTTACAACAGAACAAATATACGTTGTACTAGTTTCATGTGTACGTGTGTTTACTCATAAAGATTCAGATGCATGCATAAAAAAATAGATAGCGTCAACAGAGTCCTCGTCAACCCTTTGTAAGACAACAAAACCATCTTATCAACTGATAAGATTAATTCTTGTGCCTAAAAAAATTAAGAACATTTTGATTACACGTTAGGCACCTTTTGGCCCGTTCTTATTGTTTCAGTTTTAACTAATTGCCTACATTTGACCAGTTGTCATTATCAATATATTGCCATTACCATTGCCACCTGAAGTAACCTGCTTACATATAAATGGGTTGAAATTGCGACTTCAGAAATGCATCATGAGCTAATAAATAACTTCATTTTTTTCTATGTATCTCAAGTAAGAAACAATGAAACGTGTCTGCGCTGATTAAATATAAATTATCTATCCAAAGAAGAAAAACATGACAGAGATAATTTGTGACTCACTAGCAACATCATACACAATGACCGCGACTGATGAATCTCTTATGTAGCTTGGAATGAGACTCCTAAATCTTTCCTGCCCAGCAGTATCCCTGAAAAATGTTAAGCAAACATTAAAAAAAGGATTAACCAGATATTTTACTTGATTTTAGGGGCAATTAGAAAAGAAGAAGCTACAAGTACCAAATGAGAAAACCTACCAAAGCTGTAACCGAACTGTTCTATCTTCAAGGTACATAGTCTTTGACAAGAAATCTATACCAATGGTAGCCTGCAGTTATTATCCAAACATATTTAAGTCCGATCTTCTATCAAATGTAACATAATTCTGCAACCGTTGCTATAAACAACATCTACCAGAAGACAACATTTGAACAAATTTTCTCAAACATGGAATCAGTTAGTATTCTTATCAATCTATTCTAACAAGTCTGTCAAAAAAAATTTATTCGCAATCATTTATCAACTAACCGCATACATGCATATTTGTGTCAAAACAATAAAGGGTGTTTGGCTTTTCATTTTAAATCCAAATATGTGTTATGATTATGACTTCAGTATTTAATGTTTTGGATAAACACAATTATACTTCTAATCATTATATACTTAGGTGTTGTTTGTTTTTTAAGAGGTAAAATGTCTGCAATCTGCGGACCACATCTGCAGACATCTGTAGAAGGAGAGGTGGACCAAACCTCTGCAGTTTGCAAGAAGAAGACTGTTTGTTTTTTAACGTATACAGATTTCTAAAATAAACTGACGGTGGTGGTGGGTGGTGGACGTGGATGGTGGGTGGTGGTAGACGGTGGTGGTGGGTGGTGGACGGTGGTGGTGGTGGTGGTGATGGACGGTGATGGTGGTTGACGGTGGTGGTGTTTAACCCTCTGCAGACCTTAGAAGATCTTAGGAGTAGTTGGGCCAAGTCTGCACCAAGAAGAGCTCGCACAGACGTTTTTTAATGAAATGTCTTCGGAAAAACAAACAATCTGCAGATGGCAATGTCTGCGTGTGGTCTGTGCGGCGCACATAGAAGAGCATGCGCATATATTTTTTAGAAAAACAAACACCAACTTAGGGGTTCTAACTTTGAATAACCAGTTTCACACTAGGTGCAATATCACAAGCCCTGTATCTTTTTCTTTTACAAATATAAAGATTTATTTTCGTCATTTCATATATTAATTTCTTAAATATTATCAACTCAAGCACCATTACCTACAGCCTATTACAGCTGATTATCTAATTATCATCATTCAAAATCACAATATTCTCCAATTCGTATAAGATTCCCAAAAATCAGGTGCTTAAACCATTAATCAACTATTCAATTCATCAAAACAATAACAAATACATTAACCTAACATCGATCAGAAGTTAAATCTTGTACGTAACGATCACGATCCGATCATCCGTCATCAATTGCATACAATTCAGAAATAAATCAACAAAAAAAGAGAGAGAGAGCGGGAATTAATTATACCTGATAGGTGGTATCGAATTTGTCGTACATGAATCGGGTAATGATGCTGGTTTTGCCGACGGATTGATCGCCCAAAAAGACAAGTTTGTATTTGGCAAGAGGTGACACACCCGCCATTATTATTCAGGTGTTGTTTCTCTCGGCGATCAGATCAGATCTGAATCTGTGAAATGTTAGAGAGAGAAAGAATGGAGAGAAGTCCGGAGGAGAGAGAAACAAGAAAGAAATGATATGAAATGGGTTTGGATTTTCAATCGGGTTGGATTTATACGACACGGAGAAGAAACCGCCAAGGTGACGAAGATCGCATCATTTTTTACGTGATTCTTATATGATTTTAACAGGATGATCGTGTGTTGCGGCGAGAGCTACATATCGTATTGTGATACTCGTTTTTTTTGTAGTTTCTTATTTGTATAATATTTATTATAGCATCATTGTGATGAATATATGTTAAAGCGAAGTAATCGGGTAATCCATTTCATTGTGTTGTGTATGGTTTGGTCGGTTCGGTTATTTTTCTCGACCGAAGTCGAAAGCAAAGTCATCAGTTAGTCTATTTTATTAACCAATCGGTTTTCGCTTAGTCACTTCGGTTTATCCAGTTAGATTGACGGTTTTTGGTATGGTTCATTTAATTTCAGTTAATAGCAAAAACAAAACCAAACTTGAGCTAAAACTTTTGGATATGAATATATGAAATTGAGGTATAAATACATGAAATGAAAGTATAAATGTATGAATATAAAATATAAATTTTATGAACCGGATATATAAAAGCTAGAAATACATGAAAATACGAATGATTCGGTTTGGTTTAGCTAATTTTGGTTAAACGCGAGTACAAAAAATTGATAACCGGATTTTGATTAATCTGATTTTCGGTTAATTCAACTTTTGGTTAATACGGGTATAGAAAATCGATAACCGTTTTTGGTTAATACGGGGTTCGATAAAGCAGTTTTTTGGTTGACTTCACTTAACGATTCAGTTAACTCACCCTTAGACACTGTTAATCACGTAACATATCAAGTTTTTAATTAAAAAAATTGTAGTAATATTATACTCAAATTAAAGAGATTCAAATACTCGTTTATATGGGTAATTTAAAAAAATAAATATTAATGTACCAAAAGGTTATGACCGTTTAAAAATCGTGTGTGAGGGGTTGGTTTTTTATATTCTAGATGAGAAGATTAAATTGACGATATTTAATCACTTGACATTCTGTAACTATTAAACATTCTGGGATAATGACAAAGTACATTAGGCTTTAATCACTTGTACACTAAGACATCGTATACTTGTACCTTTTAATCCACACATCAATACTGATCAAGACAACTATCGAAACGTCGACAAAAATGAGTCGGTCGTCACGGTACTTTTGGATTTTTACCACATTATAGTTTACTAGCAGGGTGCCCGCGCGATGCGGCGGGGGTGACAATTTACATTGTTGTATTCATTTCTAGTAGTTTTCTTATTCATATAATATTTATCGTAACATCATTGTGATATCTTCAAAAGCAAGTAATCGGGTAATCCATTTCATTGTGTTGTGCATGGTTCGGTCGGTTCTGTTATTATCCTCAACCGAAGCCGAAACCAAAGTCATCGGTTAGTCTACTTTATTAACCAATTGGTTTTCGGTTAATCACTTCTATTTATTCGGTTAGATTGACGGTTTTTGGTCTGGTTCATTTAATTTTAGTTAATTGCAAAAACCAAACTTTGGCTAAAACTTTTGCTTATAAATATATGAATTTGATGTATAAATACATAAAATGAAAGTATAAATATATGAGGGGGGGATAGTGCACGGTCCTCCCAACCGCCGGAGTGATCCCACTCCGGGAGCCGCTACCCGACCAAGCTAGCTCCGCGGTGAATTCCCCTTGCCGAGTTCTTATCATGGGCGACATATGCCACTCCCAAGACTCGAACCCGGTATCTCTGGAAAGAGGTGGGTGTCGGTGGCCAACTGGGCTACCCCAGTTGGTTCAATATATGAAATGAAGATATAAAATATAAAATATGAATTGGATGTATAAAAGCTAGAAGTATTTGAAAATATGAATGATTCGGTTCGGTACAGCTAATTTAGGCTAAACGATAGTACAAAAAATTTGATAACCGGTTTTGGTTGATTTCAGTTTGGTTTCGTCTGTTTTCAGTTTGGTTTACGTTAACGATTTAGTTATTGCTCACCGATAACCGGTTTTGGTTATTAACCGATAGGTGCGTGCGCGATGCGGCGGGAGATACAGACATTGCCACGGTGTGCATTGTTCGGTTGATTAGATTATTATCCTCAACCAAAATCGAGGTCATCGATTAGTCTACTTTATTAACCAATCTCTTTTCAGTTAATCAGTTTGGTTTATTCAGTTAGATTAACGGTTTTTGGTTTGATTTATTTAATTTCGGTTAATAACCAATATCAAACTTGGGTTAAAACTTTTAATTAGAAATACATAAAATTTAGGCATAATTATATGAAATAGATGCATAGGTACTTGAAATGGATGTATAAATACATAAAATATGGGTATAAATATGAAGAGTGGGAGTTGGGTAGAAATCCTAAGTTTCCTAGAAAGTCTAGGAAGCAATAGTGAGGTGACATGTGGCTTTTAGTTTTTTTATTCAAAAGGGCATGATGGTAATTTGATTATTAATTTAATTTTTGAATATTATATATACTAAACTAACTGTCTAGATATTTATGGAAACATATATCTCTCATATCAATTCAGAAATTGGCAGCTACTTTAAATTACGAAGTTCAAATCATTAACAATTTCTTCACGTTGTGTTTTATCAGTTACTGATTTCATCACAATGTGTTTTATCAGTTACTCGTTTCAGTTACTGTTTCATCACAATGTGTTTTATCAGTTACTGGTTGATGTGATTTTGGCATTCTTGGTGTTGTGTTTTATCAGTTACTGGTTTCATCACAATGTGTTTTATCAGTTACTGGTTGATATGATTTTGGCATTCTTGATGTTGTGTTTTATCAATTACTGGTTTCATCACAATGTGTTATACCGGTTATGATTCATAAATGGCATGTTCTTTTGTATTTTGGGTTCTTCACGATGTGGGCTAGTGTATATAACACACCGGATGTAAACACTTGATAACTGATCACTTTTTGAATGCACTAATGGTACATCTACTATCTAACATTTGTATCCATTTCAAACAAACAATTTAGATCATTTATACTAAAATACATACTCAGTTTGCCCAACAACCATAAAAAAAAGGAATGCAAACAAATAAATATAACATAAAACACACTACTTTGAAGATAACGTCCAGAAAAAAAATAAAAAAATAACAACCACACCAATCAGTGTCTTCGTCTTCAACACAACCCAGTGTCTTCGTCTTTAACACACTGTTATCATCAACCTTAAAATTGTAAAACACATCAACCTTAAAATGATAAAACACATCAACCTTTATAACACAACATATTCAGATATCATTTTAAAACACACTCTCATCATCAACTAATAACTAAAGTTAGCAATCAAACCAACATTCAACTAAAACTGTAATAAAATGTCTTCACACAACTTATTTATGCATCACAAACTACAACATCAATAATATAATATTATAATATTACACACTCTAAAGGGTAAACATGTAAATCTTGTGAAATTACCGTCCATGGTTTGATTATGACTATATTGCACTAAGAAGAAAAAGAGTAGAAGACCAATGATAATGAACACGTAAGCACCTCGTGAAAGCCTCCAATTGTCATCCTTCCTACAAGTTGTTCACCATAATTAATATGAACTACCAATACAAGATTATATATTTATGTATTTATATAGTGTATGCGGAAGTCCAGAGATCGTTTACCATTTAAGCAAACCAGAACAAAGAGAGAGGGGGAAATCTTGAGGTTTTTGGAGGTGGGTTTAGAGAGAGAGGGGAAATCATGTGAAATTAGGGATTGGTTATTGATATGACAGTTTTTTGACTAATTTAAAACACGTCCAATTACCAAAATACCCTTACTATATTAAAAGTCTTTAATTATATAACACAGATATTACGAAAATGTCATCCATTTGATCTAAGCCATTAAACACACTCATCTAATGGCCCAGATCGCTTCCTACACTTTTTAGGAAAAACAAACTTTCCGTAGGATCCCCACTCTAAATATCAAATATATGAACTGGAGGTATAAAAGCTAGAAATATATGAAAATATGAATGGTTCGGTTCAGTTATTTTTGGTTAAAAGAGGCTACAAAAAATCGATAACCGTTTTTGGTTCATTCGGGTTTCGGTTAATTAGTTTTCAGTTAATTCAATTTTGGGTTGATTTCGATTTGGTTTCAGTTAACAATTCAGTTATTACTCACCCTTAGACATTGTTAATAACGTAACATATCAATTTTTAAATAAAAAATTATAGCAATATTATACTCAAACTAAAGAAAATAAAATACCCGTTCATATTGTTATTAAAAAAAATATTAACGTACCAAATGGTTATGACCGTTTAAAAATCGTCAAGGGGGGGGGGGGTTAGTTTTTTTTATAAGTGGATAAGTGTAACTACTAACTAATTATCTATAATTTTCTTAAAGATTAGATAGTAAAATGTAATCTAGATGAGATGATTAAATTGACCGTATTTAATCACTTGACATTCTGTAACTATTAAACATTATGGGATAATTACTTGTACACTAAGGCATCATCTACTTGTACCTTTTAATCTACACGTCAATACTAACCAAGACAACTCTCGAAACGTTGACAAAAATGAGTAGGTCGTCACGGTACTTATTGATTTTTTTAAACTTTATTGTTTATAAGATACAGGTAGAATACATAAAAGAATTATAAGTTTGTTGTGGAGATGGAAAAGTGGAACTAATTATCTGTAATTTTGTTATAACTCAGGGATTTAAGTGTAATAAGTTTAGGGGCTAAAAAGTAAATGGTGTTTAAAAGACCAAACTACCCTCATTTTAGAGGTCTTTCTATAAATAAAAGGGGGAAAGTTCTTATTTTTTGGGTATTTTAAAATGCCTCTGCCTCATGCATTATAATATAGTATAGATAAGAGATGCCGAGATGACAAAAATATGTAAAAGAATTATAAGTTTGTTGTAGAGAGGGAAACTGTAACTAATTACCTATAATTATGTTAAAACTTATTGGGATTTAAGTGTAATAAGATGGGGGAACAAAATATATTTATTGTTTAAAAGACCAATTTACTCTTATTTTAGCCGTATATTTATAAATTAAGAGAGAAAAAGTTAATATTTTTTGGGTATCTTAAAATGTCACCCTCTCATGCATTATAATATATTTGATTTGGTATATGTTCTTTTTTAGAACCACCAACAAAACAAATTTATTACTTCACCGAACGAATATGGATACACCAACCAATTAGGCATTAACACTCACAAAGCAACCCGACAACATAAAAAAACGACAAACAAAACAAAAGGCAAATCAACCTACATCAAAATGCTTCCGGTCCTCCCAAGATAAAGACACCCTTCTCGACCTGTTTTTTACCCAAAAATTGTAACGCTCCGCTTTTTTGTAACTTTCCTTAATTAGAAAGTTCTCTTGTAATTCTATTTTTGGAAACTTATATTCCTTGTAATCGTATTTCGTTTTGAAACCTTGTAATCCAAGACACCGATCATAATGAAAGTTATATTTATATCAATTATGTTCCATTTATACTTGTTATGTTCAATTTATACTTGTAATCGCATGCAACGAACCCTAATTCGAAACTATGTGACGATACATGCAAATAACCGACTTTCAACGTGTTTACGTGCAATACTTGTGATTAACCAACAATTAATGATTTCAATACTTATTATACATCATAATAAATCATATTATACTTGTAACCACCTTCGACATATTAATTATACTTGCAATTATGTGTTATAGATCGTAAATCGCCTATACTTGCATTTTGTGCAATAACCGACAACTATATGTTACAACTGGCATTACCGATACTTGTGTTACATAATTTCACATACATGGACATACTTAACATCACTATTAAGTTTATGATACTTGTATGCTTGTTACACGCTTGAAACTACGTGAAAAGCACTCGAAAACACCCTAAAACCTAACCTTGGGGCCCTAATTGCATACTTATCAAACTTGAGGGACCATTTGTGACAAAAAGCCAAACCACCCTTTAAACCCACGTTTTGAATCTGCATTTTTGGCTCCAACCTCCACCCTAAAATATAAATTTTGAATCTTGTATTTATGGCTCCAACCTCCACATCCATTCTCCACCAATGGGCTTCTAAACCTCATTAAACACTCACCTAACCTCACTCAACTGTAAAACCAAGCCTCTCAACACTCATTTTCATTTTTCCAACTCATTTACACTCTCAAAACACTCTAATCTCAGCTGAAAATGCAAGTTTTGGACAGATTATTCTAAGTGCTAAATGAGCACTTTTCTTCACCTTTCTTCCATCTTTTTCACTTCTTCTTCCTCTACAAAGTGTGGAACACCTCTAGAATTGTTCTCACAAGGTTTTCCATAGAAAACCAAGGTGAAACATCACCAAAATGAGGTCCAACTTTCTGTTTTGGAAGGAAAATTTATTAAACATACATGAACATATATTTTCTTTATACATTCCTTTGTCCTTATGCCACTAATCAAGATTATGATTATGTGTGCTTAAAAATAAGGTTGTAACATACAAATCCAGAGGTTTTAAGCCTCAAAACTTTCTGTTTTAAAAGGGTTTTAACCCACAAGTGATGAACAAGTCTTGAACTTGAATATGTGTGATTATTTGGATAGCTTGAGCTATCCTACTTACAAATCCACACATCACTTGATGTTTTCTTCTTAGTTAGTTAGTTAGTTTGTTTGTTTCAATTCCTTATTGTACATTCATGACCATCCTTGTTGTCTTGTGACAACTTGTGTATTGGTGAATTCAAAAGAGGTTATAAAATGGAAGATTTATCTTCCTACCTCTATGCATGACTTCCATGATAATATTGTTATACTTGATGGACTAAGACTTATGTTATATACTATATAGAATATATAAAACCTATAGTAACCGAACCTTTGATGATAATCTAATGGTTATTTGTCAAAATACTAAGTTACACAATCTAAGAACTCAGTTCTCGTTACGGTTCTAATGGGTACTTTAACCCATGAAAACATTCAAACTCCTATGGGTTTCATAGTGTCAAAAAAAGAGTATTATGTGCTAGATGGTTATTCTCTCATAAATATTTACTTTCCATATACTTTTAAATTCCGAATTCCGACTTTAAACTTACCTTGAACTCTAATCTGTATACATTCAACCTCCTAAACTCATTTACTCGTCCACACTTGGATAATCGGAAGAATTAGCAATTTTGTGAGTATACTTGAACCCCCTTTTCGTTTACCACCTTTTTGGGGTGTAACATGTTAACTATTAAAACTTACGCTTATACTTATTTCCAAAATGCACAAACATTCCTTATACATGCATGCATGCATACTTGATTACTTGATACTTTAAATCTGGGATTATACGTTTTGTGTTAGACTTATCATTAACTTCGTATGAGCCTATCTTTGACATATATAGCGCTATAGGATTAACGCACCGCCTGTAAACTTTGGGTTATGTTAAGAGCTTATTGCGTTTCATCATTGGTTTGATTAGTTAAACACATGCCAATTTTATTGTTTATCTTGTTTCAGTAGCTTGCCATGTGGGATTGTTTAAACTTATTTTTATGCTATGTGTGAAAACCTGTATACTCGCCAATACATATTTGTATTGAACTATACTTTTTAACATGTTACAGGTTGATGATGACGATGCTATGAAACTAAAGTAGTGATGATTCCTAGATACACATATAGACGTTTTAAGCTTTAATATGTTGTATAAATTTTGTACTTGTTTGTTGTATTGTTTTTCTCGTATTGAACATGTTGCATTTCAAGTTCCATGTATTGTAACATTTTGTTATGAATGAAATTAATCTATTTTTAATTCTATTGTCACAATTAGCGTTATGTGTGATGAGAAACCTTTCTTCGTCTCCTTCCGATGTTTCCGCCATCGGTTGGGGTGTGACAGATTGGTATCAGAGCCATAACTATAGGGAATTAGGAAAATTGCTATGCTTTTAACCTAGTCTATTGTTAAGTACCATACTTGACCATATTCAATTTATGTGCTAAATTCCTAAAATGTTTTATGTGCTCATATTTGTTTTATTATTCCGAACACACGCCTTTCCTAAGGCATCTTACGCAATTATACTAAAATAAAAAACACTCGTATTATACAAACAAGACGACTTCACCAAAATAGGCGTGAAACCCACAATTTGGTGAACGACTCTCAATCCACGTATTCTTTTTACGCAAATTCACCATCGAGTTAGGAGTGAAATCCTCACCTTGATGGAGAATTTCCATTTCAAATTCTAGTGGACCCTTGTCAGAGTGTTGAAATTAAATTTTGACCCGACGAGTACCAACCACACTTAGGGTATGAAATCGTCAAGTTAGGGGTGAAACCCGCATCTTGTCGACTAGTCCCACTCCTTGATTTTAAAAATCCCGCCAAGTCTCAAATTTTCGATATATTTGGAACATGTAGTAACTGGAAGGGTGAATACCGTTAATCGAAATTTCAGCGAGAGTATTCCACCTATTAGGCCAAAGCATGTTTCTCAAATTAAAAAAAAAAATTTACCACTTTGGTTTAGTCAAAGTTCCGTTTTGGAACAATCCAAGTTTTAATCAAGCCTATGTTTTACTATTATCAACCTTATACGACGCAATCCTCTCTTTTCAAATTCAAATTACTTTCGAGATTATTTTCTTACACACACATCATACTAAATCTTTTCATACATCTATACTTCATTAACATGCATGATTTCAAAAACGTCACCCAATTAGATTTCATACCTCGTAACCCCAAAATGGAGACTTATCATCGAGATGAGAGTGACTTCCTTACCTTGATGATCAACTTCGCTATTTCCTTTCTCATGAAATGACTTCACCAACAGGTTAGGGGTGATTCCCTACCTAGGTGATCGTTACCAAATTTTCCTTCAAAAGAATTTTATTATGCAAACACGATCCAGTTTTATGCCTAAGTCGTTTATCATTTGTCAAAATCCCTACTTATGCAAATTTCAAAGTTTATTGTTTTATTAAACGTATTTCTTACCCTACAGTCTATTTCACATAAATCACATACACGAAATTCTTAAGCATACCTTAAATGTTTTGTTTCTTGATTTTCAAAATTTTACGAAATGCTACCCATCAACTTAATCGGTCTAATGAATCTCTTGCCCACAAATTTCATACTCGACGTGAACACTAAAACACGCTCACATTATATCATTGTACTAAAGTGTGGTACCTGAGGAAAACCTACTGCAATCTTGATCCATCACCTCACTTCTCTGTGCTTACTTGCCAAATTTCGGGACGAAATTTATTTCAAGTTGAGGATGATGTGACAACCCGAACTTCCGAGGTTAGTTTGTGATCTTGATTCCGCGCTATTGCTCTTTCATGTTCTTTGCTATGTTACACCGGTTAAACGAAAGCATATTTGAGTGTGTCATTGAACCTTTTATTGCCGATAAGTTGTCGGGATGGGCCGCGCACACTATGGGCCGCAAACACGCTCTAGAAACATGTGACCTGATCCGGCCCACACTAATGATCCGGCCCACATGACTTGGCCACTCATGCACTAGTAGCAAACATATGACCGGTCCATTGTGTTGAGTGTATGTGTTATTTTGTTTGGCCCACTTGTGTATTAGTTAACAATTATGTGATCGGCCCACTTGTGAGTTGTTTGGTACTATAACTAAAAATACGTATATCCCACAAATTACAACACAAGAAAGCATCACATAATAAACCCTATTCCTCCTTACTTGCGACGGCAGTGAGACACCCCTCTCGAAGCACTATCTCAGCCGATAGAACCTTGTGGGTTAGTAGTTTCTTTTGTTTAAATTGCATTGATAATCTTGTTGATGTGATGTGTACGATATTAGAATTGTGATAATAGGGTTATGCTAGATATTACATGAAACTTGCTGTTGGATTTAATTGATTGCATGGCAATAGGGCCTCGATGAATACAAGATTTATGTAAAGTCAAATGATTGTGTAGTGTGTTGGGGATTCCTAGGATTCATCTTGATAGCTATATATATATGTGGATCGAATCATTAGTTTTGAATAAATATGGGTGTTTGATATTGACAAGTGCATGTGACAATTATATGAGTGATAATATATGTTGACATAACAACAGTAGATTGGCCCTATAAAATTGAAGTTAAATGGATGATAGAATGTGATAACCTTGTAAATAATGGCGGCCCATGTGTTACGGATGTGATCAAATCGAACAAAGTGAATCTCAATAATGTTGTCAGTGACCTAGAAATATGTAAGCCTTACATGTGTGTATAATTGAAGGTTGATGCATGTGAACATATGTATGCTTTGTATGACTTTAGTGATGGTTGTTTGACATGGGAATTAATGATAGTGTTGACTTATGACAAATGAATAAAGCTGAGAACTAGAGCCAAAGAAAGCTAAGGAAATAAACCTCTTTGTCCTATTGTGGTATGGTGGTAATTAAGGTTGATATTACAAAAGTTAGATAATATTCAAATGGGAGGTGGTGATGTTGGGCCGCGCACCATTACTGAACACACACACCCATTATATTGGTTTACTAATTTGGGCCACATACAAACCGGTTACACACCTGGGCTATGCAAACGTGACATGAACATATCATATAGTTATGTGTAATATGCTTGAGTATAAAGATTTCAGATATTGCTTGACTAGATAGATTAGATTATAATGGTTGCACATGTTTTGGTACATAATCAGTGGCTGATGTTAACATATTATTAAGTAAATTGCATGTACATGGTTAGCAAACTGATGGGCCGCATAACATTTAGGAACACTCGGTTTGGGCCAGTAATGTTGGGGCCGAATGGATTTGCAAATTAATATTAGCAAACATATGGTAAAGTGTGTATGGTGAACTAGATTATACACGAATTGATAAATGTTTTTGAAAGACGTGTATACTGTTGATTCCTGATACAACTTGCATCACTTGGTTAATGTTAGTGCACTATTTGTGTAACGTGTGGAAACATTGCATGTCATAAGTGAAATTGGAATACTAAACTGAATGTTTAGGTAAATCGTGATAGGACATAATTGATCAACTGTTAATCAAGTAAACAATCTTACCGAGAAAAACCAAGGTGAGTTCACTACTTTTGAGCAGGCGTCCCGGTGGTTGGGACAGTCAGTGGGTATCCCGGGGAGGGATAAGTCTTTTGGGTAAAAACTGGTATATATTGGATAATATTCTCATCCTATCATTCTTAAGTCCCATCTTTTGTTACCGGGGAGGTAACGGGGTATTAGTTGGTAGCGCTACTTAGGTTTGGCACCCTCACACCGTACCGGGGAGGACGGTTGTGAACTAATTACCCAGTCGGGCCCAGTGATTCGATAGGAGCACTGGGGAAAGGGCAAAACATACATCAGGAGCCGTCTTGTTTATCATCGAGATATTATCAATATTACCTTTGCGTTTGTTAATGAACTGGAATAAACACTTGGTAACAAACGTTTTCATAAACTGTGAACTCGCCAGCTTTGTCTGATACACTTGTTGCATGCTCGCAGGTCGTTAGGTATCTTGGATTTGGAAACTTGCTGTCTGGAGGAGCAGGAGTGGTCATGGGTCGACTAAAGGGACTCATGTGATTATCTGTTACTATTACACATTGGTTTTTGAACAATTTAACTGTGGAATATTATTTGCTTCCGCTGAACATGTTGGTTTACATTTAAACTCGTGATTGGAATTTTTCATTAATAATTGAGGATGTTATTTTGAAACTTGTATGAGTTCAATGTAATTAGTGGCTCGTTGTTGGTACGTCACACGCCTAATAGGGACACTCCCTAGGTGGTATTTTGGGGGTGTGACATAAAGACCTTCATTCACAATCGAAAAATCAAACCAACATTTCTTACATGCCTATAAGATCTTATAGATATTATAAGACCGTGTTACGAAAACTCTTTGCAAAATCAATAAATCATTTTGCTAAAACACTGTCAACGATCACTAAGTTCATTATGCTAAATTTCTTTTTAAGAATCAACGTTTTCACGAGAACCTCCAAATTCCAAAACATGTGGGCAAGGAAACTTCATAGGAACCGACCATTTTAAATTCTTCTAAAACAAGAGTAGCATCTCCGTTCTTTACAAAATACGTCATGCATAACCAATAAGTACTTTATATTCTTCTTACATTCACAAACTAGATTCTACATTCCAAGTCAAACTCAATCTATTTTGATTCGATAAACTCAACGTCTTGCTCAAACAACTATATATGCATATCATCGTACATGTTTTAGACAATATTGTGACAACTACCAAATTTGCATGCATCCGTACAATTAATTAATCTTGATTAATGATTAATAACTGTGCTAAATTACAATTAATGACTTGAACTACTCTCTGATTATTGCTTTATACACACATGTGCATCACATATTGCAAATGACATATTATTGACTGCATGCAAACATATAGACATAAATGATGCACAAAGCACAGTTAGCACAGTTAACAGACAAACCGGGAAAATGCTGACAGAACTCAGCACATAGTCATACCATACAATGAGACACAGAATGAGCCAGAAACCAAGTATTACACTAGTATAATGTGTAGGGAAGTAAGGACCACAAAACTGCATCCTTAAGTGATAGTTTAAGTGCCGGAAAGTGCCTAAAACTCACCCAAAGTGTTAAATTCTGCAAAATACAGCAAAAATTAGCATTTTAACAAGCAAATACTATGCAAAAATATGACTAAATGGTCCTGAATGCTTTCCTAAGTGTCGGGAATTAAAAGCATCACAAAAGGGTACATAAAGAACACTAAACAATATAGTTTAGCACTTTAACGAACCGGTATCTAACCGAACAACCGGACACTACCCGAAACATCAAAACTTCACTAGAAGCATTGTTTTAACATTACCGGGCTAGTTATAACCCCCAAACATCATAACACATCATACAAAATATCTAGTAACTAAAACACTTAACTTATACTTGAAATCTAACCAAATTCTCTAACTTACCATCACCACCCAACTAAACCCCCCCCCCCCCCTTGGAGACGGTTTGGATGGGTGGACCCACCCTTGATTTGTTTTGATATTTTAATTGATCTTGTTGAGTACTTTAGGGGACATATTACCTAAGAGATTATGTAGTAAAATGGGTATAAGAAAGGTATGCGAGGAACTTGATTTCATTATCCCACACACTTAACTCTCTCCCTCTCCTTCCCCTTGTCACGTCCGTGAGCCACCACCCCCACCACCATCATTCTCACCTCTAGTTCATCCATTTCCATGACATCACAAGGTGTACGAAGGTATACAAGTAAGCTTGGAGCTCTTGGGGATTGAAGGGCCTCTTCCATTTGCTTTTATCCACCACGTTCATCATCTTCATCTTCTTGTAACACCCCGAAAATATAAAACTTTATATAAGAATTATAAAGTATAATTAAACAAGAATTTACTTACTAGGAATTTTAACCTAGTTAGCTACAAGTCTAGAAGTAACTTATAATAGGGTTAAAAACAACCAAACTTTAAGATAAACAAAAGTGGAGGGGTTTATGTTGTAAAACCTGAAACTTAAATTGATTAAAAAAATAATAGGGACCAAACACACAAGAAGTGTGTCTGGTCGTACATGGGACGCAAGGGGGCGACCAGAACTCCTCACCAAGCCCTAGTTCATCACATAATTCACAAAATTGAGGGTTCAAATCAGGTTAAAATCGAAAATCGAGCATAGATTATTAATCCCCATTGCAAGGGGGTTGTAAGGTATGTAAAATTTAGTGTTAATTTTCTGTTTGAAATTCTCATGAGTTTGGGAAATTCGAAATTTGATGTTGCATGTTTGTTATTTGGATAGAATAGGGATGATATAGTGTCTAGGAGTAAAACCTAGACAATAACATGTGAAATCATGGCTAATTCCTGAAAATCTCATGAACACAATGAAGGTGATTCATGGGTTTTGTGGGAAACTAGTAAACACTAGGGTTTAGAATGATTATTCTAGTGTAATATGGGTTATAGAAAGTGATTTCTGAAATGATGATGTTTAATGTTATATGAAAGCTTTATTGATGTTAAGTTTAGCTAATTAGCAAGCTATGAACTTGAATATGAATGATATAAAATTCTGCCCGTTAAGTGTTCGTAGAAATGCCTCAAAGAAGGCTTGAAACTGAATTTTAAAGTTAAAACGCATAATTGTGATGCTTGGACAATTTATGCGACATATGATAAAAAAAGAGTTCTAAACATATCATGATTGAACTCTATAGGAAAAGATACCAGAGCGTCGAGTGGACAAGCCGGTGGAGACTTGCGTTTAAAGGGCGTGCGTTGAAGGTATGTAACTTGGCCCGTTACATTAAACGAGTTGTTGTTAAATTATGCGAAGTCTCATTGTAGGATAGTTATGGTGTCGATTGTAGCGGCTATGATCGTTACTTAAATTAATAGGCTAAGAGTGACAAGAAATCGTTTGGTAGTCGTCATATTGGAGGATTCCACAAGATGAGCCAAACGGGTCGGTTAGTTGTGTAAATTATTGTACTAGTGTTTTAGAGAGTTAAAATGGCGATGACAATCACAAGAGCATTAAGCCATGAGATTGGTAAATAAATGCGGGTGATAATAAGCCCCGGATGTTGGGTATAAAGTGCCATAAATTTACTAGCGAGATGGTAGTTAATTGTGTGAAGTTGGAATGGGTCGAATAATGTCATAAGTGACTTTGAGTTGTTCGGCCCGTAAGTTAAACTTTTGGTATGATAATTGTAATAGGCACGTTGGTAATGAATTTACAGACGTATAGGAAAAAGAATCACTAAAAACGGACTTACGAATCATAAGTTATGGCAATTTTAAGTTGGAATTTGAATAAACATTGAGCTGGGTATGTGCAGCAACAATTTAAGCAACATTCTGTGAAAAAAAGGGCTAGGCGTCACGCGAAGCCCCTAGGCGTCACGCGACGCCCCCTAGTTCCAGAAAAATTTTATTTTTTGTTGTGTTGACTCTTGGAACTTGTTTATATCCATTCTAACATTATCAAAACTGACATCTGATGTGGTTTTGACCTCAGGTGACGTTGGAACTAACCGGATGGTGATCGAGCTAGCTTTTGAAGAACCGAACACAATTTACAAGCTTCCGCATTAACTAACTCTATGTTAAACAATACTTTTGGGATAACTTGTTTAGACAATGTTTTTGGAATGTAAACATCTTATGAATGTTTGAATTAATCGGTAGTAGCCTAAAGTTTGGTTTCTTTTAGACTTATGCTTTAATGTAGACGCACTTTATATATATATAAACACATGAATTTTGATTAAATTCGAGTAGTATTTAGTTGGGTCTTACAAGTTGGTAATCAGAGCTTAAGGTTGTCAACAAAGTGTTCGGTTCAAGCTTGATCAATCGTCCGGTAAGAATTAACTTATTATGTTAATAAATTATATCTTATGTAAGAAATGAGAAATGAATTGATATGCATGGGAAGAGCGTGTTAACACACTCAAACCCGGAAAGTGCATTAAATGTGAATGGTTAAAACAAGTTGGGAACTTGGCTAAACCGAAACAAATGAGGCAATGTTATAAATGAAATGTTTAACGTTTAATGTAAACATTTCAGTTTCAAAATGTCTGACGGAAACGATGATGAACCGGTGCAGACAAGCATCGAACAAATGAAAGAGATAATTGCCGAAGAAGTAGGGAAGGCAATTGAAGGTAGTCTATCCGGGTTTATAGACAAAATTCAAAGCACGGTGTTGTCACTTGTCGAAGAGCGAGTTAAAAGGTTGGAGGATAGTGTCAACCTTATGAAGGAGAAATCGAGAGAACGTAAAGGGTGTTCATACAAAGAATTTATGGCGTGTAAACCGCCAATCTATAACGGGGAAGTTGACCCGATAATTTGCCAAAGATGGTTGGGCGACATTGAAGGGGTGTTTGAAAGGACCCATTGTGATGAAAGTGACTTTGTTGCTTACGGAACGGGTCAGTTGAGAGGTCAAGGCAAAGATTGGTGGGACAACAAAAAGAATGAAATAGGAGCCGAAGTGGCGAGAACCATGACATGGGAGGAGTTTAAGACGCTGTTTCTTAAACATCATAGTCCCAAGGCGGTCATTAATAAAATCAAGGAAGATTTCATGCAACTTAGGCACAAGGGTGAGACCATAGACAAGATTACGGCGATGTTTATGGATAAAATGAAGTTTAGTAGTGAATTGGTGACGAATGAAGAACATAAGATATATTACTACTATAACATGTTGAGCGCTGAATATAGGGAGTTTATGACTCTTTCAAAATACGAGACCCTTACCGAGATCATAAACGTTGCTCGGGAACGGGAAATCGAGTTGAAGAAACAAGTTGAAAGGGGTGAGCGAAGGGCACATGATGTGAATCCAAGCCCTACAAAGAAAGCTCGAACTGGAGAATCGGGAAAGAAGGTGGATGCTAAAGGTGGGTCGCCAAGTTGCAAAGTGTACGGGAAAGGACACAAGGGGGAGTGTCGGTTCAAAGACAAACCATACCCCATACGTAGTAAGACGGGGCACACGGCGTCGCTATGCCCGGGTAAAGTCTCAGTTTACTATAAAATCAACCCGGCCAAAAAGTCCGAATGCCCGGACTTAGTCGGAAAGAGAGACGTTAAAGAATCTCCCGCAGAAACTCCTAAGGCGAAGGCTAGGTCCTTCCAACTTACCGCGGCTGAAGCAAAAACAGAACCCGATGTGGTCTCAGGTATATTCACAGTTAACTCAATTCCAGCACGTGTATTGTTTGATACGGGTGCGAATAAATCCTTCATTTCGCATGGATTTATTCGACATCCTTCATTTGTATTGACGAAATTATCTGTGCCCTTAGAAGTTGAAATAGGGGAAAACAAAAGTTTTATAGTTTGTGATGTTTGTCGAGGCTGCAAATTAAGCATTCACGATGAAGAATACTTAATAGACCTAATCCCGATGTCAATGGGGGAATTTCAAGTAGTCGTTGGGATGGATTGGCTATCTCAGCACCACGCAAAGGTCGTGTGTTTTTGTAAGGAGATAAAGCTAACATCTCCGAGGGGGAAACACGTAACTATCTATGGTGAAAAAGGAGGTAACCCCATAATATGCTCGATGTTGAAAGCTCACAAGCTTATGAAGCAAGGATGCAAGGCGTTTATGATATACGTGAATGAGCCCGAGAAGGAACCACTAAAGATTGAAAATGTACCGGTAGTACGGGACTATGAAGATGTGTTTCCGGAAGATTTACCAGGGATACCGCCCGAACGGGAAGTAGAGTTTGGGATCGAATTGATTCCGGGAGCAAAACCCGTAGCTAAAGCACCGTACCGACTCGCACCGTCGGAATTACAAGAGTTGATGTCCCAGATTCAAGACCTGCTCGACAAAGGATTCATAAAGCCGTGTGTGTCTCCTTGGGGTGCACCGGTACTGTTTGTGAAAAAGAAAGACGGAAACATGCGCATGTGTATCGATTACCAAGAGTTAAACAAACTCACGGTAAAGAATCGATACCCGCTTCCGAGGATAGATGATTTATTCGACCAACTACAAGGTGCGAACTGGTTTTCAAAAATTGACCTTAGATCGGGGTATCACCAATTAAAGGTCAAGGAGGAAGATGTGCCGAAGACGGCTTTCCGCACGCGATACGGGCATTACGAATTCCTCGTGATGTCATTTGGGCTAACAAATGCACCCGCGGCTTTCATGGACCTCATGAACCGGGTTTGCAAGCCAATGTTGGATAAATCAGTCATCGTGTTTATCGATGATATTTTGGTGTATTCAAAAAGTGAAGCTGAACATGCATGCCACTTACAAGAGGTGTTGGAGACACTTAGACGAGAGAGGTTGTATGCGAAATTCTCTAAGTGTGCTTTTTGGTTACGAGAGGTGCAATTTCTCGGCCACATCATAAGTGCTGATGGAGTATTGGTAGAACCGTCAAAGATCGAGGCCGTGTCGAAATGGAATCCCCCGAAGAACCCTTCGGAAATTAGAAGCTTCTTAGGGCTTGCGGGATACTATAGGAGATTCATTCAATATTTCTCCAAGATTGCTTCTCCGCTAGCATAGCTAACCCGGAAGGAAGAAAAGTTCATTTGGGGTGTCGATCAAGAAAGAGCGTTTCAAACGCTAAAAGAGAAGTTAACTCAAGCTCCGGTACTAACATTGCCGGACGGGGTCGAAGACTTGGTGGTTTATTCGGATGCTTCACTATCGGGGCTCGGATGCGTTTTGATGCAACGGGGCAAAGTTATAGCTTATGCCTCGAGGCAGTTGAAGATACACGAGAAGAAATATCCCACGCACTATCTCGAGTTGGCTGCGGTGGTATTTGCATTAAAAATATGGAGGCACTATTTATATGGGGTAAAGTGCACCATATTCACCGATCACAAGAGCTTAAAATACTTCTTCGTTCAGAAGGAGTTAAATATGCGACAAAGGCGATGGTTAGAAACGGTGAAAGATTTCGACTGTGAAATACACTATCACCCCGGAAGGGCAAATGTGGTGGCGGATGCCCTAAGCAGAAAAACAGATTATGTCCCAATACGGGTACAATCATTGCAGCTCATTGTGACCTCGGGCTTACTTGAACGAATCCGAGGAGCACAAGATGAAGCAGTAAAGACGGAAAACTGGAGAAAGGAAAGGATTGTTGGCCAAGTTAAAGATCTCGAAGTAGGCAACCACGGTCTGAAAACACGTTTTAATAGAATTTGGGTTCCTAACACATGTGGAGTTAAAAAGCTTCTACTTGATGAAGCTCACAAGTCCCGTTATTCCATCCATCCGGGAGCGACCAAGATGTATAATGACCTAAAACAAAACTATTGGTGGCCCGGAATGAAAAGAGATGTTGTGAAATACGTGGAAAAATGTTTGACATGTCTACAAGTCAAGGTGGAGCACCAAAAACCATACGGTAAACTCCAACCGTTAGAAATCCCGGTTTGGAAATGGGAACATATTACGATGGACCTACTAACCAAACTACCAAAGACGAACCGCGGTTTCGATGCTACATGGGTAGTGGTGGATAGATTCGTGAGACTTATACGTCAGAAAACATGTCAGAAGTTTACACTAACGAGATAATAGCACGCCATGGAGTACCGGTATCCATCGTGTCCGATAGGGATACCCGATTCACTTCGAAGTTCTGGCGAGATTTCCAAGAGCAAATGGGAACCAAATTGTTCATCAGCACTGCGTACCATCCCCAGACGGATGGACAGAGTGAAAGAACGATACAAATGTTGGAAGACATGCTACGGGCATGCATAATCGATTTTGGAGGCAGTTGGGATGTCTACCTACCATTGGTCGAGTTTTCGTATAATAACAGCTAACATGCCAGTATTGGGATGGCACCGTACGAAATGCTCTATGGTAGGAAATGCCGAACCCCGGTATGTTGGGGTGAAGTGGGCCCACGCGAACTCGCCCACCAAGATATAGTACGAGCCACTAATGAAAAGATTGATGTGGTTCGGGCACACTTGAAAGCGGCTCAAGATAGACAAAAGTCGTATGCTGACAAAAGGAGGAGACCGATCGAGTTTCAAATAGGTGACAAAGCCATGCTCAAGGTATCCCCATGGAAGGGGGTTATCCGATTTAGAAAGAGAGGAAAATTGAGCCCGAGATTTATTGGGCCGTTTGCGATTGTAGAACGAATAAGAAAGGTAGCTTACCGCCTTGAACTACCGGAGGAACTGGGCGGAATTCATAGCACATTTCATGTATCACATCTTCGGAAATGTCTAGCGGATGAGACAACTTATGTCCACTACGACAACATCGAGGTGGATGACAGACTAAACTATGTGGTGAAGCCCATTGCGATTTTGGATCGTAAGGTAAAAACCTTAAGGAATATAGAGATCAATCAAGTAAAGGTTAAATGGGAACACAGAAAAGGTGCAGATACCACATGGGAATCTGAAGAGGAGATGCAACGGCTCTACCCTACTTTATTTGGTACGTGATTCGGTTTCGGGGACGAAACCCTTTTTAAGGGGGGTGGACTTGTAACACCCCGAAAATATAAAACTTTATATAAGAATTATAAAGTATAATTAAACAAGAATTTACTTACTAGGAATTTTAACCTAGTTAGCTACAAGTCTAGAAGTAACTTATAATAGGGTTAAAAACAACCAAACTTTAAGATAAACAAAAGTGGAGGGGTTTATGTTGTAAAACCTGAAACTTAAATTGATAAAAAAAAAATAATAGGGACCAAACACACAAGAAGTGTGTCTGGTCGTACATGGGACGCAAGGGGGCGACCAGAACTCCTCACCAAGCCCTAGTTCATCACATAATTCACAAAATTGAGGGTTCAAATCAGGTTAAAATCGAAAATCGAGCATAGATTATTAATCCCCATTGCAAGGGGGTTGTAAGGTATGTAAAATTTACTGTTAATTTTCTGTTTGAAATTCTCATAAGTTTGGGAAATTCGAAATTTGATGTTGCATGTTTGTTATTTGGATAGAATAGGGATGATATAATGTCTAGGAGTAAAACCTAGACAATAACATGTGAAATCATGGCTAATTCCTGAAAATCTCATGAACACAATGAAGGTGATTCATAGGTTTTGTGGGAAACTAATAAACACTAGGGTTTAGAATGATTATTCTAGTGTAATATGGGTCATAGAAAGTGATTTCTGAAATGATGATTTTAACGTTATATGAAAGCTTTATTGATGTTAAGTTTAGCTAATTAGCAAGCTACGAACTTGAATATGAATGATATAAAATTCTGCCCGTTAAGTGTTCGTAGAAATGCCTCAGAGAAGGCTTGAAACTGAATTTTAAAGTTAAAACGCATAATTGTGATGCTTGGATAATTTATGCGACATGTGATAAAAAAAGAGTTCTAAACATATCATGATTGAACTCTATAGGAAAAGATACCGGAGCGTCGAGTGGACAAGCCGGTGGCGACTTGCGTTTAAAGGGCGTGCGTTGAAGGTATGTAACTTGACCCGTTACATTAAACGAGTTGTTGTTAAATTATGCGAAGTCTCATTGTAGGATAGTTACGGTGTCAATTGTAGCGGCTGTGATCGTTACTTAAATTAATAGGCTAAGAGTGACAAGAAATCGTTTGGTAGTCGTCATATTGGAGGATTCCACAAGATGAGCCAAACGGGTTGGTTAGTTGTGTAAATTATTGTACTAGTGTTTTAGAGAGTTAAAATGGCGATGACAATCACAAGAGCATTAAGCCATGAGATTGGTAAAGAGATGCGGGTGATAATAAGCCCCGGATGTTGGGTATAAAGTGCCATAAATTTACTAGCGAGATGGTAGTTAATTGTGTGAAGTTGGAATGGGTCGAATAATGTCATAAGTGACTTTTAGTTATTCGGCCCGTAAGTTAAACTTTTGGTATGATAATTGTAATAGGCACGTTGGTAATGAATTTACAGACGTATAGGAAAAAGAATCACTAAAAACGGACTTACGAATCATAAGTTATGGCAATTTTAAGTTGGGATTTGAATAAACATTGAGCTGGGTATGTGCAGCAACAGTTTAAGCAACATTCTGTGAAAAAGAGGGCTAGGCGTCTCGCGACGCCCCCTAGTTCTGGAAAAATTTTATTTTTTATTGTTTTGACTCTTGGAACTTGTTTATATCCATTCTAACATTATCAAAACTGACATCTGATGTGGTTTTGACCTTAGGTGACGTTGGAACTAACCGGATGGTGATCGAGCTAGCTTTTGAAGAACCGAACACAATTTACAAGCTTCCGCATTAACTAACTCTATGTTAAATAATACTTTTGGGATAACTTGTTTAGACAATGTTTTTGGAATGTAAACATCTTATGAATGTTTGAATTAATCGGTAGTAGCCTAAAGTTTGGTTTCTTTTAGACTTATGCTTTAATGTAGACGCACTTTATATATATAAACACATGAATTTTGATTAAATTCGAGTAGTATTTAGTTGGGTCTTACACTTCTAGAGTTTCATCCCTAGCCTTGTGCTAGTAGTAAGGCTCTTATAATCTCTTGTTACTTCTTATGATGTTGGTTAAAAGATGATGTATGTTGTTAATCTTGAAGAACATCAAAGAATAAGAAGATAATTCTTAACATAAAGCTCAAAACCATAAGAATACATATTGTTAAGTGTTGTGTTGCTTCTTGATGATTGATTATTTGTGTTTATGATGTGAGACATCATATGAAACTTTTTAGATTGTGATTAAACACATGATCTAGCAAGTTGAGGTGATGATGTTGTGAAAGACCAAGATGATCTTACTTTATGTATACATGAACTTGAATAATAAAGTTGTTTTCATATGTGATGATGATTTAAACACAATATAAGTCTTGTAAGTGAATGATGCGTGTGAAGTGTCGTATATATTAGGTGTATATTTTAAGCCCTTTTTAACACTTATTTTAGCCAAGTTTTAAATTTATAAAACACGATATTTCACTAACACTAAACACACATATGGGCAAGTGCACCCATCGTTGAGTGTAATATAGCGTTGGTAAGATACCGAGGTCGTCCAAGGACACAAGAGCTTTTAGTACCGGTTTATCCTCAACGTCTAACCAAAATAAAAGTTTAGAAAAATGTTTTAAACTAAGAAAAAATAAAAACTAACTAAAATGCTGAAAATAAAAATAAAATAAAAAAAACAGATAGACAAGATGAATCACTTGGTTCCGACTCGTATCTAGTATAACCTTTGATTATTTCCGCACTTTTGCACATAATTAAGAGATTATCTTAGTTATTGTAGTAGGCCCCTCTTTTGAAGGTGACGTTACCCTCACCCCAGTAGTTTGAGTCAGCAGGGATACAATCCTAAAAGGGTGGATTATTGGAAGATAATGAATTAAGTTATTAATGCAGTATTGTGGTAGGACCCGCTTTTGGCGGTGACGTTACCCTCGGCTAAGTAGTCTGAGTCAGCAGGGATACAGTCCTAAATAGCCGGGTTATAGTATTAATAGTAGTTAACTTATGAGGGGATCAAAGAGTTTGGACCCCCGCCATCCAATACCGTGAAGTATTGAAGGAGGTCCTACTAAATTTGACCCAGGTCCATTGCAGGACCTCTAAACGCTGAACAATGGCAAGACCTTTACCAAACCGTTCCCTTAACCCCCTACCAGGTAGCCAACATACCTCCATATAGACCGTGGAGATATGAATGGTGAAAATCCTTTATTTTATATAGACAGTAAAATAATGCCAAGACACCACGGACAAACGATAAGGAAAGATCACCTTCAACATAAGTAACTAGTTATTAAAGTCATTAATACAAAACCAAATAAAAAGTGCAAAAGATTAGAAATAAAAAGTATTATACTAGACACTTTGTCTTCACCAAGTGATGTAAGAGACTTAGGCAAACATGGCCTTGATTGTCAAGAACTCTTACGATCAATCTTGGATCCCGAGACGACTCACACACTCTACGATGGACAATGGATGATGGTGGTGGATGATGGTGTTGTGATGGTGGTGGGTGGTGGATGAAGTGTGAGAGAGGTGGTGTGCCAAGGGATGAGATGAAATGAATCCAAGCACTCCTATTTATAGGCTGAACAGAGAGCTGGACACGGCCCTGTGTCCGCTGGGCACGGCCCCGTGTCCGTCTGACAATCTCTCTCCTCATTAATTGTAATTCGCAATTACAATAAATGCGCCTGCTGTACTTTCGACACGCCCCCGTGTCCGCTGAGCACGGCCCCGTGATGGGCAATAGAAGCTTCTATAGATTTGTCTTTTATGCTGCTTCTTGGGCACGGCCCCGTGCTGGCTGAGCACGGGGCGTGTTCAGTCTTCTGATTTCTCTACTTTGCTTTGGAAGGTGCCGTTTGAGGGTTCGGGCAGTCCATTAATATTCCTTTTCTTGTATTTATGTTGGATTTAGCTGTCTTTTTGCTTCTTTTGCGTTTTTTAGCTCATTTAATCCTGAAAATACAAAAGGAAGACAAAAACACTCTTTTTCCAATATTAGTACTTAAAAAGGGTTAGTTTTATGCCTCAATTGATGTAATTTATATGTTGCATTTTACATACATCAAATACCCCCACACTTGAACTTTTGCTTGTCCTCAAGCAAAACTCTTTAATATGTGGCTTACACTCCCAAATGGAATAGGTAGAAGAGAAGGTTTTGGGCTTGTCGTAGAGTGTCGGGATTTCCAAGATCTTTTTGGGTTTTATTTTTATTTATTTACATTCCTATTCGTAATGATTTATTTAGAACTTTTTATCAAAGAAATTACTTACTTGGGCATAACATGCCTTTTTTAAAATTCTATTTATATACAAGTTCACATACCTCACGGGGAAATCACTCACACTCGGCCGAAGGTGTATTTTTAGTGAATCACTCGAGAGCGGCATGGAACTTATTCCTACCATAGGCTTGCCAAGAAATCAATCCTCCTCCTTTTTAACTTTTATACCTTTGTAGATATCAAGAGGACTTTGTGGGTTAAGGGTTAGGCTAGGGTTAAAGGTAGGTGGTTGGGTTAGTGGTTAGTAGAAAAAGGGCAAAAAGCGTAACAAGTGTCGGTTCTCGTATTTTTGCAACTTTTTATTTTGATGAAGCTTTTATTCAAACTAAGTTATTTTTTATTAACTTGTTTGTTTATTTTCTTTTTGCTTCATCGTTATCACACATAAATTTTTTTTTTTTTTTCACGAAGAACCGAACTTGTTACTAAAATAAAGGGTTAAAAATGAAAAAGGTTTTGGTGGGTAAAAGGGTTTTTGTTTGGGTGATGAAACGAAAAGGTTTAGGCTCAAAGGGGCTAACTAGGGGGATTTTTTGGTAGGTGGTAAAAGAAAAAGAAAAATAATGGTGTAGAAATAAAAAGGGTTAGTCCTAATGCCTCCATCATTTACTTACTTGGGTTTAAGTTGATAAGGACCGGGAATGTATTGTCATGGCAAGTTCTAGAGTCGTAAGAACCAAGCGGCTATTCACACAAGAAACGAAAAATGAGCATTTAGTCAAATGATATGTATTTGTGTGCTCAATAAAGGCTCAAAACTCACTTTTATGGGAATGGGTTTTTATGTGATCAAGTATATATAATCAAATTTTAAATAAGTTTGCTATGCCTTTTCATAATTTTCTTATGTTGGTTCTTTTTATCACTACGCTATCGGTTGTAAATTTGTAAAAATATAACCTTTTTGAGAACTTGAATTTCCCGAGTTAAACCTAGACAATTAAAAAAAATGAAATTTTTGAAAAAATTTGGGGTGATTAGCGGTTCCAATAGAGTTTTGTGTAAGGCTTGTATTTAGGACTTGCAAAATTCAAGGTTTTAGCATCCCCCCCACACTTAAATTACACATTGTCCTCAATGTGTCCCAAAAATAAATTTTTAGGTTGATTAGATGTGTAAAATAGTGTTTAAAAAGCAAAAATTTGTGTTACTGGGCACTGAACACGGCCCCGTGTTGAGTGGGCACGACCCCGTGTTCAGGTGCCAGTAACAAGAACTTACAGAAGGAGGACACGGCCCCGTGTCCACTGGACACGGCCGCGTGTCTGAAAAAATTCTGCAGAACAGAAGCCAAACAGCAGGTCTGGGAGGTGAGCACGGGGGCGTGTTGGCTGGACACGTCCCCGTGTGGACAGTCTGAAAGCCTGAAAAACAGGTTTCTTCCTCCGGTTTTTCCATCCTGGCCCTATAAAAGCTGAGGCTTAGCACCCCAAGCCTTGGTTTGTACCTGTCTCATCACTTAATACCACACCAAGCAACACAAACATCCTACATTACCACAGTTAATTGTTCCAAGCATAAAGTAAAAGAAAAACGGAAAATAAAAGTGTTTAAGGAAAGTAAATTGTTCAACTTCTGGCACGCAGGCCACCAATCGTTCGATAGATAAAGGGACTTAAACCTGTGGGCTCGCCATCAACCCGCTCCTGCTCCTCCAAACCCTCTACTCCATATCTTCATCGCTATCATCACCTCCACCCCCATGCCCTGCCATGTACTCCCGGATGTTGCCGATATCGTCTTGTATATCGTTGATGTTGCGTTCAATAGCTCCGACCCGGTGGTATGTGTTGTTGGCGAGGTTGTAGGCGTTCCTGGTACACATGAGGTTTTCCTGCATAAGATCATGTAAGCTTTGAAAATTAGGAAAACCGCCTCCTTGTGAGGAGGATTGACCCGGATCACCATGGGGTGGATACTGGTGGTGGGGAGGTGGTGCGTGAAGAACTAGGGCCTCCTGTGGGTTCCATGCATAGCCTTGCGTTCTTTGGAAACTCACTGTTCCGTCTTCCGCCTCATAGAGTAAGTTCATGGCTCGGCAAATGTGGTAGTCAACTCGTCCCGACCATGGGCTTCTTTCAAAGGCTCTTGGAATTCGCGTGTAATGCTTAAAAAGACGGTACACCCATCCTCCGAAGAAGATAGGTGTTGGAGCTCGAGCAAGGCGGTTGAGATGCATGTTTCTTAACAGGAGATACGGAACATCGAGAGGCTTTTGGTTGTGGATACAGTGGAGGACAACCAAATCTTTCAACCCTACAACACCGCTACTGTCGTGACGTTGGTTTAGAGAGTAGGTGAGGATCCTGTGAATGTAGCGATAGAGCGGATCCCTCAGCTTCGTACTCTTGGTGCTACGAGGGTCGTAGATTCCTTCATCGATTTGAGCCCATGCGGCTTGTCTTTCATTTCCCTCCAAGTCTCGTAATCCCCCGGTATTTTCTTCGTTTCCCGATTCCTCTTCTTGATATAGACCTATTATGGATCCAAACTGTGCCATGGAGATCGAGTACATTGTTCCTCCACACCGAAATACATCCCCTTCATTATCGAATGGGTCACACCTTGAATCGAAGTTGAAGGTACTGTAGAACTCCATGGTACATTGATGCACCGACTGAAGCCTAGTGTTTAATGCAACAGCTAGTGGTCCCGTAACGATGTTGTTGAATCGGTTCAGCTGGTTTACCAAGGTTAACAGATCCGTGCAAGCTCTCCTGGGGTACTCTTCGGGTCTTGTTTGAAGAACCTCATACCTTGCCCTTGCATCAAGCTCATTTGCATTGAATCTTGTGAACTTTGCCATCTGAAAGAATACACCAAAAGTTAGCACGAAACAGAAATGTTTTCGGACAAAACTGCAAACAGCGGGCTGGACACGACCCCGTGTCCAGCGGACACGGCCCTGTGTCCAGGGGTCTGTTACTCAAAAACTTCATTTTTCGACCCGGTTTCGAAAACTTGAAAATTTTTGGTCCAATAGGTGCGGTTTCCCCCGAAAATGAAACCCTAAACACCGTTTTTCCCAAAATATCCCGTTTACCTTATCAATTTTATCTTTTTCGGCTCAAGAACAAGGGTTTGGGGTTTTTGTAAGAAATCGGGTGAATCTATGAACATTCTAAGTGTATTTACTTCCCTTAACACTAATCTAACTAAATGCAAACAGATTTAGGCAAAAATTCTAGGTTCGATCCGGATGAACATCAAGAACCCTAGATTTTTCCCCAAATTTGTGGTGTTTTAACTACATGCAAGTAACTAATCTAACTACTAAGAGTGATAGAATCATACCTTGACGTTGTTAGATCGGTAAGAGACGTCGAGATTTCACGAAAAATCGCCTGGAACCAGAGCTTTTGTGGGGAAACGGGGCGTGTGGAATGAAGAAACTGTTTTGAAAAAGGGGTTTTATCCCGTCTGCAGCGCGAACACGGCCCCGTGTCCAGCGGACACGGCCTCGTGCCGAGCAGCTTTTTTTTTTTTTTTTGTGCGCGTGTAAGCGCCCCTTTTTCCCATAAGCTATGGTTTAGAAAACTTACCGCTTTATTTTGTCGTCTCAATCGTTCGTAACTTACCAGGCATGATGCTTTTATTCTTCCACGGTTTGAAGCGAGATCTCTTCTTCCTCATCCTCAATAAATCCTTGATAGAGTTTCAGCCGTTGGCCATTGACTTTAAATGGTGGCCCATTTCGAGGTTTAATTTCTACTGCACCGTGTGGAAAAATATGGGTGACGGAAAAAGGTCCTGACCACCTAGACTTTAATTTACCAGGAAACAATCGAAGTCGTGAATTAAACAAAAGAACTAAATCTCCTACCCGAAATTCATTAGGTTTAATATGTTTGTCATGCAAATTTTTCATTCTTTCCTTATAAATCTCGGAGTTTGAGTATGCATAATTCCTAAGCTCGTCTAATTCATTTATTTGACAAAATCGATTTTTACCAGCAAATTCTAGATCTAGATTTACATTTTTGATTGCCCAGTAGGCTTTGTGTGCAATTTCTACTGGCAAATGACAACTTTTTCCATAGACTAGCTTATATGGGGTTGTACCTATCGTTGTTTTATAAGCAGTTCGAAAAGCCCATAAAGCATCATCTAATTTATCAGCCCATTCCTTTCTATTTAACCCTACGGTTTTTTCGAGTATTCGTTTTAACCCTCTATTAGTCACTTCGGCTTGTCCGTTTGTTTGAGGGTGATATGCTGTCGAAACCCGGTGATAGACCCCATATCTTGTTAAAAAAAATTCAAGTTGATGGTTGCAAAAATGGGTACCTCTATCACTTATTAAAGCTTTAGGTGTGCCAAAACGAGAGAATAACTTTTTCAGAAATCTTACCACTACTCTTCCATCATTTGTTGGAAGTGCCTCGGCCTCAGCCCATTTAGACAAGTAATCTACTGCCACAAGTATGTATTTGTTTCCTTTTGATGGTGGGAAAGGTCCCATAAAGTCGAGTCCCCATACATCAAAAATTTCACAAACAAGAATGCCATTTTGTGGCATTTCGTTTTTGGAAGAAATATTACCTGTTCTTTGGCAAGCATCACATGTCTTTACAAGATTTTGAGCATCTTTGTAAATGGTTGGCCAATAAAATCCTGAATCGAATACCTTTCGTGCGGTACTGGCAGCACCATGATGTCCTCCGTATGGACCTTCATGACAATGGCGGAGAATTCTTCGTGCTTCACTACCATGTACGCATCGTCTGACAAGTTGGTCGGCACACATTTTGAAAAGATATGGATCTTCCCAAAAGTAGTGTTTCACATTGGCAAAGAATTTTTTTCTTTGATGATGTGGCCATCCTTTTGCGACTATTCCGCTAGCTAGGTAGTTAGCAAAGTCGGCGTACCATGGTTCTTCCTTATACTCCACCATTTCCAGGGACTCAGTTGGAAATTTTTCGTTGATTTGCTCGTCCCTGGTTGCCTCCAAAGCTGGGTCTTCTAAGCGTGAAAGATGATCTGCTGCGGTATTTTCTGCTCCTCTTTTGTCCTTGATTTCAATGTCAAATTCTTGGAGGAGTAGAATCCACCTAATCAAACGTGGTTTTGCGTCTTGCTTCTTAAAGAGATATCGAATGGCTGCATGGTCTGTATAGACTATAGTTTTAGAAAGAACAAGATAAGAACGAAATTTATCAAAAGCAAATACCACAGCTAGTAACTCTTTTTCAGTTGTTGTGTAATTTTCTTGTGCATCGTTAAGTGTTTTACTAGCATAATATATTAGGTGGAAATGCTTTTCTTTTCTCTGTCCCAAGACAGCTCCAACTGCAAAGTCACTAGCATCACACATGATCTCGAAAGGAAATTTCCAATCAGGTGCTATCATGATAGGTGCATTGACTAGCATTTCCTTTAGGGTCAGAAATGCTTGATTGCAATCCTTGTCAAAGATGAAAGGAGCATCTTTTTCAAGTAATTTTGTTAGAGGCCTTGAGATCTTTGAAAAGTCTTTGATAAACCGCCTATAAAATCCGGCATGCCCTAGGAAACTTCTAATAGCTCTTACGGAGGATGGAGGAGGTAATCTAGAAATGGTATCTATTTTGGCTCGATCCACCTCCATTCCTTCGCTTGAGATTTTGTGACCGAGTACTATTCCCTCCGTTACCATGAAATGGCATTTCTCCCAATTAAGGGCGAGGTTAGTTTCCTCACATCGGGATAGCATTCGTTCAAGGTTATCGAGGCATTGGTCGTATGAATCCCCAAAGATAGAAAAGTCGTCCATGAAGACTTCCATTGTCTTTTCTATCATGTCATGGAAAATGGCTACCATGCAACGTTGGAATGTTGCGGGGGCATTACATAGACCAAACGGCATGCGTCGATAAGCAAAAGTTCCATAGGGACATGTGAAAGTTGTCTTTTCTTGGTCTTCGGGTGCTATCGGGATTTGAAAGTAACCTGAAAAACCATCCAAGAAACAGTAAAATTTATGACCGGATAATCTTTCTAACATTTGATCAATGAAGGGTAAAGGAAAATGATCCTTTCTTGTTGTCTATAATCTATACATACTCTCCATCCTGTGACGGTTCTCGTTGGTATTAATTCATTCTTTTCGTTAGTAATTACCGTCATACCTCCTTTCTTTGGAACTACTTGAACGGGACTTACCCAAGGACTATCGGAAATAGGATAGATAAGTCCGGCGTCAAGTAATTTGATGACTTCGTTTTTAACCACTTCTTGAACATTTGGATTTACTCGACGTTGTGGTTGTATGACCGATTTGTAGTCATCATTCATCAAAATTTTGTGTGTGCACATAGAAGGACTAATTCCTTTTATGTCAACAAGTTTCCAAGCTATTGCATTTTTGTGTTTTTTCAAAAGATTAATTAGTTTTTCTTTTTCTAAGTTATCTAATTTAGACGAAATAATTACAGGTAACTTACCATCTTTGTCTAGAAAAGCATATTCCAAACCTTTTGGAAGTTCTTTGAGCTCAAGTGGTGGGTCTTTAGGAGACTCCTTATTTGGTTGCTCGTTTCGATCAAGAACTTTAAAAGTTTGTTCTATGGCGACCTCTTCTTCAACAAAGTGGTCAATCTCTTCACTTGTATCGGGTGGTTCATCTTCATCTTCAATTAGGGGGTCATTATTGCCGAATGGATATTTCATTGATCGTTCGAGATCGACACTTCTTTTAAATGCCCCTAATTGAAGAGGTAATTTGTTGAACTTCCGGTTTTTCAAAGCTTCGTGAGTTTTTACAAAGGGTCGTCCCAACACTAGAGGAGCGTCATCGAGGATGACAAAGTCGGTTGGGATTACCATTTGATTTGTTTGAACCAAAACATCTTCAACTATACCGATTGATTTTATTACTTTCCGATTGGATAGAAAAATGGGTATTTGAAGTGGAGAAAAATCACTAATACTTAATTTTTCGAAAATGTAGTTAGGCATTATGTTAACACAAAGATCTTTATCGATTGTGACATTACTAATAAACGAATTTTGAAAGAAACATGGAACCGGTGTGATGTTAATTTCAAATGGGTCTTCTTTTATTAGCGAAGTTTGATCATTAGTTAACTTAACACTTACCGTTTCGTCAATTTTAGTGTTAGTGTTTAACTCTTTTAAAAACTTAGCATGAGTGGGTATTAAACAATGATTTTCGAAAGAAGGTGTCAAGAGATTAATTTCTTCAAAATTAGACTCTTCTTGGATTTTAACGTTGTTGGACTCACCTTTTTCGTTGTTTAACTCATGTGTCGGTTTTTCACTTATTTGTTCTTCCATTTTTTTATTTTTAGTTATCTCTTCCTTTTTTAATTCTTCTCTTGTGCGGGACTCCTCTTCCCTTGCGCGAGCTTCTTTTATACATCGATCGATAACTCTAATGTGCTATAATATCCTACCGGTCACTTCGGTTATAGAAAAAGAATCATTATTTTCTAAGCTTGAATCCGGTTGTTCGACCCTTTGTTCCTCATAATACCCATATGAAGTTGATGGTTCACACCATTGTCCTTCATTGTAAGCATATGATGGATAAGGTTCGTAATTTTGTTCTTCATAATACTCATATGAGGTGGGTTGTTCACGCCAAGGTTCCTCATAATAAGCATATGAAGGTGGTGGCTCATATCTTGGTTCCTCAAAGTATGAGTAAGAAGGCTCATACCTTGGTTCATCAAAATATGAGTATGAGGGGGGAGGTTCATATCTTTGGTCTTCATAGGATGTGTATGAATTTGATGGCTCGTACCTGGGCTCCTCATAGTAAGCGTATGAATTGGATGGTTGATAAGAGTGATTATTTTGAATCGAACGTGTATTACGACAATTAGTGTAATAATTACCCCTATAATCATCCTCATCATAGGTGTGGTTGTAACCTCCTGAGTATTGATCCATAAGAATCACTCAGCAGACCACAACTGAGTCTCGGGACCAGAAAGTGAAAACAAAGACTGAAACAGAAGGCTGGACACGGCCCCGTGTCTGGTGAACACGGCCCCGTGTACAGGATCTGTATCTGGGCGTTTTAATTAAAGCTACTGGTCACGTTGAGCACGGGGGCGTGTTCAACGAGCACGGCCCCGTGTTCAGACTCTGTATCTGGGTATCTAACTAAAAATATGCAGCACGGGGGCGTGTTCAGTGAGCACGGCCCCGTGTTCAGGCTACTGTAAATGCAAACTAAACTAAAATGCAGAAAAATGTGCGCGCGTTTTGAAAAGGTTTTGAAAAACTGATTAGGCCGTCGATTTTAAACTTCCTTAAAATCCTTGTGTCCCCGGCAGCGGCGCCAAAAACTTGATGCGTGTGAAGTGTCGTATATATTAGGTGTATATTTTAAGCCCTTTTTAACACTTATTTTAGCCAAGTTTTAAATTTATAAAACACGATATTTCACTAACACTAAACACACATATGGGCAAGTGCACCCATCGTTGAGTGTAATATAGCGTTGGTAAGATACCGAGGTCGTCCAAGGACACAAGAGCTTTTAGTACCGGTTTATCCTCAACGTCTAACCAAAATAAAAGTTTAGAAAAATGTATTAAACTAAGAAAAAAAATAAAAACTAACTAAAATGCTGAAAATAAAAAATAAAAAAAAACAGATAGACAAGATGAATCACTTGGTTCCGACTCGTATCTAGTATAACCTTTGATTATTTCCGCACTTTTGCACATAATTAAGAGATTATCTTAGTTATTGTAGTAGGCCCCTCTTTTGAAGGTGACGTTACCCTCACCCCAGTAGTTTGAGTCAGCAGGGATACAATCCTAAAAGGGTGGATTATTGGAAGATAATGAATTAAGTTATTAATGCAGTATTGTGGTAGGCCCCGCTTTTGGCGGTGACGTTACCCTCGGCTAAGTAGTCTGAGTCAGCAGGGATACAGTCCTAAATAGCCGGGTTATAGTATTAATAGTAGTTAACTTATGAGGGGATCAAAGAGTTTGGACCCCCGCCATCCAATACCGTGAAGTATTGAAGGAGGTCCTACTAAATTTGACCCAGGTCCATTGCAGGACCTCTAAACGCTGAACAATGGCAAGACCTTTACCAAACCGTTCCCTTAACCCCCTACCAGGTAGCCAACATACCTCCATATAGACCGTGGAGATATGAATGGTGAAAATCCTTTATTTTATATAGACAGTAAAATAATGCCAAGACACCACGGACAAACGATAAGGAAAGATCACCTTCAACATAAGTAACTAGTTATTAAAGTCATTAATACAAAACCAAATAAAAAGTGCAAAAGATTAGAAATAAAAAGTATTATACTAGACACTTTGTCTTCACCAAGTGATGTAAGAGACTTAGGCAAACATGGCCTTGATTGTCAAGAACTCTTACGATCAATCTTGGATCCCGAGACGACTCACACACTCTACGATGGACAATGGATGATGGTGGTGGATGATGGTGTTGTGATGGTGGTGGGTGGTGGATGAAGTGTGAGAGAGGTGGTGTGCCAAGGGATGAGATGAAATGAATCCAAGCACTCCTATTTATAGGCTGAACAGAGAGCTGGACACGGCCCCGTGTCCGCTGGGCACGGCCCCGTGTCCGTCTGACAATCTCTCTCCTCATTAATTGTAATTCGCAATTACAATAAATGCGCCTGCTGTACTTTCGACACGCCCCCGTGTCCGCTGAGCACGGCCCCGTGATGGGCAATAGAAGCTTCTATAGATTTGTCTTTTATGCTGCTTCTTGGGCATGGCCCCGTGTTGGCTGAGCACGGGGCGTGTTCAGTCTTCTGATTTCTCTACTTTGCTTTGGAAGGTGCCGTTTGAGGGTTCGGGCAGTCCATTAATATTCCTTTTCTTGCATTTATGTTGGATTTAGCTGTCTTTTTGCTTCTTTTGCGTTTTTGAGCTCATTTAATCCTGAAAATACAAAAGGAAGACAAAAACACTCTTTTTCCAATATTAGTACTTAAAAAGGGTTAGTTTTATGCCTCAATTGATGTAATTTATATGTTGCATTTTACATACATCAGTGAATGATTCCAAAGATAGTTTTCTCCAGAAACTAAGTTAAGTAACAAGGTTTATATAAACTAGGTTCTTACATAAACAAACACTATTTTTAATGGTTAAACAAGTGTAGAAACACTTGTGTAATAAGAAGATTACATAAAGAAGCATTTTTAGAAAATGTGGTTTGAAGTTGTAAACATCCAACTTCTTTAAAAATGAAGTTCTTAAAGAAGTAAACACATTTTTAAGGGTAACTAAGCTCACTAAACACACTACCAAGTTACTACAAGTTTTTATAAAATTTCAAGTTCATAAATTGCATGATTTTGGCTAGATTGATAAGTGAATGTTGTTTGTTGATGAATGTAAATTGATTGTGGTAATTTTTACAAAAGAAAATGATATGCTTGAAATCATGGAAACCCCAATTTTTAGGGGAAACTATGGCAAAATTTTCTAAAAATATAAACACTTAGAAAAATATTTTCAAACAAATATTTATAAGTGTATTTTAACCATGAATTTTCTATATAAACCTTGCCATAATTTTTGTTAGAAAAATACAAATATTGGAGGTTGGTTTTTATAAATAAAAATGGATAAATATATATTTAGAATATATATACAATAAAGACACACATGTGTGATTATGTGTATACTTTGTGAAATAGTTATATTATTTTAGGACTTAAAATAATATAACACATTAAAACAACAAGAATTATAACCCAAAAATGCTACCAAAATATCAAGGAAAAATTATACAAGTTACACACGTAATATTGTAAGACCGAACGAAAGAATGTAACTTACAAAATATTCCGAAAAATATGTTTACAAAATATATTTTGGTAAATAGTATTTTGGATACAAAGGAATGAAAATATGATTTTCACAATTTCATCAAGAGCATATAGCATTTTTGACAAATATAAAAATGTATTTTCTTGGAATCTTTAGAAGATATATTATTTTTGGGAAAGATATATATATTTTCTTGGGTAAACTTGAATACATTATTTTGGATAAAAATAAGTTTATATATATTTTCCAAAGTTAGACTTGAAAATATATTATTTTTGGAACTTATGTGAAAATACAAATATTTTTGCCAAGTGAAAAATTATAAATAATTCTTCTAAGTAATATTTCTTGAATATATATATTTTGGAAATATATATTATTGGAATTTTATTAGAAATAATATTCCGGAAAATTTAATATAAATTTAAGTATATGAATACTTAATGAATACAATAAAATACGTATTCTCACACGTTTAAATACACACCGGAATACAACACCAATACATGGCAAAGATATACAAATACAAGAATACGAACACAAATACCCCCATCATTGGGAAGGAAATACAAGTATAAATACTTGGGAAGTATTAAGTTAAAATATGTTATTTTAACGATTATTCCAAAAATTTAATAAACATCATTTAAAGTTAAAATATTAATTATTTTGGCAATAATTATATAACTTGGAATAATATCAAAGGCATAAGAGAAACGTAACTCAAAGACATTAATACTAAATTAAGGCACGGCCCGTTCGTCTAATAGACATTAGTACGTTGTAGGTAATTGATGTATGTAAAATGCAACATATAAATTACATCAATTGAGGCATAAAACTAACCCTTTTTAAGTACTAATATTGGAAAAAGAGTGTTTTTGTCTTTCTTTTGTATTTTCAGGATTAAATGAGCTCAAAAACGCAAAAGAAGCAAAAAGACAGCTAAATCCAACATAAATGCAAGAAAAGGAATATTAGTGGACTGCCCGACCCCTCAAACGGCACCTTCCAAAGCAAAGTAGAGAAATCAGAAGACTGAACACGCCCCGTGCTCAGCCAGCACGGGGCCGTGCCCAAGAAGCAGCATAAAAGACAAATCTATAGAAGCTTCTATTGCCCATCACGGGGCCGTGCTCAGCGGACACGGGGGCGTGTCGAAAGTACAGCAGGCGCATTTATTGTAATTGCGAATTACAATTAATGAGGAGAGAGATTGTCAGACGGACACGGGGCCGTGCCCAGCGGACACGGGGCCGTGTCCAGCTCTCTGTTCAGCCTATAAATAGGAGTGCTTGGATTCATTTCATCTCATCCCTTGGCACACCACCTCTCTCACACTTCATCCACCACCCACCACCATCACAACACCATCATCCACCACCATCATCCATTGTCCATCGTAGAGTGTGTGAGTCGTCTCGGGATCCAAGATTGATCGTAAGAGTTCTTGACAATCAAGGCCATGTTTGCCTAAGTCTCTTACATCACTTGGTGAAGACAAAGTGTCTAGTATAATACTTTTTATTTCTAATCTTTTGCACTTTTTATTTGGTTTTGTATTAATGACTTTAATAACTAGTTACTTATGTTGAAGGTGATCTTTCCTTATCGTTTGTCCGTGGTGTCTTGGCATTATTTTACTGTCTATATAAAATAAAGGATTTTCACCATTCATATCTCCACGGTCTATATGGAGGTATGTTGGCTACCTGGTAGGGGGTTAAGGGAACGGTTTGGTAAAGGTCTTGCCATTGTTCAGCGTTTAGAGGTCCTGCAATGGACCTGGGTCAAATTTAGTAGGACCTCCTTCAATACTTCACGGTATTGGATGGCGGGGGTCCAAACTCTTTGATCCCCTCATAAGTTAACTACTATTAATACTATAACCCGGCTATTTAGGACTGTATCCCTGCTGACTCAGACTACTTAGCCGAGGGTAACGTCACCGCCAAAAGCGGGGCCTACCACAATACTGCATTAATAACTTAATTCATTATCTTCCAATAATCCACCCTTTTAGGATTGTATCCCTGCTGACTCAAACTACTGGGGTGAGGGTAACGTCACCTTCAAAAGAGGGGCCTACTACAATAACTAAGATAATCTCTTAATTATGTGCAAAAGTGCGGAAATAATCAAAGGTTATACTAGATACGAGTCGGAACCAAGTGATTCATCTTGTCTATCTGTTTTTTTTTATTTTTTATTTTCAGCATTTTAGTTAGTTTTTATTTTTTTTCTTAGTTTAATACATTTTTCTAAACTTTTATTTTGGTTAGACGTTGAGGATAAACCGGTACTAAAAGCTCTTGTGTCCTTGGACGACCTCGGTATCTTACCAACGCTATATTACACTCAACGATGGGTGCACTTGCCCATATGTGTGTTTAGTGTTAGTGAAATATCGTGTTTTATAAATTTAAAACTTGGCTAAAATAAGTGTTAAAAAGGGCTTAAAATATACACCTAATATATACGACACTTCACACGCATCAGTAATCGTGTTCACCGAAGGAGCTCTGAGTTACTGTGACCCGAAGACGCAAGACTGTGAGTTCATGACCCCCTCCCCCCTTTTCTTTTAACTGTTTTCAGTTTTATAACTTCGGGGGTGAAATACATGTTACAAACTGTTTACGAATATTTTATGTGGTATGGTTAGCTAAGGAAGGGTACTACTTGATCATGTGAGTGGTGGGTATGACACTTAAGGCCATTAATCTTCTATGTAGGACCGAGGGACATGAGTGATAGATCTATTTGGGTGTAGCGAGCCCACACCCATACGGACCAGGTGGCCCATGTGGTAACTATGTCTCATTCCCGGAGACAAATTTGCTAGGTTTGAGTTTTCCTGCATCACTTCACACATATCAATGGCCTTGCAAACCATTGGTGATCTGTTTTTCCTTGTTGTTTTCATACTAGGAGTTTACAAACTTACACACATACTTTCAATGATTACAAAGGTTTATTCTTACACACAAACTAACACATGAACTTGCTCAACTTTTGTTGATGTTTTCAAACTACATGTATTTCAGGAAATTAGACGTGGATCTGGCGGGCGTTCGGAAGTTCCAAGTATGGTTTATGAATAAAAGATGTCATCCATGGTCTTAGGTTTTGGTCGGTGTGTCTTATTCCTGGACGAGACACGTCTTCCAAACCCTGGTTTTACTTAATGTCTTTTGTCGATGTCTTTGTGAACTCTTAGACAAATTGCATGGTTTGTACTCGAATTAGAATCTTCATGTTTTAAAACAATGTTGTTATTATGTATTTAAAACTTATTTAACGGATGATCATCGTTGGTTTTATCATATAGTTATTGTTATGATTGAGTGCAATGGTATTAAGAAAGTCACACCATAATCACGCTTCCGCAAAAGTCAGGGTGTGACAAATATCTCACGACAATTTCACGTATATCATTCGTTTTTACATACTCAAACTTCTTGATCGTTTTATATGCTTAAATTCGTTATACTATATACGCAATCATTATTAATTATACTCATACGCATACTTATAATCACACTCATATTCATGCTTATACTTATACTCGTATTCATACATTCGTGCCTATACGTGAGCATAACCCGAGGGGTTCGCTCACGTTGGTCTCACACTTATTTAAACATAAACATGTTTATATACTACATTCTTATACGCACCCAATCTTGTTTTCCAAATTTATCTATACCTTGATTCATGCACCACTAGTACAAGCTATGCAGATCATGCGACGATCAATATAATCGCGGGTACACATGGGATTATAGTGATAGGCGCATGAGAATCATAGAGTGTACTGCTGTGTATGGTAAGACACGGAATGTAACATGACACTGAATAACGAAACAGACTTAGCATGGTTAAAACATGGTGGATACGCCGTTGGTACTTCCTATATATAAGTGTTTTCACCATGTTACCAAACTTTCGTAAAACGGGCCATGAGAAATTCGGTGTTTTGCAGACCCTATTTAGACCCGGTACACAAACTTTAACAACTCACAAACACATTGTTAGCCAACAACATCCGATTATCCATGACGAGACCTCATTCTTAACGCATCGCTTTCGTTTATTATCCAACACACATAACATTCCTATCCTTGCATTCCTCTACCTGATCGACCGTTCACTCTCATACCTCCGTTGTTCCCAGTTATTCCTTGTCTTTACACAAACCTCATTTACCATCAATCAGTTTAAACGTTCAAACCCCAAAATACTTTCTTGATTTGAGACTATCTTCCATTCTTGTTTTCTTGGATTTTTGTAAATAGGAAAGATATACGGGCTCGGGTTTTCACTTACGGAGCGTTTTAGGACATTTTTGTGCAAGTCGTTACACTTTAAATTTGGGGTTATACGTTTTGTGTTAGACTTATCATTAACTTCGTACGAGCCTATCCTTGACATATATAGCGCTATAGGATTAACGCACCGCCTGTAAACTTTGGGTTATGTTAAGAGCTTATTGCGTTTCATCATTGGTTTGATTAGTTAAACACTTGCCGATTTTATTGTTTATCTTGTTTCAGTAGCTTGCCATGTGAAATTGTTTAAACTTATTTTTATGCTATGTATGAAAACTTGTATACTCGCCAATACATATTTTTATTGAACTATATTTTTTAACATGTTACAGGTTGATGGTGACGATGCTATGAAACTGAAGTAGTGATGATGCCTAGAAACACATATAGACGTTTGAGGCTTTAATATGTTGTATAAATTTTGTACTTGTTTGTTGTATTGTTTTTCTCGTATTGAACATGTTGTATTTCAAGTTGCATGTATTGTAACATTTTGTTATGAATGAAATCAATCTATTTTTAATTCTATTGTCACAATTAGCGTTATATGTAATGAGCAATCTTTCTTCTTCTCATTCCGATGTTTCCGCCATCGGTTGGGGTGTGACAAAAATAGCCAAGCATTTTCGTTTCCTTGATAACCTTCAAAACCTTGGCGTCATGTTGTTGAAAACCGCATCGTTCCTAGCTTTCCATATGCTCCACATAACCGTAAGAACAACCACTTGGATGGTATATTTATTAACCGTTGACCCTGCCGTAACCTCATGAAACGACAAAAGATTCTGAATCTGAAAAGCATATACCGATGGAACCCGCCACCATTGTACCATAACATTCCAGATAGTAAGAGAGAAGTGACAAGCGGTAAAGATACGGTCGACAGACTCCATCGCATCACCACATAATCTACACCAAGGTTTTTGAACAGTTATGTTTCTGGCCCGTAAAGCATCCGCAGTCGGCAATCTGTTGAGGTACGCATGCCACGCCACAAAACATACTTTCTTGGGCACCTATTTATTCCAACCAAAACTGACAGAAGGCTGCTGCACAATCACCTGACCCATCTCCGCTTTTAGATCCTTGACCGCGAAAGTTCCTGACCTGTTTAGAACCCAGCTCCACACATCGCTAGTCTGGCCCATAGTAACCGCCCCCAACAGACCCAGAAGACCCGCTAATTCTGCAATTTTGGGGGCTATAAAGTGGACCCGAGCCCAATCCCAAACAAACACACAACCTGCAGAGTTTTACATATGTTCTTAAACAAAGATTTTACATGTCGCATATTGCGGACATGTAATGCATCTATTAAGTAATTTAAAGTATTTGTTCAAAGGTAAAGTAAATTAATATGAATTGTTTTAGGAAGGTCATTGTCCAAAGGATAACCCAACTTATTAAATGTTACGTATGGTAAAACCATAAAGTAATTCTAATTCATAACATATGTATTATATCACCAAGATGTCTAATACTAATAAAAGAGTCTCCTAAATGCCACATGACATTCTCTTGTAATAAAATATTTCACCAAAATGTCATGTGACAATTTATCATGCTACCTCAATAATTATTATAAATAATAAGTAAACTAATATAAAGACCATTATCCACCTTAATAAATAATTATAAATAAGCATCCTCTCCCTCAAAACAAATTGATATATCATGATGCTTGGGTTATTAAATTATACTATTTGATATTTAGATAAAAGTATAAGAATTACTTTATCTATTGAATATACCGATTTTACATTATATTTTTTTTAATAAACATCAAGATTATCTTTCCCTTAATGCCACTTGTCACGTGTCACTCTAATTTAAATTTTAATATAGGATTCCAATTATTGTTATGTGTCACTCTCTCCTTCAACCTTACAATTTAGACTTACATTTTATTTAAAAATATTTATTTAATCCTTATCCTTACTAATATAGTAAATTTAATTGAAATATGTTAATAACATATTAGGATGCAATATTTAATTAATATTATTAGATAAATACAATGTATTTTATTAAATATTATCGTAAAATAAAAAAATACAATAATTAGATCTTTTTTACTAAACCATCCTTATATTAATACTAATCAGAAAACGCAATAATTAGATTATACTATTATTACACTTTGTTAAATATGTGATCAAGATTATATAGAAGTATGATTTACATTTTCTTTATATTTTATGTATGTCATACACGTGTTTGTAACATTTATAAATTAAAATATTATTCAATCAAAGTTTTTTTTATATTTAATATGTGTAATACACGGGTTTATAAGCTATATACATAATATAGGAGACAAACAAAAAGTAATTCTAATACATAAAATATGTATTATATCACCAAGATGTTACATAATACAGGAGACAAACAAATTAAAACGTATGCCATTATATAAATACTAATAAACCTTAAACACTTCATGTGTTAAAAAAGTTAAATACATTTAAGTATTTTACTACATAAATTGTAAATGTCTTGTGTTATATGCTATTCGCCAGTATGATTTACATTTTCTTTATATTTTATGTGTGTCATACACGTGTTTGTAACATTTATAAATTAAAATATTATTCAATCTAAGTTTTTTTATATTTAATCCGTGTAATATACGGGTTTATAAGCTATACATAGTATAGGAGACAAACAAAAAGTAATTCTAATGCATAACATATGTATTATATCACCAAGGTGTTACATAATATAGGAGACAAACAAATTAAAACGTATGCCACTATATAAATAGTGATAAACCTTAAACACTTCATGTGTTTAAAAAGTTAAATACATTTAAGTATTTTACTACATACAGTGTAAACGTCTTGTGTTATATGTTATTCGCCTCCATTAATCATCCATGCAAGCCAGCTGTCAAATCCATTTCTTGGACTTCCATTTGAAGTTGGAAAATGTGAATGTTGTGATGGGGTACCTTTTCCTTGTGGGTCAATGATGTTGTCACATTTTCACTTGACTCTGCATTGTGGGTCAGTGATGCTATCGTGTTTCCTTGCATCTATACGTATTGGTCTTCATTAGTGATTGCATCATCAGCCATGCAAGCCAGCTGTTAAATCCATTTCTTAAATCTCCACTTGAAGTTGGACAATGTGAATCTTTCGAATGGCTACATTGAGTTGTCGATTCCAATATATCTATCATCCATCACATATTACTATATTAGTGAGATGAAGCATATGCTAAGTTTGATATAATTTAATTGTTTAAAGGCTAAAGACGACAATATTAAAATCAAATGGAAAACAACAACCAGGGTTGGCCCTGAGAATTCATGTACCATGTTCGAGCTCAAAAAAACGTGCCCTCGGGCCTTAACGAAATAAATAATTTAAACTAGTTTTTCATACAACCATGAACCGTTGACAAAAATATAGCATTCGATAAACAATGCAATTAACAAAATACAAAATATAGTATTCGAATGAGTGACATACCGTAAAAACTAATAAGCTAATAGCTAACCAATGATTCGTGAAGCCCTCCTTGCATTCTTGATAGCAAATTGGTGAATCAACTCTTCAAAGTTTAAATCATACCTGAATTCGACAAAAAAAAATAGAATATGGGCCTGAATTTGACAATCGTTTTTGTATGAATTACCAACAATTTAGTCTTCAACACAACAGAAAAAGGGCATGAATTCCACAATAAAAAAAAAAGGTTAATTTGCACGGTAACCCCGACCGCGGAGGAGATCCCCCCTCCCAGGTCACCACCCGACAAGGCTTCCTGGCATTAAATCCCCATAACCATCAAGGAGGGGTCCGACACATAATTCCACAATAACTAATTGCCTAAACAAGCGCCTGAATTCGACAAAAAGAAACATAATAATTAATAACTAATAAGGGCCTAAATGAGTGAATTTGACCAAAAACAAAACATAACTGAAGTACTGAACAAAGGCCGGTTGATGATTGATGATCTGATGTTTACCTGAATACGTGATCCGTGATCGTGAGACTGAGTTCGCCGAACAGACTCTATGCGTGGTGGCCCGTGGTTACGTGCAAGACTGAAATCGAAGTTATATGAGACAATTTCACAAATGGGCTCAGAATTAAATCATAGCTCATGTCAATAACAAAAACGTACTTTACTCAACAATCTAATAAAAAAGGCTTACGAAATCATCATTAATGCCAAGGAATCCTCATAAAACACAAAATACAAAGCACATATCAGTTAGAAAATAGTAAGGTATATATGCAAAAAATGTGAACTAACAAAATGACGATAAGGCTCAGACATTGACCAAGAAACACAGGTTGTCACACTTGTGACTATTCTTTTTCTTTGGTAAAAAAATTGATGTTTTGACTAAAAATCAAAAATGAAAATAAGCAACAACCAATGGCAAAACATGGGTTACCAATACTGCACATGACAAAAAACAACTGATGAAAAGAACAGATTTAAAAGATGACTGGTGAATTAGAAGCACAGATGGAAGGAATCAAACTCTTGTTCACAAAGAATGACAAACTAATGACATGAAGGCTCAGATATAACAACCGGAAATAACATTGGCATTAACTAAGGTATATCAGTCATGGTTGCATGTCATGTAACCGTCTTAGTTACTCTTTTGGCATAAAAATATTTATCATCATAGCATCGACATGATTATAAGGATAACATTGGGACGCATCATCGTAAAAGGAAAACAATAGCCACATGTAAGAAAAAATAACATGTCTAATCAAAAGGAGTTATTTTGATGGTAGCTAAAAGCTGAAGGTAACAATTTGGCAAAGTAAAAAAAATAAGAACCAAAGCGTAGTCCAACGAAATCCACACCCATCATCAATAGCAATAAGTCATGAAAATAAGGAAAACACATCAATATTTCAGTCGTTAGCCTACAAATGACAGTACCAGGAACGAACTGAATGTAAACAAAAGGAAACTGAAAAGTGCAATGCAATAACAAACCTAATATAAACAAACTTAACTATAAGCATGTGCAAAGAATGTGAAACTCATACATGCAAACCAAAAACGAAGACTCATCACCAAAGAAACGACGATATCCAATAAACCAAAAACAACTCTCATCACTTAAGCAACATATGAGGTCGATATTGTAGTAAAAAAGATTATAATAACAATCACATAAGAAGACATCACCGTAGAGGTGAATAGATCGATCTTAGCTCTGATTCCTGACTCCTGACTCCTGTTGAGATGGAATAATGTGTGTATGCCTACACGCATCGTCTCGGTGCATGGACTAGCTAGTTGTGTACCCCTCTGTTTAGGCTTGTGAGTACTTCTATATTACATGACTTATTTTATTGTTATGTGTAGTCACGTATGTCTTGTATCAGTTATGATGTGCTTCTATATTACGTGAATTATTTATTGTTATGTGTGGTCACGTATGTCTTGTATCTATTATGACATGTTTGATATGTGTATATGCATCTGATTATGTTCAGTATATATTATGTATAAGTATTGGGATTCGAGTTATATAAGTATCCGTTTCAGTGCCATTATTCAGATCTGTTTAGCGTCAATATCGTCCCATTTTGCTTTCTGTATGCTTACCATTACTCTACTGTTGATTTCTCCGTTAATGAACAACTTTTTGGCTTAACCGTAGTTTCCTTTTTACGTTTGTCTTATTTGTTTCACAAGTAATCTGGGAGATTTGAGGTTTCAGTGAGGAGAGTTAAAAGAAGTCGAAGATCAGTTGGCAATTCTTTATTTTTGTAATGTAATTAGGGTTCTTTGATTAAATTAGTTGGATTGATTTTTGGATTGATATCTGTAAGAGTGACACGTCAGCCTTTCCAGGTTGGGGTGTTACACTTGATGTAATTCGTATTCTATTCTAACACCGATTGTTCAATTTGAATTGATTGTACGTTACCTTTTGTCATCTTCTCCAATCTTTCCATTTCCTGTTGTCGACTCACCATTGAAATTGCTTTGAATTGATCGTCTATTGAATCAAATAATTGAATCGAATGGAATCAATCGAAATTGCTTTGAATTGATCGTATTTTGAATCGTCAAAGCTTGTTGGAACTTGTGAGACCATTGTACACCACAACATGAAAGAGCAATGACTGAAAGTGTCAAGGTTAGAAGAGTGCATGTCACACCCCCAAAAATACCCCAAGCGGAAACCCCCGCGAGGCGTGTGACGTACCAGGATCTAGCCACCAATCGCATTGAACTCATACAAGATTTTTAATAAAGCTTTCATTCATTAAGATAAAGTGTTACAATACATTATTTATAACTCGTTGTGTTCAGCGGAAGCATAATACAAGTTTAATCAAAACCAAAGCGTATGTAACCAACCAATCTTGTTTCAAGTTTCCATGTATCTCGACCCATGGCCACTCCAGCATCCCAGACAGCAAGTTCCACATCCACACATATCTATAACCTGCGAGCATGCACACAAGTGTATCAGACAACGCTGGTGAGTTCACGCTTTATGAAAACGTTTGGTTACCAAGTGTTTAATCCAGTTTAATAACAATTCCGAAAGTAATGTTGATAATAACTCGAGTACCGTACAAGATGGCTTCCAGATTGTTTTGCCCATCCCCAATGCCCCCTATCTAAGCATTGGTCATGATTAAGGTCATTAGTTCACACCCGTCCTCTCAGGTACGGTGTGAGGTTGCCAAGCCTAATAGAACTATCAACTAATACCCCGTTACCTCTCAGGTAACTAATTCAGTATAAGATGGGACTTAAGGTGATAGGAAAAGAGTGTATTATCTAACATCCCGGTTTTTACCCCAAAAGAGTTATTCCTCTCAGGAATACCCATTTGACAGTCCCACCCACCGGGACGCATGCTCAAGAGAAGTGAACTCACCTTAGATTGCTCGGTATGATACGTTACATTACCCGTTCCAAGTTGGTCAACCAAACCCGAGAGATCGTAGAGAGTGCACTGGAACGAGTGAGTGGAGGGTGGTTCTTCGAGTGGCCTGGCTGTCGTCGTCCGCTCCAAGGGCCTAGGGTTCGCAACTGTTGAGAAAGGAGATGTATACTCCCCCTTATGATAGTGCGTAACCAAGATTACAAGGGGATTGGTTGGGCTTTGACCGGTTGGGCTTGATGGTGTGTGTGTGGGCCGAGAACCAGTAAACATAGGAGGGGTGTTCGTCCCCTTAACTCAAGTGTGCGACTTGAGTGTGTTGCGCTACTAGACTTATGAACAATGACCCCACGTAACAGTAACTCGTATAACTATATACACCGAGGATCGGATCCAGTAACATAACATACACATAAGATACGTAACGACACTTAGTTAAAGGTTACGGGTCAAGACAGTGCTAGACCTGAAAGCTCGGGTTGTCACATCATCCCCAACTTGAAAGAAATTCCGTCCTGAAATTTGATAAGCAGTCCCTACGGAAATGAGTGATAGCTTAGGATGACTGTGGATTTTCCTCGGGTGCACATCATCCCCAAAAAAACAAGAACATAAAGGGAAAGTTCAATTCATTTCATCGATGAAGCTACAAACAACTAACCTAACTAGGCCTGTAAACGAATCTAATGTTCTTGAACTTGTTTGGCGGGGAGTTCGTTTATGTTCGTTTATTTAATAAACGAACGAACATGAACACACCTTGTGTTCGTTCATTTATGTTTGTTTAAATGTTAGTAAATACATAAATAGCTATATTTATATAAATATTAGGTTTTCTAACTACTTATATAAATATAATTAATTAGTAACTGAGTTTTCTAGTAATAAAAAAATGAAATTTTAGAATTTTTCTTAGATCGCAACTGATCACTTACTTAATATTTATATAAAAAACTACTTAATTTTAGTATCTATGAACCCTAATTTAGATGTGTTTTCGGATGAACTGTATTATATTAGACTTGTTTGTTTGTGTTCAGTGATGTTAAATTGTGTTTGTTTATATATTTTCAATTACGTTCATTTGTATTTGTGTTCGTTTATGTTTGTTCAATCATGTTAATTTATGTTTATTCAAGTATGTTCAGCTAATTTTTTTTTGGTTTGTGTTCGTTTAGGTTCGTGAACTGTTCGTTTAGGCTTTAAACGAACGAACATAAACGAAAACGAACATAAACGAAAACGAACATGAACAAAAAAATGTGTTCGAAGTCAAGACCAGACTCCCTAACGGAATGTTTAACCGATCCATTCCGGATCGATCAAATTGGTACGGAAGTTGTAACATGGGAAAACCATGGAAAACACGACTATATGTTCGTGTTCATGTTCGGTTAAAGTTAAATAAACACATGTTCGTGATCGTTTGGTTCGTTTACAGGCCTAAACCAAACCTAACGACTTATAACAACTAGTTAGTTACAGATTATAGTATTGACATTTAACCCCCTCAACTAACAATATGATACAAAACAGTCCCTGAACTAACTCTATTATTAAAAAATTACATAAATGGTCCCTGCACTGATTATAAAGCAAGAAATCCACCACCGGCTGTTGTTAAAAGGGGGAGAACGAACGATTTCTAACAAAATCATGTAAAGCGTACGGAATCACTGAGACGAGAACAAGAAATAAGGAAACGTAAACCCTAATTGTTATTCGTCATCAATGGCGTCCACCAAATCGAAAGCAATAAGTTCAAACAATCATTCAGGTGATAATTCAAAAGTGTGGTTCTATTCGTTGTTGCTCACTATTCAATATGGCGTTCAACCTTTGCTCACCAAACGCTGCATCCGGTAATAAACTTTTTCAATATTCTTACTTTGCTATATATAATTATTATAGGGTTTTGGATGGATGTGTTTTATAGTTAGGGTACGATTAGTTTTAACATATTTAGCTAAATAAATTATCATTATTTGACTCGCTCACGCCCCGCTTGCTGTATGCGCATACAATGTGTATATGTGTGGGCGCTCGAGGGGCAAAAGTGAAAGTGCACTAATTTTAACGTTATTTTACTAATTTCGTGAAAATAATGTTAAGAGAGGGGATGGTTAATCATGCATCATGTGGTGGTGTTGATAGCCGAAAGACAAGGGAGTACACGCACTAATGGGCCTTTGTGTTAATTGCCGAGTGTTAGGTGCCTTATGTCCAAGGTTTGATGCAAAACTAACATCGAGCCGGGGGTCTCACTAGAAGCAGCCTCTCTATTACTACGGGGTAGAAGTAAGACTGTCTAGGGGCGGATCCAGCCCACATTTGTGGGTTCCCAGAACCCAGTGCGTTTGGAAAAAGCAGAAAAAAATAGTGAGAACTTTGTAGAATTTAGAAAACATTTGTGAGAATTAAAGAGAATTTACCAAAAGGAACCCATTAGAATAAAATCCTGCATCCGCCAGACTGTCTACATCTTACCCTCCTCAGACCCTACCTTAGCTTTGCTATTGGTGGGATTTACTGAGCATGATGATGATGATTATTTGACCCGCCCATTTTAGTAAATGATTGGAAATTCGAGTTTGTGTAAACTTGCTAAGTACAAAGATTCGGAACCAGAGTTTGTTTGAGTCCGTCCGCCTCGAAAAAATTGTAACTCGAGTTGATTGACATGAAAACGCCGAAACATAGTGATCAATCAATAAATGAACTAAGTATTAATCTTAACAAGGATGTATGCACGATTGTATTTATGTTGAATCTTTGTAACTGTGAACATATATGTTATGTATGATTTGTTGGATGTGTATTGTGTAATTTTATGTGTGAGAAAACAAGTATCCATGGTTTAGTGGTATCTAACATATAAGACTTTGTTCTATACATTATTAATGTATCTTGTAAACACTGTGAACAAACTTGCATATTCACACACAGGATATAACAATAGAGGCTAGCTGATATCGACATATTGTAGATACTCGTAATAAAAAAACATTCTACATATTAGGTTCTTCACATACCAAATCTAATTGAGGGTTAGTGCACCAAGAGTCATGAGATGTAGTCACATACATCATTAATATCCTGGTGGGTTGTTTGTTCTCAATGGTTAAAAGAGAACTCATTAAAATAACCGACAATTAGGTGAACCATAGAGGTTTGACCAACTCGTCCCTTGCTAAATGAAACATATGGTTTCAAGGTGATCCTTTGTGTTGTTCTATAGACATAAGCTTAATGTAAAATTTCCTTCTGTAAAGCCTACATCCTCCTATGGAAACTTACCTTTATGTGTCATGTAAACAACATTTCTAAATTCTCTTTATGCCCATGTATCTAGTTATGAGTCATGTAATATAAAAAATAACTTCTATTGGTGATTGATTATTGTTGGTTTCTAACACATTGGTATCAACCCTTGGCCTATAATTTTTTTATGTCCTTTGGCTAATCTATCTTCTTATGTTTTCTATGCTAGTAGACTCGTAGAGGGCTAGAGGCATTTAACCATTCATAAGATCCCTTATTATTTCTTAACAACATTTGTACCAAATTGTTCAACTATTAGCGAATCTTTTTTCTGCATTCTATTATATTTCTCATTGATGTTCCAAGCCCTTTGCTTATTTATTCTCATGCTTAATATACTCACATATATTTTTTTTTCAAGGTTTAGTCAACTAGTTTCATGTTGTCCAGCACCCTTGCTTTGTTTAAAGCTATGCCTAATGTAGATTTTTGCTACTAGTAATTTATGTTATGCCACTTTATTCACAACTTATGGGTGATATTTCATCTCCTTATCCCCAATAATTCATAGAAAAAGAGTGTATAGGCAGATTTGACGCTATCTTGCTGATATAACTATAAACTATAATATGGCTGTCATTACTTTGAATATAACTTGATTGTATCTTAATATTCCTACAGGCAAGAAGTGATTGTAACTTCCAATGTTTTGGCATGTGAGATCATAAAGGTAATGTATATTCTTTCTTTTTTTACATTTCTTATGTATTCTTCTTTCCTAATCTATATGTTTGCGTAATAGGTTATTTGTGGACTGGTTCTCATGGCAAAAGATGGTAGTCTAAATAAAGCATTAAAGGAATGGACTTTGATTGGCTCGCTAAGTGCATCGGGATTACCTGCAGCTATTTATGCCATACAAAATAGCTTGTTGCAGATTTCTTACAAGAACCTTGATTCCCTCACTTTTTCAATGTTGAATCAGACCAAATTAATTTTCACAGCATTGTTTACATATATTATTTTACGGTATGTTCTTGAGTTTTTTTATTATTATCAGCTGTCAACTCGTATTACTCAATTTGGTTCCCAACTGCATTTTACATGTTTATTAATAAGAAAGAAAAAGTGGACTGCAGGCAGAGACAATCCATTCAACAAATTGGTGCCCTGTTCATACTTATCCTAGCAGCTGTTCTTTTAAGCATTGGGGAAGGATCACGAAAAGATTACGGAAGCGATGACCCTGATAAGATTGTTCTTTACGGAATTATTCCCGTCTTGATTGCTTCTGTACTTTCAGGTCTTGCTTCTGCTTTGTGCCAATGGGCATCTCAGGTTTGTCAAAAATTCCGTCGTCTTAAAAAAAAAAAACAAAAATTGTCTTGTAATCTGTAAAGTGTGTATCATATACAGCGTTACTCATCCCATTTTTCATGTTGTAGGTTAAGAAGCACTCGGCATACTTGATGACGGTAGAAATGTCATTGGTTGGGAGCCTTTGCTTGCTGGCAAGTACTTACAAGTCTCCAGACGGTGAAGCAATGAGACAGCATGGGTTCTTCCATGGGTGGACCCCACTTACGATGGTAATCGTCTTTATATGTGCGTTAAAATGCTTGCTACACTTCTCAGTTATTGCTGCTGTAAAAATTGACACTTGAGACATAGTTTATGATTGAACTTAAAGCTGTTCAACTATTTGAGCCTGCTCAGAATCCAAAATCATCATCATCATCATCATCATCGTACTCAGTATATCCCACCTATAGCAAAGCTAAGGTAGGGTCTGAGGAGGGTGGGATGTAGACAGCCTTACCTCTACCCCGTAGGAATAGAGAGGCTGCTTCCAATGAGACCCCCGGCTCGATTGTGGTTTTGCATCAAGCCTTGGACATAAGGCACATAACACTTAGCAATTGAGACAAACGCCAATTGGTGCATGTACCCCCTTGTCTTTCGGCTATCAACGCCACCACATGATGCCTGATTAACGATCCCCTCTTTTTAACGTTATTTTCACGAAATTAGTAAAATAACGTTAAAAATTAGTGCACTTTTGCTTTTGCCCCCCGGAGCGCCCACACATATATTACATTATATGAGCAGACCGCAAGCGGGGCTTTCAGAATCCAAAATCCATAATAATATTAATACTGGACCAACATGATATGGTTCGGTATCAGTTTGGTTTAGGTATCGAACCGGTTTGTTCCATAGCAAACCATGGACCTAAATTTGAAAAACAAACCTACGGGCAAAAGAAAAATTAAACAAGTTTGATTCTGAAATAAGTTTGTGTTTTCTTTATTTTGATTCAGATCCCTGTTTTTATCAACGCTGTTGGTGGGATTCTAGTGGGCCTGGTCACTTCATATGCTGGTGGTGTAAGAAAGGCAAGTTTGTATTGACATTCATTATTGTTTAGCAGGCTGGGCCAGTTGGGTGATATATCAAATTGGTTCGTTTTAGTACGGGTCAAACTGGGTTGGGTATCATAATGGGCCAGATAGTGCCTGCTAACCCTTTCTTTTTCCCTTTTCTTGAATTTACTAAATAATGAATTGTTTAAATATGAGTATATTTTACTGAAACAAAACAATTTAAGAGGTTTTATGCATTTTGAATACATTCATGTGACTTTCAAGTTTCAACCCGTTTGACCCACTAGATACATTCCATTTGAGCTGGTTTTTGTATCATCATCATCATCATCATCATCATCATACTCAGTAAATCCCACCAATAGCAAAGCAAAGGTAGGGTCTGAGGAGGGTAAGATGTAGACAGCCTTACCTCTACCCCGTAGGAATAGGGTCTGAGCTGGTTTTTGTATATCTATTTATATGCCTCTTTTGGTAAAAATGTACATGCAGGGGTTTGTCATTGTCTCTGCCCTCTGTGTTACCGCTTTGTTGCAATTTGTGTTTGATGGGAAACCGCCTTCATTGTTCTGCCTTTTGGCTCTTCCGCTTGTGATGGTCAGCATTTCAATATACCAGAAGTACCCGTATCATGCCAAAAAGAAGGAAGCATAGACGACGTTATCCCGAAACAGGTATTATGCATTCTGTCGAATTCTGTAAGTAACATGATGACTCGACACACACTGGATTGTAGATTGTTTTACTAACTCTTTGAAACACATTGCTAGTTTGGAGGTCGGGCATTGCGTATGTCTCATTATCTATCAAATGGACGGAACGATGTGGGAGTTGCCTAAGGTGTCACACAATGTTATATGCATGTACACCAGAACTGACTACAACAATGAATCAAACTTGGAAAGTTGGGACACATTGTTGTAATTGTTAGATACAATGTTATATACTTGTGTATAACAAATTAAACCCTGAAAAGTTGGATACATCTTTGTAATAACAATGCCAAAGACTGAAAATATGCAATTCTAGCATAATGTTGAATCAATAATCCCATTCATCCACCGCAGCTTGTTTTAGGTTGTGTTCTTGTAGGTTTTTGTTGCCACTAAGATGTCATCCCATGTTATGTATCCTCTAAAAAAACTTAGCCAAATCAATTTCAAACCAATACTAAAAACCTTAACTAGAAAGCCCATCAAGAAGGTGGTGGAAGAAACCAAATTATTATTTGTGTTATAATTAATAGTAGTAACAGTAATAATAGCAGGAAAAAAATTATTAATAAAAAAAACAAGAGTTAACATCAACACACTTGATCAAATAAAAGTCACCCTAGTGACATTGACATTATAAATTGAAACCATCAGTTGTGTTAAAACAATTATATAAGATTACAAATGAGGAAAACACACTATTAATATGACTTGCAGTATGCAAAATAATAATCAGATATTTGTAGGAGCCTTGAGGGTGAGGATAGCCTTTTTGATTCTATCAGCAGCGGTCTGTAAGTCGGAGAGGGATGCCGCATATGAGATCCGGATGCAACTGCCATCCCCAAATGCATCTCCAGGCACAAGGGCAACCTGGTCATTTCAAAATTAATCAAAATCCAAATTTTTTTATTCATTTCCTCTCTTTTAATGTTTTCTTGGCTATTATTCAAGTATTATAACCTGTGTAACAATCTTTAATAGTTCTTTTTTTGGACAGTTGGGTTCAAAATTTGAACTCTACAAACTCTTCCTGGACCACCTTCAGCCAGTAACCAGGTCATGATTGGTCGAGCCTAACTGGTCCCAGGGCTGAAAACCGGGCATGTTTGATGACCAAAAGGACCATGGGTCCTGTTACGGTCCTTAGACTGTTTTCCCAAAAAAATCTTAATTGAGAGAAATATTGGTATGACTTGTAAACCATGATACAAAAGTTCCAACTTAACAAATGTGCATTTGGTAAAATATTTACCTGACCCTTTTCCAGCAAATACCGACACAGAGACTCTGAATCCTTAATCAACCCGAACCCATTAACCTCGGTGCCGTAGTAATGGCTGAAATCAAGAAAGAGGTAGAAAGCACCCTGCAAAACCCGAGTGTTACAACCAAGATTATCAAGTCCTGGTAAAGGACACAGATTACATATAAACAAAAGGCTAACCCTTTATCCTCATATTTAACCAAAAAAAAAAAAATACAAAATAATAAGTGTACCTGGGGTTCAGATATTTTGACACCATCCAATTCTCGGAAAGCTGAAACCAAAAAATCTCGGCGTTCACGAAATGCTTTGACCATATGTGATACGGCTTCCCCACCAGCGTGTCCCATTCCTAATGCAGCAACTGCAGCTTTTTGTGCTATACTACTTGCACCTGAAGTGGACTAAAACAAGTACAGGGAACATTTGTGACATTATGCAGAAGATGTCTATCATACTCAACAAAAAAAATTGAATGAATAACGAAGTCAGGGCCGCTTTAGAAAAAGTGTCAATTTGGTACGGGTCAGATTAAGTGAGCCATGGCTGATATGGTGTAATTACATGCTGTTTGAACGAATAAGATTCTTATAGTAGCTTTAATGCGATACTATGTACCTGACTTTGAATTTTATCACACGCAGCAATGAAGTGTTTAGGACCAGCAATATATCCAACTCTCCAACCAGTCATTGCAAAAGCCTAGGGAAATGCAGATTAAGTGAACCATGGCTAATATGACGGTAAATGATGCTAATTTATTTAATAAATACACCTTTTGAGTGCATTTGTAGAAACCAAATCATTAATGCAACTTTGTACCTTAGAGAACCCGTTGACTGTTAGTGTACGTTCCCACATGCCAGGCAAAGATGCAAAGCTCGTGTGTACAGCTGGTGTGTATATTATGTGCTCGTATAATTCATCAGAGATCACCTGAGTAGAACCGACAAAAATAAGATTCACGTTAGCAAACACTAGTTTACTTATAAATGATTGATTTTGGTTGTGGGTTCAAATCTTAAAAGAGCAGGTTTGTGTGCAAGTATTTCCAGTTAAATGCAATAAAACTGTTTTTTATTCAAAGAATTAGATTTTGATTGTAATACAAATTTTATAATCATAATTAATGCGTTGATTACTAGTGCAATAATTTCTAAATAGGAAAAGAAAGTGTTGTGCATGTCAATGCAACCCGACCCGTTTTCACCCATAACCCAACCTGGCCTACCCGCCCATCTACTAAAACGAAGCATGCTGAAGTAAGAGTTGTGGTTATTCTACCAAGAGTCTTGGATGCTTAGCAACAACTCGAGCAATTTCTTGAAGCAATTCCTTAGGATAAACCGAGCCTGTCGGGTTAGATGGAGAACAAAGAATCAGCAGTCTTGACTTCTCGGTAAGCTTAGATTCTAGAAACTTCGGATCCAACAGAAAGTTTTCTGAAATGGTTGCAGGAAGAAGCACGGGTGTTGCGTCAGCCAACCTTGCCATTTCAGGGTAGGTCACCCAACATGGAGCAGGAATTATAACCTGAAAAGGGAGAAAGATTACAAGATAAACGATATACTGTCGATAATCACACAACAATTTGTCTATTTATGCAGAAAAAGTAGATGGCAATTGACCTCATCTCCTGGGGAACAAACAGCAAGGATTGCTTGTAGTATGCTCTGCTTTGCCCCATTACTAACCACAATTTGGTCAGGTGTGTAAGAAATATCATTCTCATCTACACCACAAAATGGAAGAAATATAATAATAAAAAATTTCATTCAATATCTTGGTTTAAAAAGAGCGAGACACGCGCATCACGTATAGTCAAGCTGGTGAACATTGTTGTAAATGATAGATAGATCTTACCCTTTAGTTTCTTGCATATCGCTGTTCGTAGTTCCAGGGTCCCAGCATTAGGAGTATACTTTGTGTAACCTTCAAGAATTGCATTTATTCCGGCCTTTTATAAACAAAACATATAATTAGCAAAGAAAAAGGTAGGATTAGATAAATAATTATTAACCACCTGAGCAATAACCGCAGGGGTGTCAAAATCAGGTTGTCCAGCAGATAAACGAATGACAGGAACACCAGCTTCTACAAGTGCAGTGGCTTGGTCAGTTATAGCCATTGTTTTTGCAGGCTGTACTGAGTTGATTCTAGGACTCAGAGTGGTGTCAACCATTTGTTCAAAGTTGTTTTCTACTAGTACTGCTGAACAAATTGTAGATGACTTGTAAGTTGTTCGATTCTCCAACGCTCTACTCCAAAATACATACAAAACAAAAATAATCATAAAGTGGTCTAATCCACATAGATACACCAGAAATTGTATTGTATTGTATATTGATATGTGTAACTAAAACGGTTGCAAAGAGGCTTAGTGTATACAGAGAATAATATTACACATGAACATCTTCTACGTATGGTTATTATGTAACTAAGAATTATACCTGATCGAAGTATTTCCGTTGAGGTTCGAATAAAACGAGATTGTTGATGATCTGAGTGAATCAAAAGCCTTTGAAGTATGCAATGGAGTATATTACAGGGTGCTTTTTAAATATATTCCTAGGCTAGTCTTGCATGTTAAATCATAGAAGAGAAGTTTAATTTTGCTCTCTTGTGTATATAGTATATATAAACAATGATCTTAGCATAGAAAAAACGTACATTATGTTTACTTTTTTTACATGATTGCATTTTTTTCTCTCAAGTACTAAACCTTTTTGACCTACTATGTATAGTTACAATTCCATTTTATTTTCTCATCTCTTGCTTTTTCAAAGTCTTCATTTAACTTCACATCATAGTAACACTAAGGCCACGGATGGTATACCGTCCCTAGCCACCTCAGCTTCGATAGCGCCTTTTGGTGCTCCTATCCCATTTCTCAAGCGCCATAGGGGGGCGCCATTGATATTCCGCCAGCATGGTAACAGACGTTTTTGCGCTATTTTCGAGAATGTTGGTCAAAATGGCCGTTTGGCAATGGTCTTATATAAGAAAAATTAAAATTTTCTTAATATATATACATAGGTAGAGGTATATACATAGGTAGAGGATCCTGTAAAAAAGACCAAAAGTGTGAGAAGGGTAAGAAAGAATATCAGCCATTAGATCTTTCCCTATCCATTTTATTAGATCAAGGATATAATGGTAATTGTACTAATAATTCTAATTAAGGATTAAATTAATGTAACCGAATTTAGGTAGTTATTTTAGAATTAAATAAATGTAACCGAATTTAGGTAGTTATTTTAGGAATTCGAATTTCAATCTGATTAGTTTTCTGATGAATATGGTTTTTGCCCCTTTGATGTTACAGTGTATGGTGTTTTTTGCATGGGTGATTTTCGTTTAGTATACGAGTTTATTTAATGACACTATGTGTAATCCTTCCATGGTGTTTTTATATGTACATGGTGTTTTGATGTATACTATTGAAGTTGAAGGGTGTTTTTTATACCAGTTGTTTCTTTTCTACAGTTTGATTAGTTGCGTATGGTGTTATGTTGTAGATATTATGTTGCAGTGTCTTTTTTTGCACATCGTTAGTTTTGAATGGTGTTTTCTGCATTAGTTGTATATTTCCATATGGTGTTTTACTGTAAAACACAACGCCTTGAATCACAATACAATGAAAACACCATTGTATGAACATAGAAAAAACACCATGGACTAAAACATCCAATCGAAACATAATTTTTTTCTCTACATAAGTATAACAATATGGTACTCGTATTAAAGATTAAAAAACACTCGTTATTATGGTATAATTTTTTTTTTAAAAAGTGTTACGTATAAAAAGTTATTGACGTTTAAAAAAGAAGGGGGGAACTTGCATGTGGATTGCATGTGACTTTCTAAATTTAAAAATGTTAATTTTACCTTTATACCATTAATCTAGAAAATTAATTATTTTAATTGTTACACTATTTACAAGATTGCCATCAAGATCTAAACCATTAGATTAAAAATCTAATGGTTTAGATTCTTTCTTACCCTTCTCACAAAAAAAAACACTTTTTTTTACAATAACCTCACCCTATATAGATATATTTTTACAGGTTAGGTTCATGAGTGAACAACATCCTTTTTTGTGAACAGAGTGAACTAATCTCTGGCATCCATTTGTTTTTTTTTTTATTAAAAGGATAGGATTGTAATTTTAACTTTAATTTTCATAAATTAGATTTAAATCATTTTGTTTTAATTCTTGATTTCAGTTGCACGTTTCCTACTTAAATCATTTAATTCTTGATTTCAGTTACAGGTTTCCTATTTTGTAGAGATTATACATTTTCTCATGACATATTTACATTTTTTCATTTTCCAACTTCCTTGGATGATGATTCTGTTATTAATAATTAGTAGTGCATGCGGAGTTTGGAAAAAAACAACGAATTTTTTTTTTTAATTTTGTCCCCATGGCCTCTCAAGTAAATATGGGAAGTAAGGTAAAATAATATTTAACACCAGATCTTCTCTTTTAATAAGAATATAAAAAAAATTCGCATCAATAGCATTTGTAATTTTTTTATTATATAGTTTATAATACAAGGGGTATAAATTTAAATTTAAATTAATTAAAATGAAGAAATCATCAATAAGATTTTCATTTGAGTTCAGTTTACTAATAAGATTGTAAAGATTTTGCCATCTGTTTCTTTTTAATAAAAAAGATAAATGTCATACCGTATATAAGCACCATCTGGTAATACACTAAAAGTTGTTTCTTTTTAATAAGATTGTTTTTTAATTTGTTTATCAACAATAAATACTAATTCTCACTTTTTAATTCTTTTTGTATAAATAGTTCGAATATTTGACATCAAGTATGAAGATATGTAATAATGTGTCTTTTCCTTAAAAAAAAATTCATCTTTTGTTCAATACATTTCATTCATAGTGTTGTTATACATATATGTACTTTTTAATTTACATGTGTATGTATGTGTATAAAAAAGATATACATATGTGTATAAAACAGTTTGGCTGAATAGAAACTGTGTATAAATTATCACAAACAGAACTAATAAATTGTTTATACACATATGTACTTGTATTGGATACTCAAAGTACACATGTATTATTCAAATTACATATGTACGCATGTGTATAAAACGGATATACGTATGTGTATAAAACAGGTTGGCTGAATAGTAATTGTGTTTATTTTTAAATTAATAAATTAGTTAATTGGTGAGAGAAATGAAGAGAGAGAATGTAATTAAATATTAATTGGAAAGAGAACTAGTTAACAATTTACACTTATACCATTTTCATTTATTTTCTACACATAAATAATTAGAAAATTGTTATTATTATAAATCTCAAGATCTCCTAAACCAATGGACAAGATTTGTTCACAAAAACAATATGGTTCACTTTTGAACCCTACCCTATATTTTTACATAAACCAATCACAAACTAAAACACACACCAATCACTAAAAACACACATTCTCTCCAATCATTTTTATAACAAAAATGTCATTCCACTCTTCATCCGATTCATCCAGATCTTCATTTGACGGAATGATCGATGATATGCTTATCGCAGTGACGCAGGAGGCGATTCAATATTTGCGAGAAGAAGCCGAATCGTCTACAACGCGTACCAGACAAGCACCTCTTGAACGAGATCGGTTAGGTGCTCATGAACGTTTAATGCACGATTATTTTGTTGAAAATACGTTGTACGATGATGCACAGTTTAGGCTTCGGTTCCGTATGAGCCGTCGTCTTTTCTTAAGAATTTCTAATGATCTTGCGGACCAATATCCATTTTTCACACAAAGAGAAACTGCTAGTCGCAAAATTGGTTTCTCTAGAATACAAAAGTTTACTGCTGCAATTCAGCAACTTGCGTACGACGCAGTGAGTAATGCGTGGGACGAATATTTAAGAAAGTCGGCTAGAAGTTATCATCACTGTCTTGATAATTTCTATGAAGGTATTCGTTATTGTTGTTGTTGTTGTTGTTGTATTAGGTGTTAACTATTCAGATAAAAAATCTTTTATATTTTTGTATTTGTTTTTTCGTTTTCTATTTTACATGGGTAGTTATAATAATGTTAATTTTGACACATTAAATTATTTATTTGTTACACTCATACCATCATTAAACATGTTATCGATAACCCGCTTAAAACCGAACAACTCGTTTATAAATCGTCAACTATATCTCTCATTTAAAAATATGGGTTAAACGGGTCGGGTTCGGGTTGACCCGAATTAATATGGGTCGGGTTAGGGTCAGTGGCGGACCAAGAAATTATTTGCTGGGGGTGCGGATGAGGTGTTCAACCATATTTTCAAGGGGTGCGGTCGGGTTTTTTTGCCTAAAATATACACTAATTTTTTCTTTCAAGGGGCGAGGCCGCCCACCCTAGCCAAAGGGTAGGTCCACCCCTGGTTAGGGTTGAAATCTTTGACCCGAATAATAATATGGGTCGAGTTCAGGTTGAATATTTTAACCCACCAACCCGTAACCTGCCAACTCGCCAACCCATCAACCCGACACGATTGCCACTAAAACCCCTACCTGGATGGGCTGGTGTGTTACTTATACAGATAACGAATCCAAACAATAAAACGAAAAGATCATAATTACATTTTATTGTGTTGCAGAAATAAACAACTGAATCCTAATAGCGTCAACTTCTTTTAATGCTCCCTACTAATTCTCCGAATTTCTCAAATTACCTGTCAAACAAATAAGACAACACCACAAAGAAAATTACTGTAGGAACAAGGTTCACTTTTTATTAAAATATATTGCAAAATGTATAATAACGAGACTCTCGTTATTTGTGGGAAATTCAATTAGTACAATTCCGGTTACATAAACAAAATAAACAAAAGAAAAATACAATTAAAATTGTACCAATCTTGGTTCAAGCCAGCGTCTTTGGAAGAACTTCAACCGCATCGTCTTGTACGAACCTCCGCTGCAGGAATGAACAAACTGACGTTGACGGTTTTGGTTGAGGATCGTGTTAGACACGGGGCCCTTAAAACAGATTTCGCGCCTCCTCTCAGACGGTCTGTTTCCAGGATACAACAACCGAAGCAGTAGTTGTACTGTCGGAGATGGCACTCAGGCCCGAGATTACACCGGGTATAATTTGATGTACATATAATTAGGAAATGTGAAGTTGAAGAAAAAGACAATTTAGAGAATACTCTTCTCTAAATTTCTATGGAACAAAAATTCTTTTATGTGTGTGTATTTCTCATCTTTTTCGATGATTATGAACTACCATGTTCATATATACACACATCAAGATTAATGTCATTTAATCTTGTAATGAAACAAGACATTCAACTTGTAATAAACATGATATTAAATCTTGTAATTAACATGACAATTAATCAGGTTTTAATCTCGAATTAAATGGACTTAAGTGGTTAGTCAAAAACGGTCATTTTCATCATGACACGAATTAAATGGTTTGAAACAACTAGTTTGACTAGGTCCAACTAGATCTTCTATTACTGTTGCAAACCTGCGCGCGCTAGAACTGATACGCTAGTCCGCGCGCCACGCTTCAAGGATCTCATGCCACGCCATATGGAGCCGCGCGTCACACGGATGCCACTACGCATACCAGGACGCCACCTGGTCATGCGCCGGCCATACTCGTGCGCTACCTGCACTCTCCGCCCTAGCCAATGACGTGCGCCATGCGCCTAAGTGGCTCGCGCCACATCGACATGTGACATGCCATGGCATCCGCCTACGCCACCCAAGGGTGCGCCATAAGCGTACCCGCCATGTATCTGACCACGCGCTCATGGGCAAAAATACAAAGGCGGTATGCGAAGTTCAAAGTGCACCACATTGGGCCTATAGCCCATGTCATGCGCACATAAGTGCGAGCGCGACCCTTTGGGTCCCTACTAGTGTTTGCCTTTAAGGAAACAATTTACAAGGAGTTCTTCTCCATATATACCACTTTAAGTTTTGTCATCCCACCTATGTGGGACAAGTTGACAAACTAATCCATTTTATTCATCTTTGTTTCTTCCAAACATACAACTTCAAACTTCGATATCACATTCATCTTAGCTCTATTTGGACATAGTTTGAACACAAACCATAAATAATTATTTATACAACACACATATAGATATTATTGATGTCCAAATTATTTAGTGAAAAACTCATTTTCACTAAAATTTCCAACAATTACGGCTGAACTAAAACTTGCTCAGTGAAGAAGGAATCAATTAGTACAAGCAAATGCCAATCAGCAAAAAGCAAAACATAACATAACAGAACTGAGACTAAACTGAAAATGAAACTTCAGTTAATACCGAACCAATGCAAACAAAGACAATGATACTATACACCGACATTGGTGATGTAGACACAAGAGCATAAACATAGGGCATGCAAACGCATGACTAACTATGAACCCGGAGGAAAACTGACAAAACTAACACATCTTTAACCATAAAGTCTATACCAAATTTTCATTTATAAACGGTTTTATTTTAATAATTTTTGAAAGTGTTGTCTTTCAATTGAACATTTGGATTCAAATCAAAATACTTAAATACTAAAACAAGTACTGAGAACATATGAAGTTACTCGTACAACAAGAAACCTGAATCTAAATTGAAAACTGATACAGACACTAAGAGAACTACTAATACATTCTTGTACAAATACTATGTCAAAACAGACATAACTAATACATAACATAATCGGATACTAAACATAATTAGAAACAAATCTAAAGCAGAACAGGTACATATACATATACAGAACACGATTAGAAACATATCAGAACCTATACAACACATAACAATAAATTAAGTCATGTGAGACGGATGCACCCACGAGCCTAAACAAACATGTACACAACTAGCTAGTCCATGCACTTATGAGATGGTGAGTATGCCGTGCACCCATTATTCCATCTCCACAAAACAAAACAAAACAAACTCAAACTCAAAGCTAAGATCGCTCTATATGCCTCTAGGGGCCAAGGTGCTACACAAGCATGAGCTAGAGACGTCGTGTACTTTTATTACGCACTATCACGATGTGTGTTATGTCGTCAGTGGCGAAGCTTGAGATTTCTGACCGGGGGGTCGGAAATGTATATACCCAAAATTTTCTATAAAACCAGGGATCGAAAACGTATATACCAAAAAATTCTATACGAAAACTACATACTCTCCACTACTGAGTGAAAAGTTCGGGGGGGTCGGCCGCCCCCTCCGGCCCACTAGAAGTTGCGCCCCTGCATGTTGTTGACGCTCAAACGACAATTCAAACATGCTCCGATGATAGAATACAAAAGTTAAAGTCATGTAATTGACCTACATGCAACCGAACATAAGTCTGTCAGGAAGAGGCAATAACGAGTACAATATATATGGTCTACTGCATGCTACAATGTGCTAACAAACAAATAAACATAGAACCAAATCAAATGATATATCACAGTGGCGTCTCTGATAATTAATTAAACATAGAACCAAATCAAATGATATATCACAGTGGCGTCTCTGATAATTAATTAATGACAACTATCGTAGGTTCGTTTACACTTTACAAGATTATATAAAATCTAACTTGATATATTTTGTCGATCAATAAAGCATATTTGTTAACTTTCTAATGCACTTAGTCCTCTAGACTAACAAACTATCTTATTTGTCACATTTGTTATGACCAAATCAAGGATTTACATCTTGGTTTGGGTATAAAAAAATATATGCATATGTGAAATGCAACATGCATGGATCAAGGTTTGCATAAACTAAAAACGAATTATTCTCTCTTTGGCTTGTAGAAAAGTTGGTATGTTGTAAACCATCATTCAGTCAAGACTGTTTTGTAAATTTTAATTTTTTATGCTCACAAGAATCAATTGTAGGGTTGTCATTAACTTGCATGCAAGAAAAGGGGACAACCCAACATATTGATGTTAGCGTTTACGGATTAGTTATTCCCAATTTAATCTAACACATAGTTTCAATGTACTATGTGTGTCAAGGCATCGCGTTGTGGTCCTGCGGAGAGAGAGTCCAGTTGCAGTTCGTGAGGCAACTTTGATGTGGCCTCATCTGTGAAGGCATCACGTTGTTGATGCTTTAGTAATAATAGGTAAAATAAAATAAAATTTTCACATCAGTTAATAAAATGTGACACGTGTTCACCCGCTAGTGTTTTTTAAGTATCTCGAAATTCTATTATAACAATTATTTAAGAAAATTACAAATTACAATCGACGAAAACACATTATTAATAGCATGCAAAATACGATTAGATATTCGAAGGAGTGTTGAGAGTGAGGATAGCTTTCTTGATTCTATCAGCAGCGGTCTGTAGGTCGGAGAGAGATGCTGCATATGAGATTCGGATGCAGCTATCATCCCCAAATGCATCTCCGGGCACAAGGGCAACCTGGGCATTTCCAAAATTATTCAAAACTTCCAAATATTTTCTTATTCATTTAAATTTTTTAAATATTATAACCTGTGTAATAATCTCTCTAATAGTTTATATGACATCAATAATTAAACATTTTTCTAAAAGGGAGTCACCAGGTCAAAATTTGAACTCTAGATCAAACTCTTCCTGGACCACCAGCTGATGCCTGGTCGACCGTTACCAGTCCCTGGACTGAAATTTGGCATGTTCGATGACCAAAAGGGCCTTGGGACCGGTTACAGTCCTTGGGCCATTTGTACTACATTTATATGTACTTAAACAAAGACGATTGTTTTCCACAAAAACTATTCCGAATGAAGAGAAATCCTGTATAATGACTTGTAAACCATGAAGCGAAGGTTCCAACTTAACAAATGTGCATTTGGTAAAATATTTACCTGACCCTTTTCCAGCAAATACCGACACAGAGACTCCGAATCCTTAATTAAACCAAATCCATCAACCTCTGTGCCGTAGTAATGGCTGAAATCAAGAAAGAGGTAGAAAGCGCCCTGCAAAACATGACCAGGATTATCAAGTTCCATTAAAGGACAGATTATGAGGAGAACTTGTAAACAGGGATAGATGGAAATAAACGAAATGGTAAACCTTCATCTTTATATATTTAAAAAAAAACTACAAGACAAAATAATAAGTGTACCTGGGGTTCAGATATTTTGACACCATCCAGTTCCCGGAAAGCCGAGACCAAAAAATCTCGGCGTTCACGAAATGCTTTGACCATATGTGATACGGCTTCCCCACCAGCGTGTCCCATTCCTAATGCAGCCACTGCAGCCTTTTGGGATATGCTACTAGCACCTGAAGTGGACTGAAACAACATATACAGGGACCATATGCATCATTATGTAAAAGATATCTATCATATTCAACAAAAAGTTTAAATGAATAACTAAATCCGGGAAAAAAGGCGGGTCCGGTCGGGTTTGGCAACGGTCAAAACATGTTTGGGCCAAACTTGGTCCAGGTCAAAACAAGTTATGAGCAAAATGAGTTCGGGCCAAAACGGACCGTTTTAAGGTGCCGAGATGGTGCGGGTCAAAATAAGTGAGCCATGGAAGATATGATAATATTATACAACGTTGAGTAATTATTTTTAAAGTGGCTTTAATGTGATATTTTGTACCTGACTTTGAATTTTATTACACGCCGCAATGAAGTGCTTAGGACCAGCAATGTATCCAAGTCTCCAACCAGTCATTGCAAAAGCCTAGGGAAATGCATATTAAGTGAGCCATGGCCGATATGATATTTAGTAAACGGTTAATTATAATACATGATGCTAACTTATTAAAAGAAAGCAGCTTTTGAGTGCATTTGTAGAAACCAAATCATTAATGCAACTAAGTACCTTAGAGAATCCATTGACTGTTAGTGTACGATCCCACATGCCAGGCAAAGATGCAAAGCTCGTGTGTACAGCTGGCGAGTATATTATGTGCTCGTATATTTCATCAGAAATCACCTGAATAGAACCGACAAAAATAAGGTTCACGTTAGTTGTCGCTGGTTTACTTATGAATGACTGATTTGGTCCATGTTAGCTAAAAGGGGAACCAAATGGGTGTGATTATTCTACCAAGAGTCTTGGATGCTTAGCAACAACTCGAGCAATTTCTTGAAGCAATTCCTTAGGATAAACTGAGCCTGTCGGGTTAGATGGAGAACAAAGAATCAGCAGTCTTGACTTCTCGGTAAGCTTGGATTCTAGAAGCTTCGGATCTAACAGAAAGTTTTCTGAAATGGTTGCAGGAAGAATCACGGGTGTTGCATCAGCCAACCTTGCCATTTCAGGATAACTCACCCAAAAGGGAGCTGGAACTATAACCTTAAAACGGAGAAAGATTGTAAGATAAATGAGATACTATCAATAATCAAATAACTAATGTAAACAACTAGTCTAAATTTATATGCACAAAAGAAGATAACAAGTTACCTCGTCCCCTGGGGAACAAACAGCAAGGATTGCTTGTAGTATGCTCTGCTTTGCCCCATTACTAACCACAATTTGGTCAGGTGTGTAAGAAAGACCATTCTCCTCTACAGTAAGACAAAAATATATTAAAGAATTTTAATTCAGTATCTATCACTTCATCTTGTTTTACAAAAGCGCAAGGCGGGCGCATCATGTACGCAAGGTGTTTCTCTATCTACAACCAGAAGCTGCATCTCTCTCAACTGCTTTACGTATCAACTTTTTTTATCAAGTTAACCTTTCATAATTTCTTCATCCCTTTAGTTGTTTTTACATATCAACCTCCCACAGACCCTAACTTTGACCGCTATTAAACCAGAAGTACACAACGCGCCACCTCAAGCCCCTGAGGCGTTTTTCAGCTCACCTCACGCCTCAAGCGCGCCTTATAAAACCAAGCACTCCATATTAGTCAAGCTGGAATACATTGTTGTAAATGACGGAACTTACCCTTTAGTTTCTTGCATATCGCTGTCCGTAGTTCCAAGGTACCAGCATTAGGCGTATACCTTGTGTAACCTTCACGAATTGCATTTATTCCAGCCTATTTCAGAATTTTATAAAAAGATACAATTAGCAAGACAAAAGGGGGAATAATATTACATTACAAAAATAATAATATATTTGAATCAACCACCTGAGCAATAACTGCGGGGGTGTCAAAATCAGGCTCTCCAGCAGCTAAACGAATGACAGGAACACCGGCTTCTACAAGTGCAGTGGCTTGGTCAGTTATAGCCACTGTTTTGGAAGGCTTTACTGAGTTGACTCTAGGGCTCAGAGTGGTGTCAACCTCCATTTGCTCAGAGTTGTGTTCTACTAGTACTGCTGAACAAATTGTAGGCGACTTCTGACTTGTTCGAGTTTCCAAGGATCTACTCCAATATATAAATAAAACCAAAATAATCATAATCTACATACACAAACCATGAATTGCATTGTATATTGATTGTATGTCTGTCTATTATTTGTGTCTATATACGCAAAAAAATAATATTACGCTTGAATACCTTGTGGATATGATTACGAGTGTTCATCGAATCGAATAATGAATTTTCGAATTATTCGAATCAAATTTTTCGAATTTTTATTTTTTTACCTAAATTCTATTCGATTCGAATCGATTAGTATTTGAAACTCAGATTCGAACCAAATTTGAATAAATTCGATTTAATTCAAATTCACCCTAAACAATAACTTATTTTACTTTCATTTTTTAAAACTACTACAAACTAATTATATTTAGCATAAAATATAATAATCCGCAAAATTAATTAACTATCAATATGTCAAAACACCAAAATTTAGAACATAGGTTAGTTACTGGTAGCGCTTTAAGTTAGGTAAAAATTTAGAAATAAGTGGTATGGGCTATTTGTCATTAGGTTTGGTAATGTTATGAATAATAAACTTATCACTTATGGATGGATGTAGTTCATATACATCATCATCATACTCGGTAAATCCCACCAATAGCAAAGCTAAGGTAGGGTCCTCTGAGGAGGGTAAGATGTAGACAGCCTTACCTCTACCCCGTAGAAATAGAGAGGCTGCTTCCAGTGAGACCCCGGCTCGATAGTAGTTTTGCATCAAGCCTTGGACATAAGGCACATAACACTCAGCAATTGAGACTACTGCCGATTAGTGCATTTACCCCCTTGTCTTTCGGTTATCAGCGCCACCACATGATGCATGATTAACCATATAAATTGAATTCGAATTTCGAATTGAATTGAAAATCATAAATTCGTATTCGATTACCAGACTCGAATTCGAACCTTATTAATCGAATTCTGCACACCCCTAGATATGATAATTATATAACTAGTGTGATTGATGATAATTATCAATTTGGGCATTTGTTCCAAATGATAACCAGAAATTAAACGTATTGGAGCCAATGAATTCAACCAAATGTGAATGCGAAATCAAATCAAAGCAAAACAACAACATAAGCAACTGAATTCGGATAATAACAACGACAAGTAAAAAACATAAAAACATACTTGATTGAAAGATTTCCGTTGAGGTTGGAAGAAAACGAGAGTGTTGATGATCTGATGGAGCCGAGTGAATCAAAAGGAGACTGATTTTTGAAGGATGCAACGGAGCATGTGGAAGAGATACCAGAAATGTGAGCAGCCATGGTTCTGAGTTGACTGAATCTGGCAAATGTGGTTGATTCGATGCATTGACGGAATATGAATATATAGGGTGACGTTGGGTTGGGGGTTGGTGGTGATAAGCGGTAGGTAGGTTGGGTTGGGTGTATATATATAATATGTCAAAAATGAGCACGATATTCGTTTGGTATCGAACCGGTATCGAAAGTACCGGTATTGAAAAACGAGAAAAGTGGGTACCAGTACCGATATCGAATATATCAGTTCGATAACGGCGTCGGTATTATACCTATAAATATTGGTACCGTATCGGTACCGATACCGAAAAACGGGGATAGTGGATACCGGTACCGAATATACCTGTTACGCTTTGATACCGGTTCGGTACTGATACCCAATACCAAATAATCATCCCAATGTCAAATTTGGTTTTTGTTTAATGAAAGAGAAGAGAAGTTTAAATTTTTTACTCTTCTATAATTGTATGTAATGTAAGATAATTTTAGAATAGGAAAAACTTGTAAATCTTTACTTTTTTTTTATCCATATTCGCACTTTTTGCTTGTAAGACCCTCTGTAATGCAGTGTCATATCACGCTAATTCTCACTATACCGTCTCATGGTGTCCCTGAACACCATTACATGGGGCGCCATGTGCTGAAAATCTCTTCTTCTCATGAAAATTTTCACGGCGTTGCCCATTCTTCCCCACTCTCTCTCTCTCTCTCGCACACACACATATATATATATATACATACAGGGTGGGGCTCGGCTACAAAGTCCATTTTTCCTACAAAGTGTACAAAGTCATAAAACACCATAATTTCAGGCATAAAACACACTCAAAACCCACAAATAACAGAGTGAAGATCACTAAAACACAATATCTAAACCCTAACAGTCCAAAAAAACTTCAAACATACCATCGTAAACCTATGAATATAAAACACAACATGATAATCAACATTAAACACACTAATGTTAGTCATTCGCTAACAAAAGCCTTATCATCCAAAACAAAACACAAAACCCACAAATATGGTGTTTTAGTAATCTTCACTGTGTTATTTGTGAGTTTTGAGTGTGTTTTATGGTTGATATGATGGTGTTTTATGACTTTTTACACTTTGTAGGAAAAATAAACTTTGTAGCCAACTCCCACCCTATACATACATATCCCTACTACACACCCAAGTTATATAAAGCCCTGTAAAACCTATCTCTTACGTGTTTCGTCACTTGTCGCATAACGCCCCACATGATGGCCTAAACAATAAGTGCTACACATTTTTAATTCATTATCTTACTTTTACTTTTTCAAAGGTTTGATTTGTTTACCTATCTCACATTTTTGCTCTTTTTTTCTCTTAAGTACTACACTTTTTAACCTAATATGTGTTGTTAATGTTAGATTTGGTTACGTATTTCACTCTCTAACTTTGACTTTTGATGTGTTGTTATTTCAAAAATCATAAATAAAGCACATAATTTGTAATATTAAAAGTAACTATTCAAAGTTTGGAACTTTAAAACATCACTACTAAAATTCAAGAACTTGTTTTAAATATTTGTTAGTTAGTAATAGTACATGTTCTTCTCTAGTGTGTCTACCTCTCTTAGTATTGTGTGTGTTGATGTAATGAAATTGTTAGGACATAGAATAACGCACTATTGAGCCAATTTTTTATTGAACATATACTTCAGCCAACTTTTTTATTGAACATATACAAATAACAGAATCAACAAATATAATATGAGTGACGAGGTAAGGTACTTGACCCGGCCAAATGGTTACACGTTACTTATCGCCTTTTATGTTAATGTTTATTATTATTGTGTTCTAACTCGCGAAGCCCAGCGCTTTGTAGTTTATACTACACTAGGTTGTGGGCTTGCAGAGAAAACCCCTAACTAGGCCTGGCCCATTGAGGTTAGGGTTTCCCATATCTCCTATATAAGGAGGTCTCCACCTCCTTATTAGGGCATGAGATATAGGGCAACACACTTTTGTAGCTGGAAATAGGGGATTCTTCCTCTACCGGCCGGCTCTACATCCCTGTTTTTCTCTCTTCTTCTTATTTGCAGGTATAGGGTTAGGTGAAGAAGACGATGTGTGGCCATATCCGTATTCATCACCGTAGAAGTACCGACCCCTCTCGGGTTCACTCTTTTACATTGGCGTCATCCGTGGGACTCAAACCCACAACCACGTAAAATATATATGCCGAGGGACTTCCATGGTGTGTCATCTCTACAATTGAATAATGATCTGGACATTCCGGGTTTCGCACCACACAATTCTTGAGTAAGGACAAAATCTTGGTACAACTCTTACATTCGTTGCATTACTTGCTTGATGATTAATTCTAGTTGGGTTGTGTGCCTCCGAACAACTTTATAGCACACTAAATAATTTGACAATCATTTCATTGATTAAGTGATTACTGACAAGTAAATGAAAGAATTCACTGCTATCTCACATAAAACTGTCTACAACTTGATATATATGTCATATTTGGCGATATATGATATATTTTCATACGTACTTGCATTATTGCTTTTTTGAGTACTTAAGTTCAATACTACTAACACAATTTAGCAGCAATGAACTGGGGGACCAAAGTATAGTGCCACTATGTAACACCCCGAAATTTATAAAACTTTATATTAGAATTATAATTACAAAATAAACGAGAATAAGCTAACTAGAAAATAGATAACCCAGTTAGTTACGAGTCTTGTGGTAACGTGTAGTGGGTTAAAATACCTAAAATAAGAACTAAACAATAGTCGAGGGACTTAAGTGTAAAACTTGAAACTTAAGGTTTTAAAACAAAATAATCACACCAAACACACACAAAAGTGTGTGTCTGGTCGATCTATACACAGGGGCGACATAAGGGTTCCCCCACAAACCCTAGTTCAATCAAAGTCTATCAAATTGAAGGCCATAATCAGTTCCAAATCGAGTTTCAAGCACGAATTAGTGATCACCTCGTTGAAGGGATCATAAGGTATGCAAATTTTAGTGTTTTTGATTCGTCTCAAATGCTAGACAAATTGTGAAAATCGAAATTGAGCTTGATTATGTGATGTATAGAGGAAACTTGTAATGAAAACAAGTTTAAGAATGAATATTAGTTGATAATTACAGGAATCATGTCGAAAATTATGAAATTCATGATAACCCATTCATAGGTTAAGTGGGTTTTGCAAAATAGGTTGAATTCTAGAATTATAACTATCACAGGTAGTATTACTTGGTGTCTATATGATGATTTTAATGTTTGTATGCATGCTTGACATGGTGGAACCGAAATGTGTGAATAAATTGGCGAAAATAACAAGTTATGAACTTGATTCTAGTTAGATAAAAATTAGACCCGCTAGGTGTTCGTTAAAATGCCTAAGTGAGGATTAAAATGTTAAAAATCGGATGAAAACGCATATTTGATTTTTATAGCGAATTATGCGTTAAAGATTATGAAGAGAGTTCTAAATTGGTTGTGAATTGAACTCTTTAGGCAAAGAATCCGGATCATCGAGTGGACAAGCCGGTGGAGATACGCGCTTGAAGGGGGTGATCTAAAGGTATGTGACTTTGGTCTCGTTACATGACTTATAAGCATTTAGTTTTTAGCTTGTTAATGGTGTCACAATGTAGTATATGCGTTTGACGTGTCATTGAAGTGACGAAGTCCATTCGACACTCAAATGGGTCAAAACTTTGGTTAAAAATAGTTTGGCTTGACATTAAAGTGAGGATTTTCACTCGTCAACCAAACGGGTCAAAACTATGTCCTTATATTGATCTTGCGCGTAGAGAGTTGAAAGTCTCATATTGCGCTAGTACTAGATAGCAAATTAGTAATGAATGGTTATACTAAGTTAAGTTTATGAATCCGTGTTACCAGGTCGAATGGTAGAAACTAGTTGCAAGAATTGCATAAAGTGGCAATGCTTGAAATTATAGAAAACAAGCATGAAATTCGAATACGAGTGTAAAGCCATGTAATGGTACGAATACACCAAGAATTACAAGACCGGTGAAGGGGTATGGTCCCAGATCTCGCGTCAGCATGACCGCGAGTGACCATTACCCTTATCAAAAACCCCCACCAGCAAGAACTTATCTGTGTCCATGCGGGCACGCGCGAACACAGCGGTCGAAACCAATCTATCAAGGGATGAGAAGACTTACCTTAAGTACGAAAACGGATGTTACGCATAGCGATGCGGCCTGGCACCGCATCCTATGAACATTTTCGTCACGAAAAGGGATCTGGACAACAGTAACAGTCACCAAGCGGTGATGCGGCACAGTACCGCATCCCGCATGCATCTTGGCCAGAACAAGAACGCGGGAACAACATCAGTTACCGCAAGCAGCGATGCGGCCCGGCACCACATCTTGCCTACGAGGCAAGTGGGTCTAACACCACAGTGCAATTGGCACTGAGGACAGTCACCTGACAGCCCACATGTAAGCAATAGACTGACACCACAGCAGGACGTGGCCTCACCACCGTAACCGACAGGCCTGACACACTTGCAGAAGGCTGTGCGATGTCAGACTAGCCACTCAACTACCCTCCTTCACTCCTCGGCTATAAATACCCATCCCAAACCAGGTTTGAGGTATCTCTTCACAACTCTCTCACTAATACTACTATCACACTTTGCTTCCCAAGCAAATTACTGATTCTCACGCCAGAGAGTGGTAACAAGGAGCACCCCCACCCCATCCTCCTTGTTACTAGTCACGGTTTGTTTCCCTATGCAGGAGATCGACCAGCGGACGATCCAGCCAGCGATCCTCAGAAAGAAGGGATTAACTCTACTTGACGAGACCAGTGAGTTAACCACCTCGGTTAACCATTGTTTCATCATTGGTGCCCACCGCTACTCTTAGCACTTTTTTCCACATTCCTCTTTCTTTCCCAAGATCATGTCTGATCGTCTAAACAACACTGCCGGGGATAGCCTAAACCCCGCAAACCCAGGGCCTGTAGGGACCACCCCTCCAACCCCAAATACTGGCCACATTGGCACATCAACACAAGGGGGTGCATCCCTTACTTTTGCACAAGATCTTTCACAGTATGCTTCTGTGATACCTCCAGGCATGAACCTCCATGCCTGGTATGACCAACAACAAGCTATGCTGGCCGCGGCATACAACAGAGCTTGTGCGGAAGCACAAATACCTGTCGGGCCTACCCCGGCACCACATACACCTACGGGTCGTATTTTGCAATACGACGGCAGGACCCCTACACACCCAGCCTCCCGAAGTAGGCGTGAAGACCGCAGTTCCTATTACTTATAGGTCCGCACAATCAATGAGGATGATTCCTCATACAAGTCCCGTGGTAGGGTCCCAATACATAACCGTCTGGGCCCTCAGGGCGAAAACAGGCGGCAATCCACAATCCACCGCGGCTCCGGCATTCATAGCCAACTGGGACCACAGTCCCACAACGAAGGGTATGGACGTACCGATCCGAACAACCATACATACTGCGGGGAGTCCCACGCTAGTAGCAGCAGACCGGGAGGATGCAATTACGTTCCTCCCACCGAACCCCGCACTACATACCTCCGCGCCGCAAAGCGCCACCAAAGCCAACCCTACAGGCCGAAATCTGCGACCGAAAACTCTAAGTTCGTCTGGGAGATTTCCCACGCCGATGTCACCACGACTAAATTCCCGTTAACAATCGGGAAATATAATGGTTCGTCCGACCCGGACGACCACATGAATATTTTTACCGGCGCCGGATGCAACGGCAGATGGGACGAGCCCACTTGGTGTCATTTTTTCCCCCAGACCCTCACTGGTCTGGCAAGGGCTTGGTTCGATTCTTTGCCAGTGGGATCACTGGTCTCATTCGAGGACTTGCAAGCAAAGTTCCTCGCACATTTCAGCCAGCAGCGACGTCACAAACACGATTCTATGGACGTCATGAACATCTGGCATGGAGACAACGAATCTCTTGAGTCGTTTGTCATCCGTTACAACAAAGAGTGCCTAGAGATAGGCGGTGTTGCAGACCAAATGGCACACAACCATTTCATTCGGGCTGTCAAGGACGAATAAATGGTTATGCCAAAGAAATGGGATGACGTTATGGCTGCGGTCAAGACGTACGCTCAGACTCAGCGGTCTCTCAAGCCGAACGTTACAAAGGCACAGCCCAAGCGGAAGGCCAGCCTTCCCGCCAGGAACCCAGGCGCAACAACAAGCGCAACCGGGACACTTGGAATCGCGGAAGCGAAACCAAGCCGTATGTTCCGCGTGGTCACCAGCCCAACACAAGGGCAACAATCAATGCCCAACGTGAGAACCGGGCATCGAAGAAGAAATCTCGGGACCGTAACTAGACCGAGATCAACCAGTCGCCAAGCGACGTCCTCCTCACAGACGCGCAATTCCTGCGACCGGCCCAACCAATGAAGTCCTAGAAGAATCAGGATCTCACACTTTACTGTGAGTATCATAAGGACTCGGGCCACACAACAAACAACTGCATCAGTCTCCGACTGGAGATTGAGCGAGCCCTGAAAGAGGGGAAGCTGCAACATTTGTTGCCAGCCGCGCAAAAATAAACCAAGCGCATCACCCCCCACAACGAGGGCACCTCCACGGGTAAGAGGACCATGTATGTGGCCTCAACTCACATGATCAATGGAGGACGAGGAAAGCCGCGCAAGGCGGCAAGAAGACCGGACAATGAATGGAAAGACGAGCAAGTTGTCTTTCCAAAAGTTCGACGCGGACTGCGCGACAGGCGCGCCGTCGTAATCACAGGCTACCTGGCTCATTACTGCACGGAGCGTTATTCATCGACCCGGGCAGTACATCTGACATCATATATGAGCAGTGCTTCAACCAGTTCGATCAAGAAGACAAGGATCGGTTGCAGCCGGTAGACTATCCTTTGGCCGGATTCGCGGGGGAAACCGTATTCCCCTTGGGCCAAATCACTTTTCCTGTGCGTCTCACCAACGGAAGGTACACACGAACGGAGGAGGTAAACTTCATGGTTTTACCCCATACCTCCAAATACGACGTACTTCTCGGGAGGGAGTCACAGGGCGATTTCAACATGATTACATCCGTCCCCCACTCTGCCATCGGTTTCCCAACCGAGACGGGGGTTGCGATAACATACGCCCGCGGAGAAGTTATGTACACGGACGAGCTGCGTCTGACCAAGATAGCAAGGCCTACCCCCAATACCCAACCAGAAAAATGGGTTCTTAATGCAAGATACCCAAAGCAAACGGTCACGTTGGGCTACGCCTTGTCCCACAGCATCAGAGCGCGCCTGAAGCAACTCCTCTTCAGAAACCAAGATATTTTTGCATGGACACCCGCAGACATGACAGGGGTACCACGCGAAGTTGCACAACATTTCTTGAACACCTTGCCAGATATCAAGCCGGTGATCCAAGCCCAACGCCACCTTGGATCCGCAAAGAATGAGGCGATGCATGAGCAGGTCAAAGAACTGCTCTCCGCAGGCATCCTGCGGGAAGTCAAGTACCAGACTTGGTTATCCAACTGTCATACCCCGACCACGTAGAACAACAAAACGTGGCGGAAAATGTCGGGGAGTGTTGTAACAGAATCATTGTTTCATAACACATGGAAATTGAAATATTGCTTTATTGATTAAAGTAGTTACAATGTCTTGACAATCAAAGAAACATAACATAAATAACTAGTCTTGCATCTTTTATAGTCGCTAAGGCCCAAGTCCGCCTAAGTGTATCTTGATAAATCCTATGCATCATATCCTGAAACACATGTGAAAATAGGTACGTCAGCATAAAAATGCCTGTGAGATACATAGGTTTATGAAAATAGGATTCATGACTTATTGTTTAAGAAAATGTTTAGTCATGAACCTTGTAATTTGATTTGTCTTGTAAATCATTTGAAAAGTGATAAATAAACCAAAGGATATATATGTATAAAAGAATAATACATGGTTAAGTGAATAACCATGTGAAATGAGTTTGTATAAATTAAGTTGTTTGTAAAACAATGTATTGTGAAAAGTATGTTATTTGTATAAAATGTTGTATGTCCAAACTGAAATGATTCAAATACGCTACGATGTGTAATACCATACAATCACTTATATATAGGAAGTACCAGCGGCGTATCCACCATGCTTGTATCATATTACACACGCCTCGTTGCTTAAATCACTTACCCAAACAAACCACCAATGTAAGATGTCTATGTTTAAACCAATTGCCAAATGTATTGAATAATATGTCAGAATGTTTATATCAAGATGTAAATCATGCAATGTATAACCAATGTCTAAAATGTTTATGTGTCAAATGTAAATCATGTAATGTGTAATCAAAATGATATGTATGGCTAGTGAAATGCATCAACTAAACCATAGGTAAAATGCACAAAACAAAGTATTGAAGCAAAACTCGGTTTAAATCAAAGTTATGTTTTGTGGAAATGCATGCTATACTGATACGAACATCTATGCGGTGTTGTGAAAATGCATACATCCAAGCCTTGATACTGTGGCGATAAACCCTTAAACAACTTAAAGGTTTATCTAAATTATGTATATCGAATTCGGTCATTCCTTCCAATCCACACCTACCCAGGATTTCAGGAACGGGAGTTGTCAATTCCTATGGTACCACTACCTACTAACGAACGGCGTAGCTAATGTTAATGAATGTATTGTTCCATGTAAACAAACCAAATGTCATACCAAAATGTAAGCATGTGACGAAAACAACTGTACTAAGTATGCAACAAATGAACATACATAGCATGTGATATGATGTGAAACGATGTACTAAGTATGAACTAAATGGACATACACAACATAAAATGTAATGTAAAACAATGTACTAAGTATACACACAATGGGCACACATAGCATAAAATGTAATGTAAAACAATGAAATCATGTACTATAAATGTACTAATGAACATAGCAAGTATATGATGTGAAAACGTGGTTCGGAACGCCTAACTAGTCCTATGACAAGTAAAATATGCCTTAACATGTCTCATATGGTTTTCAAATCAGTTTAGATGTCAAAAGTTATGTTACATATGTTTAAAACGAATTTTGGCATCAAAGGGGTATTTTGGTAATTTACCTAAGGCATATAAACTACCTATCATACAACTACTTAAACGAAGCGACCATAAGGTATAACCTCGGAAGGTTATTCCCTATATACTATGGTCACCTAATGTGTTTGGTCGGATCCTAATGATCGACCAAAAGGGTCGGGTTCGAAGGTATAAGCGATTTATTAGATCGCTTACCCTTACGACCCTAGACAACGTGGTAATCATTAGGCATAGTCACAAGGGACTATAACCATCGTGATTACAATCACTTTGCGAAGTTCAAACGAACTTCGCATTGACCATAAACTGGTCAATGCAGAAAGTCAAACAAAGTTTGACTTTCGGACTCGAAAAGCAATAAAAGAACGAAGGAACACTTACAAAGGGTCCCCGAATGCTAATCTAGATCAAAATAGCTCAGGTATGAAACAAAGGTTTCAACTTAGAGCACAATTGATCATATTCTTGTGAGGTATGAGTGAAAATATGATGGGTATTTATAGATTTCGGTCCACCGTTAGGATCATTTCTTGGAGAAGAGGGAAAGATCTAGCCCGTACACTTGTCGTAATGTTGTGGTTACTGAATTTGGCCACCATAAGAGTTTAACATGTGGCACTTGACCTTTGGAGGGTGTTAGGGGCTGTTAACTTGTATTAAAAATGACTTTTTCTGATTAGAAGGGGCCTAGCGTGACGCTAGGGGGGCTAGGTGTCACGCTAGGGTTCCCCTGATCAGCAAACACTTTCAAATGCTCACCTTTCAGTCCCCGTTGCGTATTAAGGCCATTTCCGACATGTTTAAGGCTCGTTAAATCATTTTCAAGGCTCCACAAGGATTCCTAAACATTGTGGACATGAAACATGCTCAAAAATATGCCGGATGTCAGTTCGTTTGGTCGTACGATCGCGATGTTCGGTTAATTACGACGGAATGCGCATAAGCGCGAGAAACGATCTAAATTGCGTGACGAATGGATTTTTCTTATGCCAAACACTAAAATAAAATATTTTAGTGCTTACATAAATTTTTGGATGTCCAGATGTATTCAGAACGTAAGTTATGCGCGAAAGTGCAAACTTGTGCACTTTTTGACACTTTTAGTCCCTGAACGACCCAAAAGTTTATTTTAGCACACCGAACCCCTCAAAGCCTATTTCTAAGCTATGTAAAGGATATTTAAGGTGTGTTTAACTTATGGTCATGTTCCGGAATGTTCGTTACTGTTCAAATTGGCATACCTTCGCAGTTTGTTAAGTTTAGTCCCTATAAGCGAATTAACTTGTTTTTGACATACCAAAGCCTTAAAAACTTGTTTCTAAGTTATGTAAAGGTTATTTAAGGTATGTTAAGTGTATGTCACTATTCCGGAGTGTTTGTTGCATTAAACTGGTTATATTTACGCATCGGTGCGCGTATAACCTTCCAGACAGCGATTTAGAGTTTGAAATTGAACAAGAATTGATATGTGCAAAATGATACACATATTTATACAAATCCCAAGTATGAAATACAATATTTCATTGGTTTGGTATTTGTTTGATGGTCGCAGTGACCCAGGTGTCACAGTCTCCCCTACTTTACGAAATTTCGTCCCGAAATTTAATCAGAGGAAACTTGTGAGAGCTTGAAAACATGAAGTTGAAAAGATCGAACAACATTGGTTAGGGTTCTGAAGTTCTAGTAACCTTAATAACATTATGCTTGCAATGTAAGAGGGACACTTATATACAAGTATTTGAAGCGCCATTGGTGCGTCCACCGTACCTCCATTACATCGTTCTCATTTTGTTATTGTTGTCGCTATCGGTTCTTACACATACTAAATCTTACTGGGTTTCTGTGCACTAAATTTCATAATTATGTACTCGTCCATAATTAGACAATTCCTTGCACAGTTCACACAGTCTATTTTATAACGTGTAGGGTAAAACTAAATGAACAATCCTGTGATTAGTGTGACTCGACCGCCATAGAGTCCTTTTAATTAAATCAATAAATGATCTAAATAGACTATTAAGGAATCTGTTCAGCTACATCACTAGCTGTCGTTCTTTAACCAAATTGTGAACCAATCTTTTTTACTAGACCATTAAAAGGGTCTCTTATGAATCATGGAGTGGTACTATATAATCCAAGGGTCTTAACTATTATATAGGAGCCCATTAAGGATTTATGGTAGTACCTTTTTGAATATCCTACTACGAATCCCTCATATGAAGATATGAAAGATTCTACGAGGATTTGGATAACAAATACCCAGAGTATAAAAACACAAAATGCATAAAAGAAAACATAAGATGCATAAACACATAGTCACATAACCACAAAATTGTTTAACTAAAGATTTGTTCTGCTAACAGAGCACATGTATTTAAAGCACACTAAGGATCCATCTCGTGGATTTCATTTGGTACTTTAAACATTATCAAGAATCTAACTATAACGATAGAAAGACTTTTAAAAGAAAAATTCGATTTCGATTATAAGGAACCGAAATGTTCGAATTAAGGTACATAAGGAATCCAATTAAGGACTCTGATTTGCATGACAATTATCCACAAGGATCTAATTGTGAAGATAAAAAGATCCCATATGGATTTTAGAAGTTGAAGATGTTTTGAAACCTTGCACTGGATGTGCTTATGTCAAAACATGAAGTAAGAATGCTTATGAAGTTGAGATGCTTGATATGTCAAGGCGACATATGAAGCAGAATTTGAAGGTTAAGTCAATGTATGAGGAAAATATTTTTGAAAACTATGCATAGGGTTCTTTTAAGAAAATGTGTTTAACGTTTTTGAAACCTTATATATAATACTTTTGAAATCATGAAGTAGATGTATTAGGTAGATATATTTACAAAAATGTTTTAAAATCATGCGAGATAAATTTTGAAATTTTGTACAAGGTTTTTGAAAGACATGAATGATGCTTTTCGAAATTATGCACTTGATAAGAAAATGTACTGTGTTGATATTGTCTTCAGACTATATGAAACATTTTTGAAATTATGAAGGTTGTTTTTGAAAACATAGCCAATGTTTTTTTTTTTTTTTTTGAAGTAACATAGACAATGCATCAAAAAAATTTTTTTGAAATGTCTTGAGATCATGAAGATTGTTTTTGAAGTACTTGTACTGTGTATGTTGAAAAAATCAAAACGTAATGGGTATGAGTTTTGAAAATACCCTTAGTTATCTAACCAAGGATTCAAAGGCACTGATGTGCAGAAGCATGATTACTCATAATGTCACTTTATTTTTCTGTACTTTGTTTCTTAGAGTGAAACGAGTACTTAAAATTTTCGAGGGAATCATGAGCGATCATTTGAAAGAGAGAATCACAAGAGTAGTTTGTAAGGAACATAGTTCCTTAATACAGGTATTATAGGGAAATGCCATAAACACATGTAATTACACTTGTATATCAGAATTGCGAACAACAACTTTTATTTATGAACGAGACATATTGTTTCACAATACACGAAAACAAAAGAAACAAAGGCATAAGACAGCAACATCCTTTGTTCAGCCGAATGCTCATCCAAGGGTTGGATTTGTATTAGCAAGCTTTGGGCATTTGTTCCTGAAATGGCTTGTCTCGCCACAGTTGTAGCACGATCCAGGCGGAAAGCGAGCTTGAGTAGGGTTGACTTGGGGTTGATTTGGACCACCTTGGTTCGGGTTATATCGACAAGCACTTGCCAGGTGACCAACTCGCCCACATGATGCACATAAACGACACTGTAGGTGAGCTAAGTGGTGTGCATTACATTTGTCGCATATTGGTGTTGTTCCCTTGTATTGCTTCTTAGCAGCTGGTGTTGCCTTCTGGCTAGGCACTGCTTGATTTGGTATAACTGCTGTGGGTTTCTTTGAAGCCTTACGCTTCCTTGATCTTGGTGCAGGCTTGACTTCTGCCTCCTTCGGTGGCTCTTGAGTGGCTTCATTGTTGAGACGAGAGGCTTCATTGTTGAGACGAGACATGGCAATGCCTAACTCCACGGTCTTCAGAATCACTTCGCCTATTTGGTTGGCAAATTTGGCGATTTGCTCAGACATTTGACCGTTGCTGAGAGGAAGAGACATTCTAGAAGAAAAAGAAAGACATAGGAAGAAACAGGTGAAAGGTTATCGGATAATTAAAACAGAATGCCAACGCATGGAAATTGTGATCATTTGTTTGTTACCTAAGGCAAACAAATGAGATGGTGACTAATCAAAGTAAGCGGGTCATATTAATGTATTACTGAAGACATGCTCGCCTATAAGTGAAAACTCACCCCAAGAGTTCCCAGGTAAGAGTGACTGGTCCGATTATGTGGATTTGTACGAACACTCTAGCCTTAGACAGAAAACTCAGGATACAGGCATTCACTCTTCCAGTTTGCACGTGTTCACATTATAAGACCCAAACTTTGACGAGATTTTTGAAAACTTAGAGGGTTCAAAATCTTATAACAGAGGGTTCAAAACCTAGTAATCAATCATCCTAGAACAGATGATTAGTTTTCAAAGCGGTTTTGAAATTTATGTTCATGTTGTAGTTGTCGCCTAAGGATAGGTGACAATATTGTTTTATGACTAAACGCAAGTAAACTCGCGTTAGGGTCCTAGGAAGGTTATAGACTAGGTCAAAGTATTACTAATAACCTAATTCCCTATAACCATGAGCTCTGATACCAACTTTTCTGTCACACCCCGACCACGTAGAACAACAAAACATGGCGGAAAATGTCGGGGAGTGTTGTAACAGAATCATTGTTTCATAACACATGGAAATTGAAATATTGCTTTATTGATTAAAGTAGTTACAATGTCTTGACAATCAAAGAAACATAACATAAATAACTAGTCTTGCATCTTTTATTGTCGCTAAGGCCCAAGTCCGCCTAAGTGTATCTTGATAAATCCTATGCATCATATCCTGAAACACATGTGAAAATAGGTACGTCAGCATAAAAATGCCTGTGAGATACATAGGTTTATGAAAATAGGATTCATGACTTATTGTTTAAGAAAATGTTTAGTCATGAACCTTGTAATTTGATTTGTCTTGTAAATCATTTGAAAAGTGATAAATAAACCAAAGGATATATATGTATAAAAGAATAATACATGGTTAAGTGAATAACCATGTGAAATGAGTTTGTATAAATTAAGTTGTTTGTAAAACAATGTATTGTGAAAAGTATGTTATTTGTATAAAATGTTGTATGTCCAAACTGAAATGATTCAAATACGCTACGATGTGTAATACCATACAATCACTTATATATAGGAAGTACCAGCGGCGTATCCACCATGCTTGTATCATATTACACACGCCTCGTTGCTTAAATCACTTACCCAAACAAACCACCAATGTAAGATGTCTATGTTTAAACCAATTGCCAAATGTATTGAATAATATGTCAGAATGTTTATATCAAGATGTAAATCATGCAATGTATAACCAATGTCTAAAATGTTTATGTGTCAAATGTAAATCATGTAATGTGTAATCAAAATGATATGTATGGCTAGTGAAATGCATCAACTAAACCATAGGTAAAATGCACAAAACAAAGTATTGAAGTAAAACTCGGTTTAAATCAAAGTTATGTTTTGTGGAAATGCATGCTATACTGATACGAACATCTATGCGGTGTTGTGAAAATGCATACATCCAAGCCTTGATACTGTGGCGATAAACCCTTAAACAACTTAAAGGTTTATCTAAATTATGTATATCGAATTCGGTCATTCCTTCCAATCCACACCTACCCAGGATTTCAGGAACGGGAGTTGTCAATTCCTATGGTACCACTACCTACTAACGAACGGCGTAGCTAATGTTAATGAATGTATTGTTCCATGTAAACAAACCAAATGTCATACCAAAATGTAAGCATGTGATGAAAACAACTGTACTAAGTATGCAACAAATGAACATACATAGCATGTGATATGATGTGAAACGATGTACTAAGTATGAACTAAATGGACATACATAGCATAAAATGTAATGTAAAACAATGTACTAAGTATGCACACAATGGGCACACATAGCATAAAATGTAATGTAAAACAATGAAATCATGTACTATAAATGTACTAATGAACATAGCAAGTATATGATGTGAAAACATGGAAAGCACGAAAGTAACAAGTAGGCACATGTGTTCCACCCCAAAATGTTTGGAAAACAGTAAAAGAGGGGTCTATGTACTCACTTGAGATTGCTTAGAAGTCCTAAGATAACCACCAAGCAATGCTAGAGATCACGGAATCAAACGGCACCTAATATAGGTAACTATGTTAGTAAACCGGACCTAATATCGGAGGATCGGATAGAATGAGGGTTCGTAAACCAAACGAGTATGGAGACTCGTGTAATATGGTTTAACAAAGCCCACATACTAAAACGAAACTTAACCTAAGTGTTTGTGACCCATTACGACCCGTTTAGGTAGCTTATGCTACTTTAACGCGTCGTTCGCGTGAAACGCGTTCGGAACGCCTAACTAGTCCTATGACAAGTAAAATATGCCTTAACATGTCTCATATGGTTGTCAAATCAGTTTAGATGTCAAAAGTTATGTTACATATGTTTAAAACGAATTTTGGCATCAAATGGGTATTTTGGTAATTTACCTAAGGCATATAAACTACCTATCATACAACTACTTAAACGAAGCGACCATAAGGTATAACCTCGGAAGGTTATTCCCTATATACTATGGTCACCTAATGTGTTTGGTCAGATCCTAATGATCGACCAAAAGGGTCGGGTTCGAAGGTATAAGCGATAGGTCCCTCTCTCGTGACGAGGTCAAACCTTATCCTTGTTATATCGACACACTAGCGAGTGCGGAATCCAAGCTAGCATGCAAACCGAGTTAGAACACGCAAAAGCACGACACACAAAGTTCACCGATTAACACCACATGTATTAATACGAATGAAGGGTCCGGTTACAAGCTCAATGTTTACAGAAGTATTCTATAAACTCTCTCTCTCGTGTGTGTGTGATTTCGGCAGAGTGTTGCTAAGTGTTCTCTCCTTTCTCCCTTGTGTGTTCTGCTGAAATAAACACAACACTTGGGTATTTATACCCGACACAGCAGCTATGGTCGAAGGATCAGGAAGTCTGGTCGAAGGATCATCTATCGACCAGAGTTCTACCGAAAGATCCAAACATACCTCGAAGGATGATATCCTTCGAGGTCCATCTGCATCTATCGAAAGACATCATCTTTCGAGGTCATCGAAGGATACAAACCATCCTTCGATGACATCCTTCGACATCAGCATGTTTCAACCAAATGTGCTAACTGTTTGGCCAAGTCAAACCGGAGGATGGTTGACTGGTCAAACTTACATCGAACGCACATATAAACAAATCTAACACAAGACATCGTTTTGTATCATGACACATTACAGACAAAGTACAGACACAAGCAGCTTTGTCTTGATCTTCGTGTCTTCGAGTCGAGACCAAGTCGAACTGAGCCGAGTTGAACCGAGCCGAGTCGTGTCCACAAAATATGCATCAACAAACTCCCCCTTGGACGCTACTCGTGAGGTTCAACGCTATTCGCGAGATTCAACTTCGATGTCTTCCACGTCGGAGGATCTTTAAAGTCTTCACATGTCGTAAGCAGAAAGTGTATCAACAAACTCCCCCTTGGACGCTACTCGTGAGGTTCAACTTGCATCAACAACTCCCCCTTTCACACTCTTGTGAGGTTCAACGCTATTCGTAAGATTCAACTTCGATGTCTTCCACGTCGGAGGATCTTTAAAGTCTTCACATGTCGTAAGCAGAAAGTGTATCAACAAACTCCCCTTTTGTGTTTAGGAAGTGTGTCAATAAACTCCCCCTTAGATTGAGCTCTCCATTGAGTCATGCTCGTGAATCTTTTGACTTGTCAATTATTCAGATCCTTGTGGTGTTGATGAAGTGTCAGCGGCAACTCGATCATTTTCATCACTTTGAGTGCCTCCACTTCGTGTCTTCATTCCGAAGCTTGTCATTGACCATGTTCTCCTCGCCTTTAGCATCTGCACATGCAAGAAGGCTAAACGCATAATGAGAACAACTGCTTGGAATATAGTTAACATTTAAACTAACGACACATATGAGATCCAATCTCAATCAAACACCAACCGACAATATTTTGAAAGTTTAGAAAAATATTCAATTTTAATCCTTTAACTTTCAAAACTTGTTAACTTCGACTGTTTATGAAGATGCAATTGTTTTCCGGCTTACGATCAGGATTTTGGGTAGGATAGACTCGAGTTCCAACATCAGTCAATCAAAAATAAACTAGAAACAAAATCTTTTTGGATTTTATAAAATTTATATTAAAACACACCTAAAATCTTTTTGGAATTTTTCATTTTTCAAACGTAAAGACGGAAAACAATAAATATATACAAAGATACATAAACTGAAAACAGTAAATAAATATCTACAGACATTCTTTTTGTGAGTTTCGAGGGTAAGAGAATCATATCAGTGTACGGTCATGCCAAAACGCTCTCTTTGTTCTTTTAGTTAACATTTAGATAAGCATCCTATAACGATTATCGGTATTGTTGTCCACTAAAGCTCAACTTATCATTTGTAATCATGGCGAGGGGATACGTTAAGGTATGATTTATACTTACCGACCGGTGTTCATCCACATCACGACACATTCCCGTATCAAGGTATGCACGAGGGTTCATCTTACCGGTGAGTATACCGATTATCATCTGTTTGACCGTATATGATGTGAGATTCTCACTTATTTTGATTTGAAAACAAGCCCTATGTGATAGAATCACTTATTGATGAGGAACTTGATTTTCGATGCATGAGGGCACAGGAGCAAGTCCGTGAACAGGTCAGTACTTTCGTACAGCAGAGAGACGAACTTGACTCCCGGAAAAATGTGATATTTTATCACTTATTTGTTCGGACATGTGATTGTTTATCACTTATTGAGGACGAATGCAATATGTACACGTATGTATAGTATCATGGAAGATCTAGACTTGCGTCCCCGTTATTTTTTTTTTTTTTTTTTCGGTAAAAGATACAACCATGATACCCAGATGATAAGCAGCATAAAGACCGAATATCTCAGAACCTCGGCAATCTCTCAAACGAAATTTCGGTACTAAGACCATATGCCAATGAATGGTTCCCACCTGGTCTTCAGTCGATTTAAGATTTATATCACCCTGCACACTTTAAAATGATTGTGAGCCTACCGATACATCTTATATAGAGCTGCTTATCGCTTTTTCATTTAAGGTTTAAAGAGGTTTAGACAGACCACTGATGTACTATCATTTTCTCTTTTTCTCGCCAGGAAACTCATTTTTGTTTTTCCAATGTTTTTGTGCTTTTTGAAATTTTTTTTTTCGATGTTTTTGAATTTTCAAATTTTGGATTTACTCCCCCTAAAATCAACAAACTAAGATAAATTTAAAACACAAAGGTATTTACAAAAATGATTTTCCGATGCTGGTTAACTCATGTTTTACCTCAATGCCGTTTACCAAAATTAAGTTTTAATCAGAAAAGATTTCTCAAATTTTGGAAAAATGAGTTGGCACGTCGGTAAGCGGTGTGGACCATGACAACATTGTCTGGCCAAAGAGTGCTGTACGAGATAATAATTCACAAAGCAGCTTAAATATCGACAAGTATAGGAGAGATTAGAAATTTAAAACCGTATCCTGCAACTGCTTCATGCATTGCAAGGAATCTGAGTGCTCTCCCAAACTGGATATCCACCCGGTGTGGATTTCAAAGTCGATTCTTTGTAGCTACTGAGAAATCTCTTGACAGCAACAAGATCATAAACCTTTGGGTCCGGCTGGTCTTCACATTGCACCAGCGAAGGTCTTTGTCTTTCTCTTTCAGAAGTAGTGTGCGGTTGTTCAATCCACGCCAAAGCATCCGCACACCCGGTAGGTTTGTTCAACAAACACATATTCTTCAATCACACCGCGAAGAAATGTACACTGCACGTTCATCTTGTTGAATTTTGATCTTCAAACGTGCTGCAGGTGCGTACATTTTGATTTGAATCTATCCTGGGGACCCGATCAAAGCTTGATTGTAAAAGGCTTTGCATTTTTGTCGAAGCTTTTCACACTCTTTCAACAGACACTTCTGTTTCTCTTTTCATTTTCTCTCCATCTAAGGCAACAACTTCTTCTGTCGCCTATTTTGTGCATGGACACTCCACTATCAACAATCTTATGACTATCGAAAGTTCCTCCTGGAATATCCTACACACTCAATCAAAGATTAGATGGAGAGTGGGACCCAAGCCTTTGTGGACTTGGGTCGTCCTAGATCATCAAGGAAAGTGATTTCAATCTCCTGATGATTAGGAAAAAGAACCTGCGGTGCTCCCCCTGACTGAATTACCTGTTTTGGTTTCCAAACTGTTTGTTCTTTACCAGTATTTGAATTTGTTTTTGCATTTACTGGTTTTACCGTTTTAGGTTTTGCTTGAACAGGTTTTTCTTCTTTGACCTCTGACTTTAAGGCCTTCTCAATTACCTTTTGATTCTTTTGTTTCAACTTCTTTTCCTTTTCTTTCAAGACACGGGGGTCTTGTTTCGGGGAAAACGATCGTTTTTGGTAATTGGTTTCTTGGGGAGCTTTCAACTTTTGCAGGTATGGGCAGTATCTTACAATGTGCCCAATTGTGCCACACTCAAAACACATCCTCCGCTCTACAAACCTCGGAGAAACATGTTGATGGCCAGACTGAGAACCAGACAATGAACTTTGTGATCTAGATGTACTTGGACCTAAATCACATCCTTTGGTGTGTTGGGTGTAATTATTCTGATCATTTCGTTTCAAAATTCTAACTTGTTTTATAAAATCAATGTTAGATTTATCCTGAAATGTTTCAAGTGTATCTGTACCCTTTGATCCAACAAAGTTCACCTTCTGTTCTCTTTTCTTAACAGGAGCTCTTTTGTTTTGCACCTTTTGCTGCTGAACTTTAGGTGCTTGAACATTCTTGTTCTGAGCTTTCTTCCCCTGTCCCTTACCCTTTCCAGAATTGACTTGTTGTTTTCGCTCAATTGGTTGTTTTTGGTTTCCGTATTGTTTTCTAATTTGTTCACACGGAATTGGATCACATTGAGTGACTGTAACTTTGCCAGTTTTGTTCCCCAAAAACTTTTCAATACATCCTTCAAAAATTTGCTCAATTAAATCTTGATTTACATTTTTAATTGGAAAATCTTTGTTAGAGTAGATCTTTTCATCTCCTTTGAGCGTATACAACAAGTTATTCCCTTCACAACTAGAAACAAGGGACTCCATTCCTTTTGACATGTCAGTCTTACTCGGTTCCACTGGTGGATCACACAAGATGTGATTCTCGATTGGAATATCTGTTGTAACCGAGTTAGACTGTTGATTCACAATCACTTCAGACTCATCATCAGATTCATCATCCGAAGAGTCAGTGTCCTCAACAGTGGGAGGACTCTGTTCCTTAACACATGATGAATCTGTCACATTCTCAGATTCAGATCCAGATTGACCTGAGGATGATGTACCAGTTGTGAACCCAAGGCCTGCTGCAAAATCATCTAGATTGAGTGGCACTGTAGGTTCAAAACGGGGCATATCCTCAACATCTGGCGATTTGGAGTAATTGTGATTCATTGGGGGAGGACATGATTTGAATCCATTACACTTCCTATCCCCCTTTTTCTTCTGAACATCAATAATGTGATCCAAAACATAGCGGGAATTGGAATAGCTTTCCAATTTCTGCTTGATTGTCTCACATTCACATCTAGCTGTTGCTAACTCTACCATTTGTTTTTCAATTGTGTCAATTAAATCATTATTAACATGTTGTTTTCTCAAAACAGCCCTTTGTAATTCAGAAACATCATGTTTTAGTGACGCAATTGTTGCTTTAAATTCCTTTTCATTTCTGGTCAAAAACAAGTTAGCTTCAGTTGCTTTAGAAAGATCAACAATCAATTGTTGATTGTGTTTGTTTGTGATTTCAAACTGACTTTCCTTTTCAGCATATTCTAAGCACTTTGCACATTCAACAGGATCAAAATTAGAGTCAGAATTAGTATCACATATCTGAGAAGTTTGACCTTGTACGTGAGCCATAACGGCTATATGAAAAGAAAAAGATCCATCTTCAGTGAGAATCTTCTCCATTTCTTCTGATGTAGCATCAGCTTTCTTGATCAAGTCAGATTTCTCATTAGCATCATTCGACAAATTATCACCTTCAGAATCCACTCCCTCCTTCACGTCCGATTCTGAACTGTAATCACTCACACCTGAGCTATCTTCATCAGTGCCACTACATCCTGAACTGTCATCTTTTCCTGAAGATTCACCATCATTGACATTCTTGACAATTTCAGCATAAAACGCAGTTCCTCCTTGATTTCCACCTCCACATTGTACAGACCAGTCACACCCATCATCGGCTTTATTTGAGTTGGACGTGGATGTACTTGTTTGATTTATGAAAGGATTTTGGTTGCCTTGTTGAGGTTGGGCTTGAGGTGGTTTCCAAAAATAGGCAGTTGGATCAAATTTGGGTTGAGGTGGGGCAAGTGCTCGCAAGAATGCATTTTTGTCGAATTCTGGCTCAGGTTGTTTAGCTGATGATTGTGAAGTCGAAATCAATTGATTCCACCACTCACCGCTTGTTCCCATTTTATAAAAATTAATATATTAAGTGAAAATTGAATTAAAAAAAAATTAATTTTCACAAACTATATTAAAATTTCGAATGATAATCAAACAGCCGAAGGATCCTTGATCGAAAGTCCTGAAAAACACAAACTGTTAAGCTTAAACAGATTAGGATCGAAAGATGCACACAGGTTCGAAAGACAGACACTTGTTCGAAGGATCAACAGTGTTCGAAAGATCCCTGTTGAGTCTCGAACAATGGTTTCGAAAGATTCACTAACTCGAAAGATTCACAGTGTGACAGATCCTTATCTTTCGAATATATATCCTTATCTTTCGAAAAAGTATCTTTCGAAAAGATTCCCTTGATCGAAAGATATGTCTCGGACTTCGAATGATGGGTCGAAAGATGATTATCTATCGAGCCTTTCTTGATCGTAAGATGATCTTTCGATGTCGAAAGATATCCTTCGATTGCAACTGACACAACTGACACAAAGTTGACAGGTTGGTGAAAAAGGTGACGGGTTGGTGCACAACTTTCGGCAGAAGGTATGTTCAGACCCTTCTTTTCTGCCAAAACAGATCTGGGTACCTTCCCAATGCAAGCAACTTTCGAAAATAGTCAAACAAGATCAAAATACATAAAAGTTTTGAAGAACACTTGAATGTTTGATGAAGATACCAAGAACAAACCCAGAAAATTTGAATTTTCCAGAAAACCGACACTTCCGAACACGAGTTTTGGCCGAAACTTCAATAAAAACCAACTTTTAACAATGTGAAAATGAAGAATAAACCGGTTTTTATAACAACTTTCAGCAACATGCAATGATTTTCGAAGTTTTAAAACAGAAAATTTCCAGAAATGATAAACTTCTAAATCTCGAAACACACCCGAAAACACTCGGTTTTAACAAGGAAAAGAGCCACGGCTCTGATACCACTTGTAGGTCCCTCTCTCGTGACGAGGTCAAACCTTATCCTTGTTATATCGACACACTAGCGAGTGCGGAATCCAAGCTAGCATGCAAACCGAGTTAGAACACGCAAAAGCACGACACACAAAGTTCACCGATTAACACCACATGTATTAATACGAATGAAGGGTCCGGTTACAAGCTCAATGTTTACAGAAGTATTCTATAAACTCTCTCTCTCGTGTGTGTGTGATTTCGGCAGAGTGTTGCTAAGTGTTCTCTCCTTTCTCCCTTGTGTGTTCTGCTGAAATAAACACAACACTTGGGTATTTATACCCGACACAGCAGCTATGGTCGAAGGATCAGGAAGTCTGGTCGAAGGATCATCTATCGACCAGAGTTCTACCGAAAGATCCAAACATACCTCGAAGGATGATATCCTTCGAGGTCCATCTGCATCTATCGAAAGACATCATCTTTCGAGGTCATCGAAGGATACAAACCATCCTTCGATGACATCCTTCGACATCAGCATGTTTCAACCAAATGTGCTAACTGTTTGGCCAAGTCAAACCGGAGGATGGTTGACTGGTCAAACTTACATCGAACGCACATATAAACAAATCTAACACAAGACATCGTTTTGTATCATGACACATTACAGACAAAGTACAGACACAAGCAGCTTTGTCTTGATCTTCGTGTCTTCGAGTCGAGACCAAGTCGAACTGAGCCGAGTTGAACCGAGCCGAGTCGTGTCCACAAAATATGCATCAACACTTAACATGTCTCATATGGTTGTCAAATCAGTTTAGATGTCAAAAGTTATGTTACATATGTTTAAAACGAATTTTGGCATCAAATGGGTATTTTGGTAATTTACCTAAGGCATATAAACTACCTATCATACAACTACTTAAACGAAGCGACCATAAGGTATAACCTCGGAAGGTTATTCCCTATATACTATGGTCACCTAATGTGTTTGGTCAGATCCTAATGATCGACCAAAAGGGTCGGGTTCGAAGGTATAAGCGATTTATTAGATCGCTTACCCTTACGACCCTAGACAACGTGGTAATCATTAGGCATAGTCACAAGGGACTATAACCATCGTGATTACAATCACGTTGCGAAGTTCAAACGAACTTCGCATTGACCATAAACTGGTCAATGCAGAAAGTCAAACAAAGTTTGACTTTCGGACTCGAAAAGCAATAAAAGAACGAAGGAACACTTACAAAGGGTCCCCGAATGCTAATCTAGATCAAAATAGCTCAGGTATGAAACAAAGGTTTCAACTTAGAGCACAATTGATCAGATTCTTGTGAGGTATGAGTGAAAATGTGATGGGTATTTATAGATTTCGGTCCACCGTTAGGATCGTTTCTTGGAGAAGAGGGAAAGATCTAGCCCGTACACTTGTCGTAATGTTGTGGTTACTGAATTTGGCCACCATAAGAGTTTAACATGTGGCACTTGACCTTTGGAGGGTGTTAGGGGCTGTTAACTTGTATTAAAAATGGCTTTTTCTGATCAGAAGGGGCCTAGCGTGACGCTAGGGGGGCTAGGTGTCACGCTAGGGTTCCCCTGGTCAGCAAACACTTTCAAATGCTCACCTTTCAGTCCCCGTTGCGTATTAAGGACATTTCCGACATGTTTAAGGCTCGTTAAATCATTTTCAAGGCTCCACAAGGATGCCTAAACATTTTGGACATGAAACATGCTCACAAATATGCCGGATGTCAGTTCGTTTAGTCGTACGATCGCGATGTTCGGTTAATTACAACGGAATGCGCATAAGCGCGAGAAACAATCTAAATTGCGTGACGAATGGATTTTTCTTATGCCAAACACTAAAATAAAATATTTTAGTGCTTACATAAATTTTTGGATGTCCAGATGTATTCAGAACGTAAGTTATGCGCGAAAGTGCAAACTTGTGCACTTTTTGACACTTTTAGTCCCTGAACGACCCAAAAGTTTATTTTAGCACACCGAACCCCTCAAAGCCTATTTCTAAGCTATGTAAAGGATATTTAAGGTGTGTTTAACTTATGGTCATGTTTCGGAATGTTCGTTACTGTTCAAATTGGCATACCTTTGCAGTTTGTCAAGTTTAGTCCCTATAAGCGAATTAACTTGTTTTTGACATACCAAAGCCTTCAAAACTTGTTTCTAAGTTATGTAAAGGTTATTTAAGGTATGTTAAGTGTATGTCACTATTCCGGAGTGTTTGTTGCATTAAATTGGTTATATTTACGCATCGGTGCGCGTATAACCTTCCAGACAGCGATTTAGAGTTTGAAATTGAACAAGAATTGATATGTGCAAAATGATACACATATTTATACAAATCCCAAGTATGAAATACAATATTTCATTGGTTTGGTATTTGTTTGATGGTCGCAGTGACCCAGGTGTCACACCAACCCAGTCATGGTAGAAAAACCAACCGGGGGCCGGCGCATGTGCGTCGATTATAAAGATCTCAACAAAGCTTGCCCCAAGGATTGTTATGCACTTCCAGAGATCGACGAGAAGGTGGATAACCTCGCACCATTTCGATGGAAGTGCTTCCTCGATTGTTACAAAGGCTATCACCAGGTACAGATGGCAATCGAGGACGAAGATAAAACGGCATTCCGCACACCTACCGGGAATTACTGTTATACAAAAATGTCGTTCGGGCTGCGCAACGCGGGCGCAACCTATCAAAAATTGATGAAAGACACTTTTGGTGATCAAATCAGCAAAAGCGTCGAGATCTACATGGACGACCTAGTCGTCATGAGCATGGAAGAGGATACCATGCTCAATGATATCGAAAGAACATTCCAAACTCTGCGCAGCGTCAATATGAAGCTCAATTCAGGGAAATGCTCATTTGGAATGGAGGAAGGCAAGTTCCTCGGATTCATCATCACCAAGGATGGATTCAGGGTAAACCCGGAAAAGGTTCAGGCGATCGAGCGCATGCCATCGCCTTCCACGATGAAAGAAATGCAACGACTAGCCGGCAGGCTAGCCGCACTGAATAGATTCTTAGCCAATCATGCAGCTAAATCTTATCCTTTCATCAAGACCCTGCGGAACTGCTTAAAAAAGGAGCAATTCCAATGGACCGCAGAAGCCGAAAACGCTTTCCGGGAAATGAAAGAGTGTTTGATTCAACTCCTAACTCTAACCGCACCACGCAAGAAAGAGCCACTTATCTTATACCTATCTGCCGCGGACAACGCGGTAGGCGCGGTACTTATAGTGGAGCTAAAGGGAGTTCAAACACCCATCTACTATATCAGCAAAATGCTCAACGACCCAGAGACAAGATACTCCATCATGGAGAAGTTGGTACTGGCACTAGTGCACGCATCGAGACGATTACGACGTTACTTTGCAAATCACGTCATCACGGTGTTAACCAACTACAGGATCGGACCGATCCTATCAAAACCCGACATCTCTGGGAGATTAGCAAAATGGGCCATTGAACTGGGCGCACACACGCTGATCTATAAGTCGCGCCCCACAATCAAAGGCCAAGTTCTAGCTGATTTTATGGCCGAAGTACCGGCAAATCGCATTCAGGAGTGCGAAGAAGAACAAAATCCTACACCACCATCATCCTCCTCCTCAGAAACCTGGGCACTATTTACCGATGGTGCATCCAATGAGGATGGTGCAGGCGCAGGTCTACGACTCATCAGCCCCGATGGCCAAGAGCTTACCTATGCAATCCGCCTCGATTTCAAAAGCACAAATAACGAGGCAGAATATGAGACTCTACTGGCAGGGCTATGACTGGCAGTCAAACTCGGCGTACAACATTTGGAAGCACACGTCGACTCACTATTAGTTGCAGGGCAGGTGCGCGGCGACTACGCCGCAATAGGAGATATCATGATCCTTTACCTCGAACAAGCCTTGCAACTGAAATCAAAGTTCACTTCCTTCAATATTCGCCATATCAACAGAAGTGAAAACAAACCAGCGGATGCACTATCAAAACTCACATCCACCAGCTTCCAACATCTGGCAAAGGAGATACGCATTGAGATTCTGCAGAATCCCTCAGTACCCCTGCGCCAAGTCAACGTCATCCAGTACGGGACAACATCCTGGATGACACCGATCATTGCATACCTACAATCCGGTGTTACTCCCGAAATCAAGGCAGAGGCACGCAAGTTACAATACAAAGCGTGCCATTATCAAATGGGAGACGGTATTTTATACCGTAAATCATACCTGGGACCACTCCTACGATGCGTCGACCCCCAAGATGCCACATACCTTATCAGCGACATACACGAGGGAATATGTGGCATACACGCAGGCCCACGCATGGTAGTAGCCAAAATTATGAATGCCGGGTACTACTGGCCCGGTATGCATCTGGATGCGGTCAAAGTCTTGCGCAAGTGTTTCAATTGTCAGCGGCATGCTCCCAAAACCTTGCGCCCCAAGAACAACCTAATCCCCGTCACCACCGCATGGCCATTCCAAAAATGGGCAATCGATGTGGTGGGACCATTTCCAGACGCACCAGGTGCGGTAAAGTTTATCATAGTGGCTGTTGATTACTTTACAAAATGGGTAGAGGCAAAACCGCTCGCCTCAACTACCGCTATGATAACAAGGAAATTCGTCTGGGAACATATCATCTGCCGTTTCGGTCTACCGATGTGCATAGTTACCGACAACGGCACCAACTTCGCTGCCGACGACTTTCAAAAATGGCTAAAGGAATTACACATTGAACACATATTCTCCTCAGTGGCACATCCACAAGGGAATGGCCAAGTAGAAAGTATCAATAAAAGTTTAGTCGAAGGCATCAAGGCACGGTTGGGAACAGCCAGATGAGGCTGGGTCGATGAACTCCCTAGTATCCTATGGGCTCACAGGACGAGCCCAAAGACAAGTCACGATGAGACACCCTTCAGCCTGGTCTATGGCACTGAAGCGGTGATCCCCGCTGAAGTAGGTCTTCCTTCACCACGAATGTTGGCTATCAACAGGATAGACAACAGCGTTGAACGCAGGGTTGACTTGGACCTCCTAGAGGAAAGGCGTGAAAATGCAGCAATCAACGAGGTCAAGTACAAAACCAAACTTGAAAAGTACTACAATGCACGAGTCCGCATTTGTACCTTCAACCCGGGAGACGATGTCCTTCGTGACAATGAAGCATCTAACGTGGAACGCCTAGGGAAACTTGCCCCCAAGTGGGAAGGACCCTACCTCATCCAAGAGGTCCTGGGCAAAGGCGCGTATAAACTACAAACGTTAGAAGGCGAACCTATCGCACGCACATGGAATGCACAACAGCTTCGACGTTGTTACATGTAAGCCATGTTTTTACATTTTCCATGTAACCTATTGGGCCACAGGCCATTTGCAAATAAATAAATAAATAAGATTCAATACATTATTGTTTATTACTTCTATTACAAATGCGTGTTCCACTTTGCGGTATCTGCAAAAACAGATTGGCAAAATCTTCATTCGCGATACCCACACAAAGTGGTAACCGCACACAAATATTGTAATAGGCCAGCAAAGGCAAAACATTAAATGTCTATCCGGCTGGATACGCACATACGGTTTTCACAAAGCCTACACAATTCCTAAACCCTAACGGGATAAAAATAGGAATTGACTAGTACTCATACGACAAAGGTACAGGGTATACTCAACTGCGCTTTACAGCCAACAGAGTCATATGCGCTCACACAAAGACAAGAAATTTTTACACACTTTGAACCGCACATTCTTGCATATCACCTAGATACGCAAAAGGCAAATTCAGACTTAATGCTATTCACAATAACATTAACTCATACACGTTCAAGCATGCAAGTAGAAAAAAAAACACTTGTACAAATTGACCAAAACGATTACACAGTCCAACCTAGTCCTTCTTTGTACCACTGGTACCCGCACCACCCTTGCCATTACCAGCGGTCTCTTCCTCTTCAGGATCACCCTACAACAACCTCAAGCGGTCCACATAATCTTCCGCATCCAAGCATTTATCAATTTCCTCAAGGGCGGAAATGGACAGGTCGTTATACGCTGCAACAGCGACAGCAAGACGCGCTTCAGTATCCACACCATGGAACCCAGACCTTTCATCGGTAAATTTGCCTTGGGATAAGAGGTTCATATGGCTGATACATCGGTTATAACCAGCTTTAAAACTAGCCTCACAAACGCGCTGCTTCAGCTCCTCTACAGCAGCTGCGTTCTCAGGTGCATCAAGGATGGCTCTAATAATCTGCAAAACACAAGCAATAAGGTTAGTAAAGGCAAACCTAGACGATAGCAAATGCACCAGACACTTACATGCTCGATACCGTGATCACGCATCCAATCGCGGTCTGCCTTAAGCTGATCAAATGAAGAAACGAGGCTGTCTCTAGCCTCGGCAGCCTCTCTTGCCCGCGCTTCAGCTTCGGCCGCGCGGGCAATAACCTCCGCAAGATTGGTCACACGGTTCTGCACTTCAGCCTTTCAACAACAAAGAAAACACAAGTATACAAAGATAATCAATCATACTTGTGAAACAAAGATACAAATTCAAGGGCAAAAGCAACTCATACCTGGAGGCCCTCAACTGTCTTGTTTAAATTGGTACGGTCAGCATTTGTCTCTTCAAGAGCCTTGGTGGCGCGGACCTCCGCCTCCTTGGCCTCTTTGGCAACCGCTTCAGTTGTGGTTTTCTCTTTGACCAAAGCAGCATTCGCTGCCTTAACATTCGTCAGCTCCTGACGAACACGAAACAGCTTTCAATTCTTTTTGGCCCAAGATTCTTTCCAACTCTTGCGCTCATTAGAAAGCTATTCTTTCCAACTCTTACGCTCATCAGAAAGCAGTTTGGCAAGGGTACGAACCTGTTTAAGGCCAGCAGTTGCAGCCCACTCCTCAGTCTGCTTATACTGCTCAAAAGCAGCCTTCTCCCTTTTAAGCTGCTCCGCACCCTCCCGAGCAGTTTTCACCAACGCTTCAGCCTCAACTTGAAACCGAGCATTTTCCTCCTCCTTGCGTCCCAGCACATTGTAGTCTTCCATAATGACATTCGCCATTATGGAACTCCCAACAAGCATGGACGAGAGTTGGTTGATCCGATGCTCACGAGGTAGGCCGCGGGCATGAAATACCTCAAATGGGGTGCCCATACCACCTAAAATCTCCTTGCAAGTGGAGGGATCAGTTGAAATATCATCCCCTTGCATAACATTCCAAGGGGGTCGATGGTAGTTAACACTCCGGTCTTCCGTATAAGTACAGTAGTAGAACTCCAATTCAGACTCGCCAGGCTAAATGGAAGGCTCTTCAACACCCGCACCCCCAGAGGCAGAACCAGAAGCCTTCTCGGCAGCAGGAGACTTTTGCTTTTCAGCATCAGCAAACTTAAGGTTCCTAAGATCCTTCGGAAAGATCAGATTATTAGAAGAATCTACCGTATCAAAGATTTGATCCGCGGTCTTCTTCCCAGTATCTTCTGCGTGCACAGAAGGCTCGGTAACCACCTTAACAGAAGGGTTTATTGTGAACCCTTTGTCCACCTCCACATCCGCAGCCGCATCATGCGTGGGGGAGGGAGGAGTATCAAACATGGAGAAACCCTCATCTTGCGGTTCTGCGAACAAAGCAATAATAACTGTCAATTACAAGTTATAGTGACAAACACTTGTAAGGTTATGATTCACTTACCAGCCACAACCGCATGCTTCGTCTGCGAGATAACGGTTGTCCGTTTCATTTGCAACCGCCGACGTTTCTTCTCACCAGCACCAGCTGCCTTCTCCTCCACTTTCCTTTTCCTCTTCTCATCAGCAGGCTTAGAACCCGCAGAGGATCCACCTGCAGCCGCACCACCACCTGGAACACCCAAACCCTCAAGGGTGTCAGACACTACCACGTAATCGGTGTATCTGCGGAAACGAGAATAAGAGATACCTGCCGCATGCGGCACCAAAGGAGGAACAACTGCGGGTTCAGGCTTTTTCTTATGGCGACCCCGCACAGCTTTCTCCACCTGCTTCTTGGGAGCACCCTTCACTTCAAAATCTCCCAGGGCCCCAAGGTTACCTGCCTTTAAATCATCGAACAGGCAAATCAGAAAAGTGGAACTTCTTTACAAAGCAAGTAAGAAAATTATAGACTATACCTTTGCCTTGCGGCAGGGGTGCCTTTATCGCCTCGCGATCAGGAATCCGGAAGTTATCGCGGATGGTCAAGTTAAAACCTTCTTCACCCTCCGCACAGGTAAGCACCTCCACCTTGCCCTCAAACCCTGGATCGAATACCGTCCACATGGCAGTATCCTCTGATAATACACTTGCAAATCAATAACACAGAAAAGGAAGTAAGAAAACCGCATAAGAAGAAAAGTACTTACCACCACTTTTCTCCAGCACAATGGACCTTGCCTTCATACTCGGCCCGGTTAACATCATCCGCAGCACCCACAACTACGAGTTGTCCAGCTTCTTGAATTCAATGGTCCGCAATCTTGGGAACCAGTCCACTGTATCAGCCCTGGGAACGTCAATGGTCTCCGCTAGGATCGTCTCGTTCACATTCCGAAAAGTCATCCTGGCAACGATCGCGGCGGCCTTAATGTAAAAAAATATGGTTTTCCACTTCGTAATACCCTTGGGAAGGGTCATCAGCTTGGGGCTACCATAAGCTGACCAAAAGAAAAGAAACCAGTATTCACTGTCAACTGGTAAAACCGTCGGAAGTTTTCAACGGTAATGTCCAAACCAAGAGCACGAAAAGTGTACTCAAAATTTTGAATCTGAATCATCCCGAACGGGCTCAGTTGGGAAATATGGATCTTGTAATACTCCAAAACCTCGGCAACAAACACCGTCAACGGCAGTCGAAGGTTACCATCACCGAAGAAATCGGCCCACATGGTGACGTAACCGGCCGGAGCATCGGCACCGGTGTCACCTTCCTGTGGGTGGATGAACCCATACTCTTGGGGCATCTGAATAGTGGTTATCAGGGTATCAAACTAACCCTTTGACCACTTCAACACTAGTAGGCCCCCGCCGGGGGCACCACCACCTTCTTCTTCCTCTTTCGCCGCCGCCGGCGATGAATGATCTGGGTTTTCACCCTCAGCATTATGTGGATTCGATGGTTCAGCCATCAGAGAATTTAATAAAGAAGACAGGAGATAAGTCACAAGAAACTCAGGAAACCTCACCGAAATATCAAACAAGTTTATCGGAGAAGACGAAGGAAGCTCTTGTCTCTCACCGGAAATTTTTTGAAATTTTGAACAAGTAAGGGGAAACCACAAACGGTTTCCCCTTATATACCCATCGCAATTAATGCGAGGTAGTAACCGAATCATCACGTTTGAAAAGAGCGAGTCATGCGACGCCACGTGTTCAAGCGACGGTTCCGCTGACAGTTACCACGCGCCTGACAAAAGAGACTTTTACACTCCTGCTACAGTGGATTTATGACCTTGGGCAGTGCAACCGCCCTTTCATTTCAGCACATTCCAGGAAATCCTACCAACTTTCACCAACTCACATGTGCGTTCAGCCACGTATGCCACAACAAGCGACAACATTATCCAAACATAAGCGGCATGCGGTTTCTCTGGTTTACCGCACCATAACCCATACCGCATGTCGTTTTTTTTACATTCCCCTCAAAAAAGGCAAAAATATATATCTCTACATTATGTAAAGGGGTATAACCGATATCCGCGTATACCCACGAGCACACGTGGAATATGCGGAGAGGACACACACGAGCCCATACAGGTGTGTCAGATACCCAGAACCAGCGTTGTTCTTTGGACTGCGAAAACCGCTTCTCAGGAAAAACAAAAGCCACATTACCTTGAAGCTCTTCAAGCTTCAAATCCCTCGTGTCCGGTTCACAACCACAGAGGGGACGCAAACAGCTTCTCCTTAGGCAAAAGGATAAGTATGATGCACAACCGCACATCAGCAACCCTGACTCATGATCCTTCAAGAGCCACATCAAAGAGAATCCCTCTTTTAAAGCGAGTCTTCTGTGATAAACCGCAGACACTCACGAGTAGCTGCGGCGGAACGCAACTCCGCGAACGATAGCTACGGAAGAGCCACAACTAAGCCACCACGCGGTTGATCAAAGCTACTTCCAGGAAAACTGCCTTCCAACTAAGCGTGAAGGACAGTGGTTACAGAACGTATGCGGATGAATTTCACCCAGATTCCTAAGTAACTAGGGTTATCCCCTTGAGCAACAAGCCAAGGAACAGTGGTAACAAGTCTGCTTATGACTTTGTTTTCCCACCTATGAACCGCATAGAATAAACAATGGTGGGCAATACCATGCCTATGACCATGTTTATTTGACCATTATCCAGATTCACATTGTCTGTCCAAACACGGCCAACAATGACGCAAGTACCCCACATCGTTTGACCAAACATGACCAACGGTATGCGGCAACGAGGTAACCGCAAAGGACGTGCGGTTACTTGAGAGCTAAACAGGAGAACACGAATACCCCACAAAGCAGGGATCATCGTTGCATATCCAGATGATAAACATAGAGCTTGAGCAAAGCACTTACAACATTGCATCAGCTGACGCGGAGGTTACAACTAGAGTTGCGATCACGGACATCTTCCGTCACCGCCTCAAAGGTTGGTTCAAACCCAGCTAACATCTTCAGTCACCGTCTCAAAGGTTGGTTCGAAACACTAACAGGTGGCTGGTGACATCAGAAAAAGGTAGACCATATTACCAGATCAAAATCCTTGGCTAAGAATTCCGCATCAGATGGAACTAGCTCACCGGTACGGAAGAGACGTCACACGACTCTACCGGACCCCCAGCTTGATTTACTTGAAGCAGGAGCCATCTGCATGGCCCATATTCTATCTTCTAGACACCATAGTCCAGTATTCCTCCCACATGCAACTTGCATAAGAAAGCAACACTAGACTGGGGGACTTGAAGGGGTATGGTCCCAGATCTCGCGTCAGCACGACCGCGAGTGACCATTACCCTTATCAAAAACCCCCACCAGCAAGAACTTATCTGTGTCCGTGCGGGCACGCGCGAACACAGCGGTCGAAACCAATCTGTCAAGGGATGAGAAGACTTACCTTAAGTACGAAAATGGATGTTACGCATAGCGATGCGGCCTGGCACCGCATCCTATGAACATTTTCATCACGACAAGGGATATGGACAACAGTAACAGTCACTAAGCGGCGATGCGGCACGGTACCGCATCCCGCATGCATCTTGGCCAGAACAAGAACGCGGGAACAACATCAGTTACCGCAAGCAGCGATGCGGCCCGGCCCGGCACCGCATCCTGCCTACGAGGCAAGTGGGTCTGACACCACAGTGCAAGTGGCACTGAGGACAGTCACCTGACAGCCCACATGTAAGCAACAAACTGACACCACAGCAGGACGTGGCCTCACCACCGTAACCGACAGGCCTGACACACTTGCAGAAGGCTGTGCGATGTCAGACTAGCCACTCAACTACCCTCCTTCACTCCTCGGCTATAAATACCCATCCCAAACCAGGTTTGAGGTATCTCTTCACAACTCTCTCACTAATACTACTATCACACTTTGCTTCCCAAGCAAATTATTGATTCTCACGCTGGAGAGTTATAACAAGGAGCACCCCCACCCCATCCTCCTTGTTACGAGTTACGGTTTGTTTCCCTGTGTAGGAGATCGACCAGCGGACGATCCAGCCAGCGATCCTCGGAAAGAAGGGATTAACCCTACTTGACGAGACCAGTGAGTTAACCACCTCGGTTAACCATTGTTTCATCACCCGGGAATGGGTAAATATGTCTAGAATGCTGAAGGATAGAATGATAAACAATATGCATATGTAGTTAATGGGACGAATAATCAAAACAATATTTTTGCTAGCCATACCTTCATAAACCAAGTTTCGTTAAGTGAAACCTACATGGTTAGATCCGTAATTTTAATACAGATACATGGGAAAAAGAATCGGCTAAAACGGAAGCATAAATCGAAAGTTATGATAGTTTAAAAATTGACATTTGAAAATAACCATGCTGGGCATATATGTAGCTCCATTTAACGAGCTTACTGCCAAAATGGAGGCCTTGCTCTGCGCGACGCCAAATCACATTTACCGTCGCGTCACGTGACAGGCGTCGCGGGCCACGAAAGATTGGCTTTGATCCGTCGCGGGGCGCGACAGACCCCAATTGCAGAATTTTGTTTGTTTTTCATTGTTTAAGCAATAGAACTTGTATTTACTTGATATTAAGATGTCAAAACTAAAAATTAATGTGGTTTTGACCATAGGTGATGCTCGTTTTGTTGTGGATGTCGATCAAGCATGGGAATCAAGAACCGAACACAAGTTTTAAATGCTTCCGCGCTAATCTAATCTAGTTTAAACCAAGTTGTTTTGTAAACACTACTGAATGTTGAATATTTTAATCTAGTTAGTTGACTTTGTCTAAACACTAAATGAAGTACATCTTAGTTTATTAACTAAGTTTTTGTTAATTATGTATTTCGTTTTAAAAAGGTCCGTATTTTACGATTAAACAATGGAATTATAAGATGAGTGTTACACACCACGCCTTAAAAGTGATCATCTCCTCTCAGGCTGTCAATTAAGGTGATATCCACTACATATTATCCTTCATCGGTTCTTATATAATGTGGATATTTTGATGCGACAGATGATATTTACACTTCGCACATCATTTAGCCTACGACTATACCACTTTACACAACATATGCAATTTGGTAGTCAAGACAAACGCACGACAAAACCAATATACTTGATTATTCGAATATGTGTTCCACAGGCTATGCGACAGGAAAAATACTTTATTCGGATCTTTATTCTCCAAGCTAATATGCGACATGGATAACAGAAAACTGTAACAACCCGCCCTTTTGTGCGTTGTTACTACTCGATATACTCGTTACGCCTAGCACCAGAGATTCGGATCATAATGTGACTATATCACATGCATCGCTATTCGAAGGATAATCGCATATTTTCGCAATACATTATCCCTACATCGCATCGCAAACACTAAAAACTCACGATGACATTGAGTGAGGACCTATTCTACCCTCCTCGGTGGCCGTGATGTGTCGAAACGCAGATAGATAATGCTAACAAAGACTCTCGGGAGAGTGCTATAGCTCCAGTCGTCGTGACGATGATGACAATACGAGTGAATGGTACCCCGCCAGTCTTTGTGGCACAACACGCAATAACGTTCACGATAACATCGAGAAAGGACCTATACTACCCTCCTTGATGGCCGTGAAACGTCGCTAATAATCGCACACTAGAATCGAAAACCGATTGATAATTATCGAAACTTTGGAATATAGATACGTAAATACGACCCCTAGTGATATATATATGGATATATAATAATGATATAAAAAGCACGTACTCCGAAAACTATCGAAAACGAAGAAAACCATCACGCCAGAGTGGCCATCCAGATGGACAGCCTCATCCGAACGGATGGGCCATCCGACCCAGAAACACTCCAGCTCCTCATTTTGCCTATAAATAGCATGTCACATCACTGTTCAAGTGATGTGACAGCTCCCACTCGACCAAGCACGCTCTAGGACCATTCTCTCTCGATTCCTCGCGATTCCGGTAAGATTTCAACATAAAAACTTGTACTTCTATGATCTACACTCAATTCTACATCATTCTGTCTTTCAAAACTCAAATTATAACCGTGGAATCTACTGATTTGAGGTGTTTTAAGGTGATGTCACCAAGAGTTCATATGAACTTCAAGTTGTGACCTCATTCCACCATAAACGACGCAGATCTGGGTGATTTCCGCATGTTTTTTATAACAAATCTCACCTAAATCTATGTATTTAACCAAGGGACTGAGCGATTTCGAGTTAACCGTGAGAAACCGTCAAGAACGGCCAGATCTGAAGGAACGGGGTGACTCCCGGCCGTTAGAATGGGTCGGAACTGATGGAATTTCACTTGTTAACACAAAATCACACCGTCCTAGTAAAACCGCACGTATTTCTTCCGAAAACACTCAAAAACAGTTGGTTGGAACGTTAAAACAGACGTGTCATCCGAACGAATCACATGTCATCCGAGCGGATCACATGTCATCCGAACGGATCACATGTCATCCGAACGGATGAAAGCAAGATTGACCAGTCAACAGGTTATCCGACCGGATAGCTTGTCATCCGACCGGATGACAGCCATTCGATCTAAACCAGCTCATCCGACCCATGACTGTCATCCGATCCATGTGTCATCCGATCGGATGAGCCCATCCGAACGGATGAGCACCATTCGACCGGATAACTGACTTTTCGATGCTATTCTCGCTTAACCGTGCATCGTTTACTACATCCTTCGATGATTTAATGCAGACATACTCGCAACAGACCCAATCAAGTTGTATTCTCGTTAAATACGCACTGTGAGTATACTTGAACCCTTTTTAATCGTATTTTGGGTGTAACATACGTTTCTAACAAACCGAACTTATCAAACGAATTATTCAATCAATCGATTTATCAATTGCAAATAACTGTTACGCATAGATATACGTGATGCTAGTTGCATATGTGCTAGGGCTTATACTCGCGACGTCCCACCATGACTAGTATAGTACTATTGCGCCCGACGGGGTCTAGTTTGCCATCGCATATTCGAGCATCGAGGACTTAGTTGGTAGTATCAGCTTTGTGAGTATATATGTCGTGTGTTACGTTCTTGCATATGGAAATTCGCTACACTTTTTATCTATTACGCTATTGATGTGTGTAAAATGCAACATATAAATTACATCAAATGAGGCATAAAACTAACCCTTTTTAAGTACTAATATTGGAAAAAGAGTGTTTTTGTCTTCCTTTTGTATTTTTAGGATTAAATGAGATCAAAAACACAAAAGAAGCAAAAAGACAGCTAAATCCAACATAAATACAAGAAAAGGAACATAAGTGGATTGCCCGACCCCTCAACGGCATCTTCCCAAGCAAAATAGAGAAGGCAGAAGACTGAACACGCCCCGTGCTCAGCCAGCACGGGGCCGTGCCCAAGAAGCAGCAGAAAAGACAAACCTATAGAAGCTTCTATTGCCCACCACGGGGCCGTGCCCAGTGAACACGGGGGCATGGCGAAAGTACAGCAGGCGCATTAATTGTAATTGCGAATTACAATTAATGAGGAGAGAGAGTGTCAGACAGGCACGGGGCCGTGCCCAGCGGACACGGGGCCGTGCCCAGCCCTCTGTTCAGCCTATAAATAGGAGTGCTTGGTTTCATTTCAACTCATCCCTTGGCACACCACCTCTCTCACACTTCATCCACCACCCACCACCATCACAACACCATCATCCACCACCATCATCCATTGTCCATCGTAGAGTGTGTGAGTCGTCTCGGGATCCAAGATTGATCGTAAGAGTTCTTGACAATCAAGGCCATGTTTGCCTAAGTCTCTTACATCACTTGGTGAAGACAAAGTGTCTAGTATAATACTTTTTATTTCTAATCTTTTGCACTTTTTATTTGGTTTTGTATTAATGACTTTAATAACTAGTTACTTATGTTGAAGGTGATCTTTCCTTATCGTTTGTCCGTGGTGTCTTGGCATTATTTTACTGTCTATATAAAATAAAAGATTTTCACCATTCATATCTCCACGGTCTATATGGAGGTATGTTGGCTACCTGGTCGGGGGTTAAGGGAACGGTTTGGTAAAGGTCTTGCCATTGTTCAGCGTTTAGAGGTCCTGCAATGGACCTGGGTCAAATTTAGTAGGACCTCCTTCAATGCTTCACGGTATTGGATGGCGGGGGTCCAAACTCTTTGATCCCCTCATAAGTTAACTACTATTAATACTATAACCCGGCTATTTAGGACTGTATCCCTGCTGACTCAGACTACTTAGCCGAGGGTAACGTCACCGCCAAAAGCGGGGCCTACCATAATATTGCATTAATAACTTAATTCATTATCTTCCAATAATCCACCATTTTAGGATTGTATCCTTGCTGACTCAAACTACTGGGGTGAGGGTAACGTCACCTTCAAAAGAGGGGCCTACTACAATAACTAAGATAATCTCTTAATTATGTGCAAAAGTGCGGAAATAATCAAAGGTTATACTAGATACGAGTCGGAACCAAGTGATTCATCTTGTCTATCTGTTTTTTCTTTTTATTTTATTTTCAGCATTTTAGTTAGTTTTTATTTTTTTTTAGTTTAAAACATTTTTCTAAACTTTTTATTTTGATTAGACGTTGAGGATAAACCGGTACTAAAAGCTCTTGTGTCCTTGGACGACCTCGGTATCTTACCAACGCTATACTACGCTCACGATGGGTGCACTTGCCCATATGTGTGTTTAGTGTTAGTAAAATATCGTGTTTTATAAATTTAAAACTTGGCTAAAAATAAGTGTTAAAGGGGCTTAAAATATACACCTAATATATATAACACTTTTATCGCACATCAAGTTTTTGGCGCCGTTGCCGGGGACACAAGGATTTTAAGAAAGTTAGGAATCAACGGCCTAATCATTTTTTTATTTTTTTAGGATTTTCGTAGTTTTTCAGCTTCTGCAGAGCTCAGCACGGGCCGTGCCCGGTCAGACACGGGCCGTGCCCAGCATCATCACTGGCAGTTTTTATTTTCTGAGTTACAGAGAGCTGAACACGGGGTCGTGACGGTGCAACACGGGGTCGTGTCCAACTCCCAGTAACAGGGATCCAGAAAACAATCACTGTACCTCTGACCACGGGCCGTGTTCGCTGAGCACGGGGCCGTGGTGAATATTCTGACCAACGTTCTTTTCTGTTTTTATTGCAGGACTTGGAACCTAGGCGCCACATTTGAACCTCCTAAGTAGTGCATGAGCTCCAGTTCTAGTAGAGACATAAAAGAACCTCTAGAAGAACCGGAACGCTTTCTCAGAAAAAGACTTAAAGCCAAAAATCAAGAGAAAGTTTCGGGGGACCCACTTCCAATGGCGGACCAACGTACCCTCATGGATTACCTACGGCCCACAGTAGGCAATCTTGGCGCCGCTATCAATGCACCGAATGTCGAAGCCAACAACTTCGAACTTCGGCCGCATTTGATACAAATGCTCCAAAACTCCGCAACCTTTCATGGGCTTGCGGACGAGGATCCCCATCTACATATTACCAATTTCTTGGAAATATGTGACACTTTTCGGATCAATGGAGCATCGAATGACGCCATCCGCCTTCGAATGTTTCCATTTTCACTAAAAGACCGAGCTAAGGCTTGGCTTAACACCCTCCCAGTGGGCTCGGTAAACACTTGGGATGAACTCGCCCAAAAGTTTCTATATAAGTATTTCCCTACTGCTAAAACGGCTAAATTAATGACTGAAATCTGTGATAACTGATGTGATTGTATTATTTAGTATGGGATAACGAATGTATTAAATATTATCGCAATATAGTTGTTATGGATTCTCTTGAGCAATCTGATTCGCCTAGTGCCGCGCCCCGATGATTCCGCCATCGGTTGGGGTGTGACAAAAACCCTCACGCTATGGTCGGCGAGGTAATTTAAACAGACATGCCACTTACTATAAGTGTTTCCCACGCCAATGCGCGTAGTAGCTTACATAAAGTGCTCATTCACGCCTAGCGCGTATAAAGCATTGTATTATCTCAATGAATGTTCACTCACGCCAAGCACGTAGAAAGCACTTTGTTATTCAAGTGTTCATTAACGCCACATGCATTATAAAGCACTTTCTGATATCTACAAGTGTTCATATAAACATTTGTAAACACAACATACCATCGCATCTGAACTGCACAATACGGTAAAGCATAAAACGACAATACTAAGTGTAACGTAGTACAAATACCTACACATACACAATAGTATTGCTCATAAAATACAGCGCTAAGAGTGGGCATCTTGGTAATAGATGTATTCAACCACTACTATTCCAGTGGGTATCTTGGTAATAGATGCACAACCACTGATGAAAAACCAAGTACTTGTCCCACAATTATAAAAACCTTATGGGGAACATAAATAACGCTCTAAGCACCCTTCTGAGGTCACTGAGCATAGCAAACACTTCTACAGGGGTGCATTGTATATCATTCTTTCCGACAGCAATGATAATTGCTATAACCGGATCATCAATAACAACGACTGGTACAACCACCAGCGGTTTCACATTCGCCTAAGGTGGCATAACATCCGCATATGCGTCTATGGCCACTAATGGCTGCACACTACGACAACGGAGATCTCGGTGACACGGACGCGTGGTAGGGACTGTCATCACAACAATATCAACTCTTTCAATGGGTTGAACGCCGTTAGTATACCATATGCTAACCAACGAAAGTCACACCAAAAGGTGAATATTTACAGTAGCCCACACGACCGTGTGCGCACCGATAAGGCAGGGCCACACCCCAAAAAATCATCCAAGGCGAGACACTGAATTACCAAAACTCAGCATGTTCCAAGGCTCATACGCGGGACCTAACTGCGTGTGCGCAACCTTAACAAACTCGTGGTAATACAAACGACAGTTGTCCATAACCAATCAGTATGCGCCAAGTTTGCCCAACCGATTTCCACGATGAATAATCATGTACTATTCGCAGTTCCATTATCTCCACTCACAGTTAACGATAACCACAATAAACATGGCCAGCAACTTTCTCGCACCTTGACGACATGTAAGCCTAAAATTAGTGATCTTGATTCCCGAGCTCCTAATAAGTCCAGTGCTACTCCAAGCGCTTGCACGCGGGAGCTTAACTAGACTTGTAGGACATGACGAGGTAAGGTACTTGACCCGGACCAAATGGTTACACGTTACTTATCGCCTTTTATGTTAATGTTTATTATTATTGTGCACTAACCCGCGAAGCCCAGCACGTTGTAGTTTATACTACACTAGGCTGTGGGCTTGTAGAGACAACCCCTAACTAGGCATGACCCATTAAGGTTAGGATTTCCCAAATCTCCTATATAAGGAGGTCTCCACCTCCTTATTAGGGCATGAGGTATAGGTCAACACACTTTTGTAGCTTGAAATAGGGGATTCTTCCTCTACCGGCCGTCTCTACATCCTCGTTTTTCTCTCTTCTTCTTATTTGCAGGTCTAGGGTTAGGTGAAGAAGACGAGGTGTGGCCATATCCGTATTCATCACCGTAGAAGTACCGACCCGTCTCGGGTTCACTCTTTTACATTGGCGCCATCCGTGGGACTCAAACCCACGACCACGTAAAATATATATGCCGAGGGACTTCCATGGTGTGTCATCGCTACAATTGAATAATGATCTGGACATTTCGGGTTTCGCACCACACAATTCTTGAGTAAGGACAAAATCTTGGTACAACTCTTACATTCGTTGCATTACTTGCTTGATGATTAATTCTAGTTGGGTTGTGTGCCTCCAAACAACTTTATAGCACACTAAATAATTTGTCAATCATTTCATTGATTAAGTGATTTCTGACAAGTAAATGAAAGAATTCACTGCTATCTCACATAAAACTGTCTACAACTTGATATACATGTCATATTTGGCGATATATGATATATTTTCATACGTACTTGCATTATTGCTTTTTTGAGTACTTAAGTTCAACAATACTACTAACACAATTTAGCAGCAATGAACTGGGGGACTAGCATGGTATAGTGCCACTACGCCTTAAAAGTGATCATCTTCTCTCAGGCTGCCCATTAAGGTGATATCCACTACATATTATCCTGCATCGGTTCTTATATAATGTGGATATTTTGATGCGCCAGACGATATTTACACTTCTCACATCATTTGGCCTACAACTATACCACTTGAGACAACATATGCAATTTGGTAGTCAAGACAAACGCACGACAAAACCAATATACTTGATTATTCGAATAAGTGTTCCACACGCTATGCGTCAGGAAAAATACTTTATTCGGATGTGTATTCTCCACGCCAATATGCGACATGGATAACAGAAAACCCTCACGCCATGGTCGGCGAGGTAATTTAAACATACATGCCACTTACTATAAGTGTTTCCCACGCCAATGCGCGTAGTAGCTTACATAAAGTGCTCATTCACGCCTAGCGCGGATAAAGCATTTTATTATCTCAATGAGTGTTCACTCACGCCAAGCGCGTAGAAAGCACTTTGTTATTCAAGTGTTCATTAACGCCACGTGCATTATAAAGCACTTTCTGATATCTACAAGTGTTCATATAAACATTTGTAAACACAACACACCATCGCATCTGAACTGCACAATACGGTAAAGCATAAAACGACAATACTAAGTGTAACGTAGTACAAATACCTACATATACAAAATAGTATTGCTCACAAAATACAACGCTAAGAGTGGGCATCTTGGTAATAGATGTATTCAACCACTACTATTCCAGTGGGTATCTTGGTAATAGATGCACAACCACTGATGAAAAACCAAGTACTTGTCCCACAATTATAAAAACCTTGTGGGTAACATAAATAACGCTCTAAGCACCCTTCCGAGGTCACTGAGCATAGCAAGCACTTCTACATGGGTGCATTGTATATCATTCTTTCCGACGACAACGATAATTGCTATAACCGGATCATCAATAACAACGACTGGTATAACCACCAGCGGTTTCACATTCACCTAAGGTGGCATAACACCCGCATTTGCGTCTATGGCCACCAATGGCTGCACACTACGACAACGAAGATCCCGATGACACGGAGGCGTGGTAGGGACCATCGTCACATCAACATCGACTCTTTCAATGGGTTGAACGCCGTTAGTATACCATATGCTAACCAACAAAAGTCACACCAAAAGGTGAATATTTTACAGTAGCCCACACGACCGTGTGCGCACCGCTAAGGCAGGGCCACACCCGAAAAAATATCCAAAGGCGAGACACTGAATTACCAAAACTCAGCCTGTTCTGAGGCTCATACGCGGGACCTAACCGCGTGTGTGCAACCTTAACAAGCTCGTGGTAATACAAACGACAATTGTCCATAACCAATCAGTATGCGCCAAGTTTGCCCAACCAATTTCCACAATGAACAATCGTGTACTATTCGTTGTTCCATTATCTCCACTCACAGTTAACGATAACCACAACAAACGTGGCCAACAACTTTCTCTCACCCGGACGGCATGTAAGCCTAAAATTAGTGATCTTCACTCCCGAGCTCCTAATAAGTCCAGTGCTACTCCCAGCGCTTGCACGCGGGAACAAAACTAGGCTTGTGGGACATGACGAGGTAAGGTACTTGACCCGACCCAAATGGTTACGCGTTACTTATCACCTTTTATGTTAATGTTTATTATTATTGCGTACTAACCCGCGAAGCCCAGCACGTTGTAGTTTATACTACTCTAGGTTGTGGGCTTGTAGAGACAACCCCTAACTGGGCCTGGCCCATTAAGATTAGGGTTTCCCATATCTCCTATATAAGGAGGTCTCCACCTCCTTATTAGGGCATGAGGTATAGGGCAACACACTTTTGTAGCTGGAAATAGGGGATTCTTCCTCTACCGGCCGTCTCTATATCCCCGGTTTTCTCTCTTCTTCTTATTTGCAGGTCTAGGGTTAGGTGAAGAAGACGAGGTGTGGCCATATCCGTATTCATCACCGTAGAAGTACAGACCCGTCTCGGGTTCACTCTTTTACAATGAGCAACAAAGATAAGATAAATAGCAGAAATAAGAAAATATAACTAAACATAACTACGAAGTAATAGAGATATTAGATATAAAAAAATAACATATGTATATATGGGTTAGGTTATTTTACAAAGGATCCTAATTGTAAGAAGTGTAAGAAGGCTTTATAGAGTGACAACTGTCCAAGAACCTAAAACCTAAACGCACTACACCACCACCCAAAACCTAAACACTCACCCCCACCCCACCCCACCCCACCACCACCCAAAAACCTAAACCCCCCACCCCACCCCCACCCCAAAAAAAACCTTAAAAAAACCCAAACACCCATCCCCACCACACCACCACCCAAAAACCTAACCCCCCCCCCCCCCAGGCAATTTTTTAGGGGGGGTTGGGTTATCATCTTTCAACCCCATTTTCCCTAAATTATTGATTCTGTTTTTTCAACGGGGGATATAATGCAATGATTCCTCTCAATTGAATAGGCAGACACTTGTTTCATAAGACTCACTTGAGTCATCTCGGATGTAATAACAGTACATTTAGCATCCGTGCCTGCTTGAATTGCAGGAATCAAAGGATAACGAAGATGAAGATTGTATTCATCATGAAAGTACTGAACAACCGAGATAACAGCTCCGGTTTCATCAGCTGCATTTGGAACAAGAAGTCCAACAATTCGTTCATTATCTGTTGTTGTCTCAACAATATGAATGAACGCAACGAATATCTACAATCCAATCAACGCACATTATGCGTTTCAAATCAAGGGTCTCATCGTTACAACCACTTGTTTGAAAATGGCAAGGAAAGTTGAAAAAAACTGCAATTGGAATTTATCTTGGAACAACATACTGTTGTTACCATATGACACATGATAAAAGCGCTTCTCTAAAGAATCTGGGATTATGTTCCTCAAATTAGGAACCACATATTTGCTTCAAGATTTACGTCTGATGTCCAAGTTTGATCACATTTGACTTCATCTGCGGCAGCCCAATGACTTTCTTCCCACGTGTCTGCACCGTGATCTTCATATTCTTGGTTCAATACCAACTCATCTTTAGTAGTGTTTGTTTGAGAACCTGATTCAGATTTAAACCATGCACGCCTCATTTCATCTTTTTTACTCTTTTCTTCGTTTTCGACAAATCTTTTCAATAATCAAGGGTCCCATCATTACAACCACTTGTTTGAAAATGGCAAGGAGAGTTGAAAAAACTGCAATTGGAATTGATCTTGGAACAACATACTCTTGTTACCATATGACACATGATAAAAGCGCTTCTCTAGACAATCTAGGATTATGTTCCATTTTAGTTTAAACAATCAGGTTTACGGCAACCCCGTGAACGAATCCGATATGTCTTGAGTTTGAACATACACACATCCCCGACTTTTAAGTCATTTTTAATCATGAGTTTACGCCAACCCCGTAAACGAATCCGATATGTCTTGATATAGAGTGTTGCTAAGCATGTTCTCTTTGCTTCGTCTACTAGAACTATTTGTGTATGCATTCTTTTGGTAGTTAAAGCGCTAATGAGGCATCATTAGAAGAAGTACCCAAACATTCTCTCTATCTCTCTCTCTGGTGGGCATAAGATCCGTGAGTCCTACTGTCGGATCTGTGACTCCATGGAAGATATGATTAAGGTAAGCGTGTCGTAAAGTTGCATCTTTTAAGAAGTCCAACAATTCATTCATTATCTGTTGTTGTCTCAACAATATGAATGCAAGCAACGAATTTGACAACTATGACAACTTATTAAAAGCTCCTCAGGCTCACGGCAACCGCACTGGTTTTTCAATCAATTCAACTATGTTGGTTCGGTTTAGTTTTTTTTCGGCTGCTATCAGATATGTTTTAATAAATAATATCTGATTGAGAAGCACTAAAATAACAACGGTTCTCCAATTCCAGACTAGTAATGTAAGGAGAAGCGTTGAGATAACGGACATCCATCAAGCTCAGAAAGAAAACTTGTGTTTCCCATAGTCACAAACGATCGCGGTTTGTATTTCCCATAGCCACCATTCCCGTAGTAAAAAACTGTTGCGGTTTGCACATTCAATCTTCATTGCTTCATTAAAATTAACTAGGCAGTCTCGGTTGCATGAAGCTTTGATGTATGTTGCAAGTTAAATCCACAATCAATGTATGTTGGTTAATTATAAGTATTGCATTTGCGTTAACATGTCTTATTTCATCTTTTTTACTATTTTGTTCGATTTCAACAAATCTTTTCAATAATCAGACAAATACACAACGGTTTTCCAGTTCCAGATCAGTAATGTAAGGAGAAGCGTTGAGATAACGGACATCCATCAAGATCAGTTGTGTCTAATCATATCTAAACCAGTGTATTTATCACGAAAGTACTGAACAACCGAGATAACAGCTCTGGTTTCATCAGCTGCATTTGGAACAAGAAGTCCAACAATTTGTTCAGTATCTGTTGTTGTCTCAACAATATGAATGCATGCAACGAATTTGACAACTGTGACAGCTTATTAAAAGTTCCTCAGGCTCACGGCAACCGCACTGGTAAGAAACAGTGTATTAAACATGAACCTTGCTTGTAGAATATTATTAAAAAGAATGCACGCAACGAATTTGACAACTATTCTGGAAATTGAAGGAAAAGGACTGTGATTCTGTTTTTCAACGGGAATGTAATGTGTAACGCTCTGCTTTTTCCACAATTTCATGTTTTTTATAAAATTCGTGTTCGTTTTTAATTTTTAGAATCACGGTCGAAATCATATAGAAAAACGGATAAGAACTGACAAACCGACACGACTAATATCGATTACCGGCACCATTTTACATAGTTTCAGCTTTAAACAAGATAATAAGACGCATTTTATGAAGTCGGGTGCGTAAACGGGTCTTAAAAGGCAATTTGGGCCACAAACGGGTTTTAGGCCCAACCCACTTGAGAAACCCTAACTATATAACCCTCCTAACTACTCCTTCTTCATTTCAAAACCCTAGCCCCCTTATCACTCCTCCTTTCTCTCTCAATAATCCGACAGGCGGAGGCGAATTCTGGAGACCTCTGGTCCGTTCGTTTTTTCGGCGAACACCCTGTACACCACTCACCCCCCCTTCCTCGTCGTTTGGCAGGCCGGCCACTACGGTGGTGGTGGCGATAAGATCAAAGAGAGAGAAAGACGGCGAGAACGAAGAGAGAGGGAGATTGAGAAGAGAGAGAGATAGCGACGAGATGAGAGAGATCAGAGACGAAGAGCGACGGCGGCTGTGGCGTCGTCTGCGGCGGCGTTGGGATTCCGGTCTGGAGTTTTCTAGTTTGAGTTTGTTCCGATCTGGTTTGAGTGTGTTTTTGGTTTCGGTTCACGTTGGTCTCAGGACTGGTTTGTTTCCGGCTCCGACTCAGCTCCGGCGGCTGTGGTCCTACTCAGTTCTGGCTCGGGACACGTCTGGACTCGTATTACGGTTCAGGTTCCGTTTTGATTATTTTTACTCGATTCAGTTACCGGTCAGTTTCGACTCAGTCGGTTTTGTTCAATTCGTGCAGACTCGGTACGGGGGGGTTGGCTCGGGTTATGTCCATTCAGTTTAGTTTTGGGTTACGGCTCGACGTTTGGGCTTCGGTTCGGTCTGATGTGGTCAAAGTCAGTCAACCGGTCAAACCCGGTCAACTGTCGGGTCATCGGGTTAAACACAAGATTCGAATAAAAGTGTCGAAATTATAAATTGTAATGTTTTGTATTATTTAAAAATTTTACGCGAAACGACTTTTATAATTTGTAAACGTGCATAGAACTATATATATTAGCTTTATTATTTATTGTTTCGTATGTTTTTTTGTAACGTCCTAAAACGTGTGACCTTAAAACGACGCAGCGGAATTTTGAACTTGAAAATTTCTTTCATTACATACCTCTTAACATTCTAAAACTTCATATTTTAATACAAAAACATAACTTATCGTCACTAAATTACATATTTAAACATTTCCGTACAATCTGTCTTGTGACTCAATCCTCGATCTCTACTCCTTGGTAACCTTCATATCTTGTACAACCTGCACTCACCACATACATTCATTACATTAGTATACTATACATAAATAAGATTCAATCTCGTACACTTCCCATCCCATTATTTATCTTATCTAACTTTCAGCGTTTCATCCGCGTATCCATATCCTGGTGAGACTTCGTTAATGTACCTGCATGACGTATCATTCTCAAGGCGCACCATTAATAACGTATTACACAACGTATCTAATTCACGCGTAAATACATCCTTATATGCATACATATACTTCCACAAACGTACATGCCTTCTTATGTATCTACATGCATGCATACACTTCTATGTAACTTAGTACGTACCAATTACCCCTCTACATATACATATATTTTACTACGTTTCTATATACATACATACACACATGCGCATCTTCGCATTTACATTATTACATCAATACATACTTACATACATTACTACCTACTCGTATACAAACTTACACACTTTCATTCATGTATATATAATCATACCTACACACGTGTATACCATCATACTTAATTACCTAGAGTTCATACTCATACGTAGTAACTTGATTACATGCATACACCACTACCTACATATAAACATACTTGCATACATAACTACATGCTTACATACATTCAACAAATTAATGTAACTATACATATACATGCTCTCACACACACGTACATATACCTACGAAATTACCTAAGTACATTCATACATACATATCATCTCATACAAGATTAAGGAGCCTTTCGAGAGTGTTACGGGTCAACCGGGAATACATGACGCGAAAACAGAGAGAACATCAGGTCAAGCCGTCGGCGACGGGCTAAGAACCCGTCGGCGACGGGCTCGGGAAATACCCGTCGCGTACATCAGCCCGTAGGCAGAAAGATAGGCCGTCGGCCATTTTGAGCAAACCGAAGCCCGTCGGCGACGGGGTATGAACCCGTCGGCGACGGCCTCTCTAATACGTCTTTTTCTGCAGATACGATTCGTCGTCCGAACTCACTAAAACTCGCGTAACTTTCGAACCACTTACCCGTTTAACCTCCCGTTTCTTCCTACATGCTTGTAAATTCATATTCTATTGTATGAACTTAAAATCCCTCATCCGGATTAAGGAATTTCCTAACTTGTGCATTTACGCCTATATTTTCTTTTTCGGACAATATTACCCATTCATGTTTTCATCACACAACTCGTTTGTTTTAGCTCCAAAACTTGCATGAACATTACTACCATAATACTTCTACATTGTCCGGAGTTTCATACTTAGGTTTTCCACACCCGATCCCTGTTATGTGTTATTTCATTCATTCATTCGATTATACTAAAACCAACCATATTAAACGAAGTTTCATTCGTGAAATTGCTTACCCATCCGTCATAACTTACAATTAAGTCCCTTGACTACTTATCCGTACCTCCATTTACTAACTAGCGCACTTATGTGCAAATCATACACGTTACCCGGTTAACCTACCGTAATCCCTTTACTACCCTTTCATTCCGATATAACAACAACCCCATCTTTGATTCGTTATATTTACTTAACGATAATCATCAATTCACACCTTCCATCCTTATAAATCCTCAATTATCATACTTTAATTAACTAACACATTTCCTTACATAAACAACTAAGAAGTGATTACGGAAATCACTTACCTTGTGTATCCGCGTCCGTAACGTCTTCCTTGCCTCATCTTGACCCGTTAGCCTTCCATGCTTGGTCCGTGCTAATGTGGTTCCTATTCTTTCATGTCACCATGTCATAATCATGTTAGTATTCATGCTCATTCAAATTAACACATATTTACCTATTCTTATCAACATCAACTTTTACTAACATGCATACGACATGATTTGACAACCATATCTTATAAGAATCAACTTAGCATAATCCTAATATCATCCTTCGTTAGTGAAGTCAAACACTATATACATTTGGTGTGTGTTCACTTTTATCCATAATTAAAGGATTAGTAGACCACAAAGCAACCTCACCCGTTCAAACACAATGTACAAGCTTCTAATGCATAAGTTTGACCGACATATACTTTCAACCCGATTTCATATACGAGTACCATCTAAAGCATATTTTTCCAAGTTAGTAAACTACTACTTTTATCACAATCGCTTTCTATACATGTAAACTCACAACTTGCATACAATTTTACTTCCTAGCTTCACTTAGTCATTTTATCAAGCACTTGGTGTGCGTACAACCTACTATGCATAGTTACAACTAGTTCAAGCATAGTCATTAACTTCCAAATTCTCAATCACCAAGAGAGTGTTCAAAATCACATTCCATTCATACAACTAACCCTAAACTAACATCACCAACCCATTTCAAGCTAGTAACAAATACATCAAACAAGGATTGGACATGGGTAGAACACCCATGTCGCTACCTTCATTCAAAATTGTGGGTTTCTTCCTAAATCTTCAAATTAACTGAAATCATACATAATAAACGTTTTATATAGCGATTCTAACACATAATCACACTTAATTTCATACCAATTAGTGGATTAGTCAATAACCCACTTCATGTAAGATCATAAATTCACAAATTTCAACTTACCACATGTTCATCTTGTCTAGATGATTAAGAATATAAGCTCATGCATCCGATTTCTCCCCAAAATCAGGTTCAATTCTTGAGTTCTTGTAAGTAGTTGAAGGAGAAGGGTTTCCCCTTGCTCCTGATCGTTCTCACGCCCACACACACCTTGTGTGTGTGAGGTTTTTGTTTTAATTAAATTATTTTTCTAATTTGCATTACTAGTCCTTCAAGTTTATCATTCAATATAGTTGCCACAAGTTTCATTCCTTTACTTAATTTGCTAGACACTTAACTAGGTTTACTAACCTAGTTATCATACCTCATTTTGTTAAACATGATAACAAACTAGCAAATTAATAATTCGATTTTGGGGTGTTACATTTTTTCATTGTTAATGAATTGTTGAGTTTTGACAAAATATATCGACAACTTGTTTTGTCGGGATCGTCCAAAAACAGAGGAAACTCTGCCCGTTTTTCGTAAAAAATCCACGAAACAATACGTGTTTAATTTCAAAATGATTTTTATTTTTGATTTTTTTCCTTTTATAACCAAACCTCAAAACTCATAACATAAATGGATAATTCTTTTTATAACAATAAATTTTCATATTGAGATAAAATATAATATACGAATTCCAAATTATGGAAAACATAAATATTATGATTATTCTTCTTTTAAAACCAATAAATAATAGCGAGTTCGTGTTATTTTAAATATCTAGGATAACCACTCTCGTTCGTTCTCTTGGAATTCCGTTCACTCATGCACCATCGTTTGCCCTTATAGGATGACCTCGGTGTTCCGTCCTCCTAAACTCGTACCCTCGTCAACACTTGGATAATCGGAAGACTTAGCAATTAAGTGAGTATACTTGGATTCCCCTCTTTACGTTTACCACTTTTTGTGGTGTAACATGTTTACTTACCAAAACTTACACATGAACATTTTACTTCAATGCACAAACATTCCTATAACATGCTTGTATACATGATTGCTTGATACTTTAAACTTGGATTAATCACAAACATTCCAATGAAATGAAGTAGCGTTGATGCCTAGATACACATATAGACGCTTAGGTTTAAAATGTTGTATCGAATTTGCTTATGTTGTTACGTATTTCTTTTGAACTTGTTGTTATTTGAATTTCTTGTAATGTTTGACAATTTACTTTATGAAATGAAATCGGTTTATTAAATATTGTCACAAATAGTGTTATGAAGTCTCTTGCAATCTCGTTTTCGTCTCACTCCGATGTTTCCGCCATCGGTTGGGTGTGACAGATTGGTATCAGAGCCATAACTATAGGGAATTAGGAAAATTGCCATGCTTTTGACCTAGTCTATAGTTAAGCACCAAATTTGACCATACTTGCTTCACATACCACTTTTATGAAACATCTTTACGTGCTATTCTTGAAATGTCTCTTACGTGTTATTTTCTTGAAATGCTTTATGTGCTCATACTTGTTATTATTTCGAACATACGGCTTTTACTCGTTCATACTAAACTCACATGCACTCGTATTTCATAAACAAGACGACTTCACCAAAATAGGCGTGAAACCCACAATTTGGTGAAAGACTCTCAACCCACCTATTCTTTTTCACGAAATCCGCCACTAAGCTAGGAGTGAGATCCTCACCTTGAGGGAGAATTTCCATTTCAAATTCTAGTGGACCCTCGTCAAAGTGTTGAAATTTAATTTTGACCCGACGAGTACCAACCACGCTTAGGGTACAAAATCGTCAAGTTAGGGGTGAAACCCGCACCTTGTCAATTAGTTCCGCTACTCGATTTTCAAAAATCCCGCCAAGTCTCGAATTTCCGATTGATTGGAACATGTAGTAACTGGAAGGGTGAATACCGCTAACCGAGATATCGGCGAGAGTATTCCACCTATTAGGCCAAAGCATGTTTCTCAAATTCAAAGGAATTTTCGACCACTTCGGTTTAGTCAAAGCTCCGTTTTGGAACAACCCAAGTTTTAATCAAACCTATACTTTACTATCATCGCTTTTATATGATAAAATTCTCTCGTTTCAAATTTAAATTTATTTTCGAGATCATTCTTCTCACACACACATCATACTAAATCTTTTCATACATTTATACATATGCATGATTTTAAAATGTCACTCAATTTTGTTTACATTCTTTGTAACACCAAAATGGAGACATATCATCGAGATAGGAGTGATTTCCTTACCTTGACGGTTAACTCTTTCTCTTCTTAAAACGACCTCACTGACGAGTTAGGGGTGATTCCCTTACCTAGGTGATCGTTACCAAAATTTTCTTCCAAAAGAGACTTCATCATACAACACAATCATATTTTACACCTAAATCGTTTATCATACGTCAAAATCCCTACTTATGTGAATTTCAAAATCTATTATTTTATCAAACGTATTCTTTATCTCATAACCTATTTCACGTAAATCATATACACGAAAATTTCCTAATCATTCCTTAAAACGTTTTATCACTCGAATTTCAAAATCTTGAGAAATGTGACCTATCAACTTAAACGGTCCAGTGGGTCTCTTGCCCATGAACTTCATATTTAACCTAATCACTAAAACGCTCTCACATTACATCATTATACTAAAGACTTTCATTCTCAGTTGTAAATCAAACCAACTTTCTCATATATTGATAAGATCTTATAGATATTTTAAAAGATCGATTTACCACAACCTCTTTTCAAAACCAACAAATCATCTTGTTAAACAAAAAAAAAATAAAAAAACTCTTTTCAACGAACACTAAGTTCATTGCTAAGCTTCTTTTAAGAATCAACGTTTTCACAAGAATCTCCAAATTTCAAATTTCAAATTTTAATGCAAGACCCTTTGAAATAATACAAACTTATTATTTACAACGAACTTTTATACACCGCTCAATACGACATTCAAATTTCTAAAAACGTGGGCAAGAAGACTTCATAGGGACCGACAATCTTCAACTTACGTAAATCTTCTTTTAAAACAAAAGTAGCATTTCCATTCCTTACAAAATACGTTACGTATAACTAATAACTACATTATATTCTTCTCACATTTACAGGTAGAATCTACATTACTAGTCATACTCAACCTATTTCGATTCGATAAACTCAACGTTTCGCTTAAACAACTATACACGCATACCATCGTACACCTTTTAGTCAATATCACACGACAACTTCGCGTATCATTCATTTTACATACCCACGCTTCTTGATCATTTACATGCTCAAATTCGTTGTATTCGATTTATTTCGTACACACAATTGTCATTACTTATACCTACTTACATTCATACCGATTCACTTTTTCATGTTCATACTCATACGTTTCATGTTCATACCAACATACTTATTCATACTTATACTATTATATATATATTCAGACGCATGCTTACATTCATACTCATGATTCATACATTTATACCCGTACGCGAGCGGAATCCGAGGGATTCGCTTACGTGGGTCCCATACATACTTAAGCATGGACTTGCTTATATACTGCATTCTTATACGTACACATTCTTATTTTTAAATTTATGTATATCCTGATTCATACACAACTAGTACAAGCTATGCGGATCATGCGACGATCAAAATAATCGCGGGTGCACACGGGATTATAGTGATTAGCGCATGAGAGTCATGGAGTGTACTACTGTGTATGGTAAGACACGGGACGTAACATGACACGAATAACGAAACGAATGTAACATGGTCAAAACATGGTGGATACGCCGCTGGTACTTCCTATATATAAGTGTTTTCATCATGTTACCAAACTTTCATAAAACGTGCCATGAGAAATTCGGTGTTTTGCAGACTTTTTGACCTGATACAAACTTTAACAACTCACAAATGCATTGCTAAGCGCGCGATATTCGATTATCCACGAGGAGACCTCATCCCTAATGCAACGTTTTGTTCGTCCAATACACATACCCTTTTCATACTTGCATTCGTTTATTAGATCAATCATTCCCTCTCCTGCCTCCATTATTCCCCGTTATCCGTTGCCTTTCATACAAACCTCGTTACGAACAAATCTGTTTACGCGTGCGAAGTCTAAAAGTACCTTCTTGGTTAAAACTATCTTTCTATTCTTTATCCATGTGCAACCGTACTTAATTGGCCGTTACCTCCAAAATCATTTTACTTAAAATACCTAATGTTCTCGTTCCTCGTCAATAAATAATTTCTTACAAACAAGTGATTTATTATTTTTCTTTGAAATCAACGGAATTCTTCTAATAAATTACAGTGCGGCCTTACTTTTCTTCGAAATGCTTACTGTTTTATGAAAATTTTACTCCTTGGTTATCATATTTTAAAGTTACATCTTCATTTCGAGTCATTCAAACTTGTTTGAACTCGTTTGTCTATACACACACATACACGTTTTTGTTTATGTTTAATGCCTCAAAACTATTTTACCAAATGAACTCTTTTACAACCCTATCATGTCATTCCTCATAATTTCATACTTTTCAAAACGTCTCAAACTCTAAGGTCCCACTTTTAAGCAAACCTCTTCTGTTTGCCAAAATCCTTTATTAAGTTTCCTCTTGAATAAATTTTCGGACGAAATTTCCTAAAGGAGGGGAGACTATAACGCTCCGTTTTTTCTGTAATTTCATGTTTTTTTATAAAATTCGTGTTTGTTTTTAAATTTTAGAATCATGGTCGAAATCATATCGAAAAACGGATAAGAACTGACAAACAGACACGACTAATATCGATCACCGGCACCATTTTACATAGTTTCAACTTTAAATAAGATAATACGACGCATTTTATGAAGTCGGGTGCGTAAACGGGTCTTAAAAGGCAATTTGGTCCGCAAACGGGCTTTAGGTCCAACCCACTTGATAAACCCTAACCATAAAACCCTCCTAACTCCTCCTTCTTCATTTTAAAACCCTAGCCCCCTTATCATTCCTCCTTTCTCTCTCAATAATCCGTTTTGATTTTTTTACTCGATTCAGTTTCCGGTCAGTTTCGACTCAGTCGGTTTTGTTCGATTCGAGCAGACTCGGTACGGGGGTGGTTGGCTCGGGTTATGTCCATTCAGTTTAGTTTTGGGTTACGGCTCGATGTTCGGGCTTCGGTTCGGCCAGATGTAGTCAAAGTCAGTCAACCGGTCAAACCCGGTCAACTGTCAGGTCATCGGGTTAAACACAAGATTCGAATAACAGTGTCGAAATTATAAATTGTAATGTTTTGTATTAATTAAAATTTTTACGTGAAACAACTTTTATAATTTGTAAACGTGCATATATATATATATTAGCTTTGTTATTTATTGTTTCGTATGTTTTTATCATTGTTAATGAATTGTTGAGTTTTGACAAAATATATCGACAACTTGTTTTGTCGGGATCGTCCAAAAACAGAGGAAACTCTGCCCGTTTTTCGTAAAAAAATCCACGAAACAATACGTGTTTAATTTGAAAACGATTTTTATTTTTGATTTGTTTCCTTTTATAACCAAACCTCTAAACTCATAACATAAATGGATAATTCTTTTTATAACAATAAATTTTCATATGGAGATAAAATATAATATACGAATTCCAAATTATGCAAAACATAAATATTAGGATTATTCTTCTTTTAAAACCAATAAATAATAGCGAGTTCGTGTTATTTTAAATATATAGGATAACCACTCTCGTTCGTTCTCTTGAAATTCCGTTCACTCATGCACCATCGTTTGCCCTTATAGGATGACCTCGGTGTTCTGTCCTCCTAAACTCGTACCCTCCTAAACACTTGGATAATTGGAAGACTTAGCAATTAAGTGAGTATACTCGAATTCCCCTCTTTACGTTTACCACTTTTTGGGGTGTAACATGTTTACTTACCAAAACTTACACATGAACATTTTACTTAAATGCACAAACATTCCTACAACATGCTTGTATACGTGATTGGTTGATACTTTAAACTTGGGTTAATTACATCTTGTGTTAGACTTATCATTAACTTCGTACAAGCCTATCCGTGACATATAGCGCTATAGGATTAACGCACCGCCCGTAGACTTGTGGTTATGTCATGAGCATATTGCGTTTCATAATTGGTTTGATATGTTAGACACATGCCGAATTTAAGGTTTATCTTGAATCAAATGCTTGCTATGAGGAATTGTTTAATCATCTTTTTATGCTATGTACGTATTAAACTTGTATACTCGCCTTTGCTTTTGCATTGAACTTTATTTTAAACATGTTACAGGTTGAGGATGATGATGCTATGAAATGAAGTAGTGTTGATGCCTAGATACACATATAGACGCTTAGGTTTAAAATGTTGTATCAAATTTGCTTATGTTGTTACGTATTTCTTTTGAACTTGTTGTTATTTGAATTTCTTGTAATGTTTGATAATTTACTTTATGAAATGAAATCGGTTTATTAAATATTGTCACAAATAGTGTTATGAAGTCTCTTCCAATCTCGTTTTTGTCTCACTCCAATGTTTCCACCATCGGTTGGGGTGTGACATAATGCAATGATTCCTTTCAATTGAATAGACAGACACTTGCTTCATAGGACTCATTTGAATCGTCTCGGATGTAAAAATACGCTAAAATACGCCGAAATACATAAAAATAACCTAAAATAGGTTAAAATAAGCTAAAATACGTTAAAATACGCTCAAATAAGTCAAAAATACTTTAAAATACGCAACAATATGTTAGAATACGTCAAAATAGGCAAAAATACGTCAAAATACGCGACTAATGATATTTCCATACGCGTATACATATAACACGACACTATACAATACAAGTGGATTTCAAACAAAACTGTACATAATCATAGAATACGATAATCGCACGCAACCGAAAGTCACCGAAACGATGTATGTTGAAGGTATACGTCATAAAATGACAAAATATGCGATAGTTCGTCAAAAAACAACACGTATATACGTTGAACTGAGGAAAACACGATAAAACTAAATTTCAATTATGCCATATACGATCGTATAGGCCTATGTTGTATCGTATATCGGCTTAATATGCATCGTATAGACCTATACGATGCGTATTAAACTTTGAATTTTCTCAAAAATACCCCTAAATTTATTTAAAAAAAAAACAGGGGCATTTCAGAAATTTCGTCGAAGAATACGCATTGTATAGGCCTATATGATGCGTATTAAACTATAAATTTCTCAATTGAAGGTGTCAATTTAATTTTTTCAGTACTTCGTGTACTGCAGTTTGGAAAGATGACCGAATAGAGATCTGAATAAGTTTCTGGAATTGGAGAACCAATGTTACCAACAAATGTTTCTTAGATAACAGCTCCGGTTTCATCACTTGAATCATCTCGAAAGTACTGAACAATCGAGATAACAGCTCCGGTTTCATCACTTGAATCGTCTCGGAAGTACTGAACAACTGAGATAACAACTCCGGTTTCATCACTTGAATCATCTCGGAAGTACTAAACAACCGAGATAACAGTTCCGATTTCATCACTTGAATCGTCTCGGAAGTACTAAACAACCGAGATAACAGCTCCGGTTTCATCACTTGAATCATCTCGGAAGTACTGAACAACCGAGATAACAACTCCAGTTTCATCACTTGAATCATCTCGGAAGTACTGAACAACCGAGATAACAACTCCAGTTTCATCACTTGAATCGTCTCGGAAGTACTGAACAACCGAGATAACAACTCCGGTTTCATTAGCTGCATTTGGAACAAGAAGTCCAACAATCCATTGAAACCATATATTCATGTGTTTCACATTATGCGTTTCAAATCAAGGGTCCCATCATTACAACCACTTATTTTCAACGGGGATGTAATGCAATGATTCCTCTCAATCGAATAGACAGACACTTGCTTCATAGGACTCACTTGAATCATCTCGGAAGTACTGAACAACCAAGATAACAGCTCTGGTTTCATCAGCTTCATCGTTTACCATGGAATGCATCCTTATTTTTGTAAATCGCACAAACAAGCATGCCTTGAACGAGTCTAGAAGCATATAAAGAACCTTCAAAAGTTAGAGAATATACAGACTTCAAAAGTTAAACATATTTTATTAGCTATTATACCTTGTTTAATAGCAAGATAAGAAGGATGAGATATCGGCAGTTAGCTCGAAGAAGTTTCTCTTGATCATTCAACACATGTGATCCAGAGGTCGGTCTTGGGTGGGCATAAGATCCGTGGGCCGTATTGTCGGATCTGTGACTCCATAGAAAATGTGATTAAGGTAATCGTGCCATAAAGTTGCACCTGAACAACGATGTCCTGTTAATTGTTTCAGATGACATGCTTGGTAACAAAGAGGAACACTTTCTTCTTTTGTTCTTCAATCTTTGTTAGTTGTTAATGTTTTATTTTTTTCTACTTTTAGAAAGATTTGACCACCTCACGACTACAATAAAACGGAATATAATTCCAGATTGTCTAGAGAAGCACTTTTATCATGTGTCATATGTTGGACGAAATATATTGATGGAAAGCCCGCATAGTTTGTTTTTTATAATTTTACAGACAATTTAGAGAAACGGAGAATACGTTACGAGATTCTTCAAGAAATAGAAAAGGAGAAAATACAGAACGACAAAGGTGTTGGTCTTTTCTCCCACTGTGCAAACTTGAAGAATCTCACCATAACATATTGTAGACTGGTGGGCTTGAAGATCTGTGGGCCCTATTGTCGGATCTGTGACTCCATGGAAGATGTGATTAAGGTAGGCGTGCCATAAAGTTGCATCTGATTTTTAAAACATTCCCACTGACATAATATTTTACAGATTGAGAACCACGTATTCGTGTGTAAAAGCTCAGAAAGATGACCGAATAGAGATCTGAATATCGTGCTTTCCACCAAACACTTGGAGTGCTCAAACATACGCATTCCATTCTCCATCTGAACTATGCATTCTCTCACAATGTCAAACAACTGAATTTTACTTTCTTGTAATGAATGGAAATATGTTGACTTTTGTTGATATAGTGATATTATTAAGAATCTGAATCAATAACTTCCATATCCCCTTGGTAGTTGTTACCATATGACACATAATAAAAGCGCTTCTCTAGACAATCTGGGATTATGTTTCGTTTTAGGGTTTCTTCATCACCTATAACAATGTTGATAAACGTTGATCGGAACACGCCGCTTAAGTTTCAGTCATATCTCATTGCATTATGACAATACTGACAGGGGTGCTGGTCTTTTCTCCCACTGTGCAAACTTGAAGAATCTTACCATAACACATTGTAGACTGATGGGCTTGAATGATTTTAATATATTTCACCTTGGACTATCTAGTCTAACACTTGAAAATGGATTTGATCGTGTCAAGATCTTTATCTATCATGTCATCGACCAACTGCTCGAAATCCCTTTCGTTTCCTAAACTTGAAAATGGATATGATCGTGTCAAGAACTTTATCTATCATGTCATGTGTGACAACCCGAGTTTTCAAGGTCTTTCCTCGACACGCTCCTGGTTTACAATTATGTTTTCGTAATTTGTTTGCGTTATAATTATATGTATGATTGCGACGTGATTGAGGTATTGTTATGATTGGGTGTTATATGAAACTTAGGAATTGTTTTATGGTTGATGTTTAATCTTAACATGTGTATACCACACATGTACCGACGAAAAACCCAACTCGACAAAGGTCCTTAGGTTCTTCGTCCCAAACACAAACCGACGAAAAACTAGGGTTCTTCGCCAAGCACCCCATGACGAAGGAGGTTCTTCGCCATGAGGTCTTTCGCCAAAAAGGGCCTCAGCCCAAGGTTATTCGCGGCCCAGCCTAGGCCTGATTGTTATATTGCTTAACCTCTCGTAACTAGCGGTGTAAACACAAAACCTAAAGTTCTCTCTCCCTAATCTCTGCGCGACGGCAGTTTGGGATCTCGAAACCTTCCATCTCGATTTAGCTAATCACTTCGGTATCACGGTTAGTATTCGTCCTTATCCGTTACTAAAACCCTGATGTTGTGATCTCATGTGGGATTAGGGTTCCGTTAATAGAACTGTGGATCTAGAACTAGTATGCATAAACTGATAATGATTTAAGAGTATGAATCAATTGTTATGGTGGTTTAGAAGTGATATGCAAAACTAGGGTTTGGATACTAATTTGTGTTCATTGAAACTGTGGTGGTTCAAGTTGATTTGGGATTGTGAGTATTAAACTGTTAATCAATGATTAGGGTACCGTAAGTTATAGAACCTGATTTGTGTTTACGTTGTTGATGAGCGATGGCAATTACGGTTGTGTGAACGTGCTAATTGTGACAATTAATCTGTTAACTAGGGTTCGTTGATTTATGCGATTTGGCCATAATGATGATGGAACCGTTTGAGCATGATTAATAACTGTTAAAATCATAATGTTTAATCTGTTTTGGGAAATGGTAAACGTGTTTGCTGAAACCACGAATAATTGGTTATTGAGGAAAAGGAAATCATAACTGTTAAGTATGACGACGAAGGTCCCCTTTTACGAAATACCCATGTCGACGAAATACCCATGTTGAGGAAACACCCATGTCGAGGAAACACCCATGTCGACGAAACACCCATGTCGACGAAACACCCACGTCGACGAAGAATGGATTCTTCGTCGACAAGACCTTGACGAACAAGTCAGTACTTCGTCGTGACCGCTTTTGACGAAGTATATTCTTCTCCAAGAGGGTATCCCAAACTGAACAGTTGTAACGATTTATAAAATTTGTGACTCGCATGAGATTTGAATGATTGCTATTTGTTAGGTGTTATGTGGTGATCTTTGTTATGAGTGCACACTATGACTATGCGTGAACAATGTAAATGTAAACTGATCACGAGTACATGAATCTCATAGGCTTTGACTGATTACGTGTGAACCAGTAACTAATCATACCGAGCAAACCAAGGTGAGTTCACTTCTCTCAAAACAAGCATGCGTCCAGTTGGGACAATCAAACTGACAAAACTTGTAAACGGATTTTCGTAAACCCATATCCTTGTAGGGGATATGAGACGGTTTTCAAATACCCACATCCTTGTAGGGGATGTGAGGCGGATTTCACAAACGCGTATCCTTGCAGGGGATATGCAACGGTTTTCAGTAAACGTTGATGTTGGATAATACACTCACTTTCTATCACTTAAGTCCCATCATACTATCGGGTTAGTTGCTTGTAGGGCAACGGGGTTATTAATTGATAGCGCTATTAGGTTTGGCACCCTCACAACGTACCTGGATAGGACGGACGTGAACTAATAACTTTAAATCATGACCAATGTTTGATAGAGCATTGGAGAAGGGCAAAAAGGGCCGTCTGCGGTATCGAGTTATTATCAGCATAACATAACATAAGTCACTACTTGATATTAAACGGTTAAAACAAACTGTGAACTCACCAGCGTTGTCTGATACACTTTTTCTGCATGCTTGCAGGACCTTAGGTACACTGTTATGGAACTTGCTATCTGGGAAGCTGGAGTGGTCATGGGTCGTGGCATTTGGAACGTTTCTCGCTGATGCATTGTTTTGAACATTTACATTTTTAAACTTATCGAATATACTATTATGCTTCCGCTGAATATTGTTTGACTATTTAAACTTGTGTTTGAAATACTTCTTTTGACTTAATGAAAAGTTTTACTTTACTTATGGTTCAATGTGATTGGTGGCTAGATCCTGGTATGTCACACGCCTCGCGGGGGTTTCCGCTTGTGGTATTTTTGGGGGTGTGACATCATTGACCAACTGCTCGAAATCCCTTTCATTTCTCGGGTTCGCATTCGACACAAGACACCAAAAAATAAACTTTAAAAATTCAGTGCCTTGATACGCATCGTATAGGCCTACAGGATGCATATCAAGCCCGCCGACAGACATAACCTGCACCTGTCAGTCTGCCATGTCTTTTAATTTATTTCAATACGTATTATATAGACCTATACGATGCGTATTGAATTGGAAAAATGTGCGGATAGATAGGGGGTGTGCCATTAGAATCACCCACCTAAGCCATAGCACACTCCGTCGCGTGACCCGACGGGGGAGTGTGGAGCCAGTCGCATGACGCGACGACGTCAAAATTCATTTATAAATAGAGCAATTCTTGGGCATTCCAAACTGTTCATATTCGATTTCTCATTCTCTTTCTCTCGCTCTCTCGTTCTGTCGTTCTAATACCAGAACCCCTATATCTCGAAACTCTGCTCTGTAGAAAGTGTACTAAACCCTGATCACTGAAATGATACCCTGTCCGATTGACCCGAAACCAATCAACGGATGCCAAAGTGCTGCCTGAATAAGGCTATACTTTTGCATGTTATTTACCAGTATTCGGCTATTCGCGTGTTGATAATGCATCATGTACGCATCGTACGTTAAGACATTTTGTATGTTAACTAACCCATAAAATATATATGTACCAACAAGATTTTATTATTTTATAAAATCATACAACATAGACGGCATAAAAAATAAACAAACAAGAAAAGAAAAACACAATAATACCACAAAGTAGGGGTGTTCATCGAATCGAATATCGAATTTTCGAATTATTCGAATCAAATTGTTCGAATAATTTTTATTTTTCCTTGAATTCGTATTCGATTCGAATTCGATTAAAACCTACCGAATTCGATTTGAATTCATATTCGAATAAAAAACCCAATTCGTATTCGATTAAAAATTCGAATTCGTATAAATTCGATTTAATTCAGATTCTTTAAAAAATGTAAAAAACTTTCATAATGAAACATAAATTTTAAATCATCCATAAAGCACGATATCATATTAAAAAGTTCCAAATAAAGTACCTCAAGTCTAAAATTCAAAACGAGAAGTCAGAAATAACCACTCCACATTACAAGTTAATATTTTTACGCTTAAAAATCTATTGATAGATTTGTTACTTAGGTTTTAGTTATGGGCCATGTAGTGGGTTTGGTAATGGGTAATTTTAATACTTGGAAAAAAAATTGAAAATAATTTATAGTATAGCCTAATGAAAGTTATATATGTATTATATATAAAAATGATAAATAAAAATGTGTAATTTTTATTCGAATTTCGAATCGAATCGAATTTGAAATTATAAATTTGTATTCGATTTACTTGACTCGAATTCGAATTCTTATAATCGAAACGAATTCTTGATAATCGAATCGAATTTAAATGAATTTCGAATTTTTCAAATTCGAAACGAATTCTGGACACCCTGCCACAAAGTCACAATTGTAGGCATAATAATAATAGTATAATGAAATGATATGATATCTCCTGTTTTTAACATTTCTTCCCACTGCACCTCTCTTTCTATTTTAGCTTTACTTTTTCTTTCTTTCTGTCACCACTGCAAATCAATCTCTCACTCACTCTCATTCGTCATTTCTTTCACACACCAAACCCTAGATCTCTCACCGCATTGCAAACTCACAATTACTTCCTTCCATTCACTCGCCATGGAAGAAGTAGCTCCATCTCTTCTACTTGCTCTATCCATGGCGGCACTTGTTCTCTTAACTCAATGCACTTTGTCCGTACAATCGGAGCTCATGTTCTCTTCCAGACTGATTCACCGCTTTTCTGACGAAATGAGAGCTCTTATGGATACGGATGTTGATGTTCAGAGGCAGAAGATGAACGTAGGCTCGCAGCATCAGTTACTGTTTCCCTCTGCTGGTAGCAAGACGATTTCCGGTGGAAATGACTATGGATGGTTAACTTTTCTTACTTTTTTTCTTGTTTATGTTTTGAATGATTTGTATGTATATAGAGGATTAATGCATATAGTTAGGGAATATGTGGTTTAAGGAACTTCTGTTTTTTGCTAGGGTTAGGGTATAGTTAAATGAAATCTATTAACTGAATTGTAACTGAAAAGCTGATGGTTCGGTTTAGATTTTTTGTTGATAGATTCTCTGGTGTAGGTTACATACTTCTGCTTTGTAATAGATGATTATCCTGTGTTAATGTGATAATTTTAAGTCAAAGGTTGCTGCCATTTGCCCGGGAGGTCTAGGGTTCGGGTAGTGAAAATAGCCTCTTCAGAAATGCAGGGTAAGGGTGTGTACGTTCGCCCGATTTGGCCTGACACTCCCCTGGACCCGCGCATGCGGCAGCCTCGTGCACTATGTTGCCCTTTTTAGTCAACCAGTTAAAGTATTGATTAACTGAAAAACCAATGGTTTTGGTTTAGAATTTTTGGTTTGGTTGTAAAAGATGACTATCTTATGTCCCTGTGGTTATTTTAAGTCAACGGTTGTTTCCTGCAAAATGTGCATTTTAGTCAATCTTAACACGCTGAACCATTTCTAATTGTGATATTGTTATAGTTCCTGCCAGTTATGTTGACTAAGTTGTTATTTGTCACAGGTTACATTATACTTATATTGCTGTAGGGGTGCCAAGTGTTTCTTTCCTTGTTGCACTTGATACCGGAAGTGATCTTCTCTGGCTTCCATGTGACTGTGTGCAGTGTGCTAAACTTTCAGTAAGATACTATGGTAGTCAAAATACCAGCCTTAATTTTCTTTTTGTCTTACACTGGGGGGTGCCTTACCTTTGTGAGTTTATTGTGTTTTATTTACCTGGTGCGGCTTTTGTTTTACTTTTTAATATTTACATTTCGTTGAAACAATGACTTAATTATCTATATATTGTTATGGAAGTTACATTTTAAATCGTATATTGTTGTAGAATCTTTATTGAAGGTAAAGTTATTGGTTGATAACTGTTCGTGTTTGTCATAATGCTTGTTGTTACGTCCATTCATATCTGTTACTATTAAGAACTCTACCAAAAAATGGTATTTTCATTTATTAGTTCACCTGCACATCTAACAATTTAGATAATGCCTTCTGTGTGGGTGTGTGGCCAATTATCTCTTCCGCACAGCTAATAGACTCCACCTCCTGGAGATTTAGTATTAGATACCGATGAGGTCTAGAAAAAAAACTTGGCTACAGTTTTAGCGCTTATTCAAATTGATTGATTTGCAGGTGCTCCCTGGTATTTGGGGCATCTATTATGCAGGACAATGATGAGAATGAATACAATCCATCCCATTCAAGCACAAGCAAAACCATAACATGTAGCCATGAGTTGTGTGAGTTGGGTTCCACATGCAAAAACCCGAGACAGCCATGCCCGTACACTGTTAACTATGCCTCAACAGCTACATCCAGTTCTGGATCATTAGTTGAAGACATACTGCATCTTGCAGCAGATGGTGTTAATGGATCTAACACCTATGTAAGGGCTCCAATTATCATAGGGTATATTCTTTACTTGATCTTTGTCATTTTTTATTCCCCCCAGATGCCGTTTTCCCTTTATGGATATTATTAGTAGTTATTAAATGCAGATGTGGTAAGAAGCAGAGTGGTGGTTACCTGGATGGTATAGCTCCTGATGGTCTATTGGGTCTTGGACTTAGTGAGGTCTCGGTTCCAAGCTTTCTTGCCAAATCCGGAGTCACAAGAAACAGTTTCTCTTTGTGTTTTGGTGAATCAGGTTCTGGGAATATATATTTTGGGGATCAAGGACCATCTACTCAAAGAACAACTCCATTTCTGCCAAAAGATGGAAAATAGTAAGGATTGTCAACACGGTTTAATGCACTTTTTTCTTTATCTTTTTTAATATTTTGGGATGTAAAGCTTAGGGTATTTTCAGTGTCTTTTGAAAGTGGGTATTTTATTGGATAAATCAGATGTACTAAAAAGGGCCGTGGGAGGTAGTGCTTGGGGATTTCGATTAGCCAAGAATTTATCACATAGAATGACCAAAAAGATCCTCGTGAAAAAAATTAGATTCGCCGTCATATTGGAGTATAAGTAGGATAATTAGGTATTTAGGTAATTGTTGTTCTACCACTTGATAATCAATTTAGTTGTAGATAGTGCGGAACTGATTGTTTAGCAAGATAATCAAAAACAGAATGCGTTCACTCAAATATTAAAAACTAATTAAAAAGACCGAGCCATAATAATAAGATAATTAGCTTCGAATTGTAAACCCAAACACCCTTTTTTATAAATGTAATAAAAAACTTGATATTGTCATGCAGCATTACCTACATAATTGAAGTAGAGAACTTCTGTATCGGTAATAATTGTCTTGATCAGACAAGCTTCAAAGCTCAATTTGATAGTGGAACATCTTTTACTCTTCTTCCAGATGGAATATATAAAGCTGTTGTTGAAGAAGTAAGCCTTCATCATCTAGATTCTTTATTACATCCGGAAAGTTCTAAAACCTGACCGTTTGCATTCTCTATTCTCATAGTTTGACAGACAAGCACATGCCACAAAGATAACTTTTGACGGTGTGCCATTTGACCACTGTTACAAGTCCAGGTATTTGAAAAGGAAATAACATTTTTTTATTTACCTTTTTTGTATTTTAATTTTTATGATTCTTTTTTGCGTATTCATGGTGATTTTGGTGCCAAACAGTTCTCAAGAACTGCTAGAAACTCCATCAGTGACTATTAAGTTATCAGTGAACAACACCTTTTTGGTCCGTGATCCACTTTTTGTTGTGAATGACAGTCAGGTTAGTGTTCTAAAAGGTTATTGTTGTTTACTTGTTTTAATGTGAGATTTTTCACAACTATCAGCTTCGATTACCAGCTAATTGTTGAAATAAGCGTTCCAAAAAGTAACAGGAGTGATCACCTTTATGTTTGTTGAGTAACATTATCTTTTCAATCCGTTATGAGTCATTTAATTACTAGAACAATGAGTACTTATTTAGAAACATTTTTCTACAAATTAGACCACTTGAACAAAAGAAGTTAAATCTGCCTAAAAAGGTTCAATAGATTTTATGAACTTATGATTAAAAGTTGGTTTTCTTTTTGGCTGATTAGAACTAACGTAATTTCATCTCGTTAAGGATTCAATGATATGATGTTTTTTTGCCACCTTTGACTGGCTGTTTCCTTTAAGCAAATAAACAAAACAAAAAAGTTGGACTAAAAGATGGTCAGCCAAACAGAAAAAAAAAGTAACTGGACTATGATTTAAGCCCATGTTATCTCTTCAGTAAAAAAGAAACAAACTGAATTTAGACTAGAAAGGGGTGGACTACATATCTGAACATATTTACAAACTTACAATGCAGGCCCTATTGGATTTTGGGCCTTGTACAGGCCCAATTTGTCCCACTTACGGTTTTACAAAGTAGCACTGCGTTTGTTGTTTGAAGATCATAATGTTTTTTGTGCCCTTTTGTTGAATTGCAGGGAGGAATTGTTGGAGTTTGTTTAGCTATACAGTCATCACCTACTGAAATGGGACTTATTGGACGTAAGTATTCTTAGTCTTCCTTTTGTTTGCTAGTTGTTTTTCTAACTAATTCAAACATCCAGTATTTAGTGAAGGTTGTAAACTATCTATCAGATAGATTGGGTTGACCCACAAACACCTTTTTGTCAACTTTTGAAATAAGTTTATTGCGAAAGCAATATTATTACAACAAGAATCTAAAACTCTAATACAAAACATCTTAGGAGGTTGTGTTCATTAAAAATGACTTTGCACGAGTTTCAATTCGTTTGAACAATTCAAACCCTTTTAGCTAATTTTGTGGATTTAACCCTCTTAAGTAAATTGGTTGCTGAGTTCATGATTTCTTTTTAATAATGTAGAATGCTTCCCTTTTCATATGTGCAGAGAACTTCATGACAGGATATCGGTTGGTTTTTGATAGGGAAAATCTTACACTCGGATGGTCACACTCAAGATGTGAGTATATCAACCACTTCTTTTTACAGACAGTTGATGTCAATTGTCAACCACCTTTTGTCAAATTTATTAGCTTTGGTGGGTAAAGTGGTCTATTTCACTTTCTTTTTAAGACCACTATTCACTTGAGGATACTCTTTTTACCATAAAATGAAAGTCTCTATCACCATATGTTGATTTGATAAACCAAAACCACCAAGGCTTGACAATAAGTTTCGATATTAGATAAAAGATGTCATATTTGACCCTTGTACGAATCAGTTTTTGACTCTTGTACGGATCTTTTTGGGTCACCTTTGCCTCTATCGAGCTAAATGTGATTTATTAAAGATTGGTTAAAGTGAAAGCCAAAATGTTTTCATAATTCATTAAACCATTTCATTTAAAGACGAGATTATCGTTGTAATAATATAGTTTTTGAATTATAGTTGAAACCTTAGTTTTATTCCTATAATTAAAGAAAAGAAAAAAACAAGGTGTTTGTGGGCTGGACCCGACCCGGCCCACCCTAAAAGTTTACTTTTTTTGACCCGTTGTCCAACTTTCCAGACGCTTAGTTATATGACATGTCAGCCAAATTTCTTACCAGAAACGCCAGTCGAAAAAAAAACTGTTGATCCTTGAAAGACATGGTTATAAATAATGTTTTGATTCTTAGGTCAACCACTTAGGGGCGGGGACACGATAGGAAGTAATGCCAGCTCGCCAATTTCACTACCGACGACAACTGAGCAACAGAGGGCCCCACCTAACACTCATGCGGTTGCACCTGCTGTAGCTGGTAGGACACCCTCAGCTGCTTTCATGTTGAATTCATCTTGTTTACTATTGTTGTTACTTATTTCATCAACTATGGTGTAAATATCACTCTTCTTTATAGCTTTTAGGAGTAAGACTTCCTTTGTTTGTTTGTTTCTGGATATGTTTTGTTCTAAAATGCTTCATGTAAATATATGAAAGAAAGGATGGTGCTTTGTTTGGTCTAGTTTGCACTCTTATCTTCATTACATATTCACTTGAAGAAAGCGGTCAGAATGGTAATTTCTGTATGGGTGGGATAAAACACATTCTTTTAAAAAATAGAGTAAACTTCCATTTTGGTCCATGGGGTTTGGTCACTTTTGCTAATTTAGTCCAAATTTGAAACCTTTTGCATCCGGGTCCCTTTGGTTTCATTTTTGTTGCCATTTTGGTCTAAAAGTAAAGTCAGCCTAGATTTAAAAAAAAAAGATTTTTTGTCCTTTTCTGAAGGGCATTTTAGTCATTTTGCCCACTTGCCCAACTACACACCCCAACCCCACCCCCTTTCCTTTTCTTCTTTCCTCCTTCTGCCGGTGAAATCACAAATCATACATAGAACAAAATGTTACAGCCCCTTCATTGAAGATTAAAGGAAGAGTAAAGTCTTATTTGAGTCCTTGTGGTTTGTGCAGTTTAACCATTTGAATCCAAAAACCAAAACTGTCTTGATTTGAGTCTCTGTGGTTTCTAATTTTAACCATTGTGTTAATACTTAATAGACGCATCGAAATAAGTGCAACTTGTTCTCACGGACACCTACCTCATTTTGCAATGGAAATAAAGAATTTGAGATTAAACAAAGTGAGAGTAGGGCATAAAGATCCGACTCAAGGATAGAATGTAGCATACTAAATTTTATTTAAATACTATGTTCAGGAATTATATTATTTAATTAATGAAATATTCAATTATTTGTAATGGTAGTAAATCCAAGTTTAGTATTACATGGAATGAAATTGAAGTTATATTAACCATAAACACAAGTTTTGACTAAGGTTAACATTGTCCCTACTTTTACAAAATTGTTTTGAGAGAATTCAACAAAGAAAGTATTAGAAGTTAGAGGTTGGAACCCATCTCATATTTGGCATCTGAAAATCTAATATGCAAGTCTTGGAAAGTGGATACAAGTAACTTGAATCGTAAATACAACGCAAAACTGAGAAAACGGAGTTCAGAATCCATAACAGACCGTCCCCAATTGGTAACGATATGTGCCACAATCTAATTTCTCTAGCCGCAATTTTATGGAGTTGACGCATGAGCTGGTGACTCAAGTTCATGACGGATCCTCACCATTTCGTAATGGGTTGTTACTTGCACATAAGACAAATCCTTAGGGATCTAACGCATGAAAGTATGACTCAGATTCGTGACGGACCGTCACCAATATGTAATGGTGTGTTTTGACCGCCTTGCATATATAAAGAATTCGATGTCATTCCGTTCACTCACATCTCCCGAAAAACTTTCGCACTACTTTTAACGTATCCCAAGCCCCCGAGACCTACCTTTGAGCATAGTTAGTCAGCACCTCGTCGACAAACTCGGTAAATAGTTCGCAAGTATTATTCTGCTCTGACTGTTTAAGATTGATTAATAAACGTTAAGTTAGATATGCTTATTTAGTACACATACATGTATAGTTTTAGGTTCCTAAGCTAGGAACTTATACTCTATTTGTGTAGTAGCAGAGATATTACTAAGGTGAGTTCTATGAATGTTTGTTACTATGTGAACATTCTTCTCCTAACCGGTAATTGTTTGGGCTTGTATCTTGCAAACTCATGACTGTGTAACCCATATCTATAACCTGAGTATACGTACACATGTATATTGAGGACCCTTATATGTGCCATGTGTTCGGATCTGTGGTGTATTGGGATGCAAGTCACTGGCCCATGTATCGGGAGCCTGTGGTGACGTTAGGTTATAATAACATGGGAGGTTGCAAGTTATCTTTATGTTAAGAGTAAAATGAACGGATAGTCCCTGTGGTTTGGTAAAATTTCACCCTTAGTCCCCAACTTTTGGAAATTACACCTGTGCTCCCTGTGGTTTGATACTTTGTTACTCGGATAGTCCCTGGAGTGGATGGGGGTTAGTTTTCTCCGTTAAGTCCATGTGAAATTACAAAATTACCCCCTTACTTTTATTAAAATATAAGAAAAAACTAATTAATGAAACCTACACCCATATCCTCTTTCGATCGATCTGTTTCTCCACCAAATATTTCAAAGCCTCAATTTCATCCACTCATCATCTCAAAATTTCACTCATCTTCTCAAACCCACCAAAATTCTCAAACCCAATCCCCAATGGCCACTCTATCTCCGGTCACCTTCACGGCCACAGCCATCACCACCCCCACCCGGTCCACCCCCCCACCCCCCTAAAGTAACCTACATCAAAGGCTTCACTCATTCGGTAGGCTTAAAGCCCACAACACCGTGGCCTCATTGAGCACCCCTGTTTCCACTGAGCAACAATTCGCCAACTCTGTTTGTTCTTTGAAGAAACCGCGTCTCGCGGCGGAGCCGGTGGTGGAGCATTGACCTCCAAGTGTAAAGCGATGGGTGAGATATTCAAGATAACGGTTATCATGAATGTGATTACTCTTGTTGGAGTTGCAATTGGGTTGGTTCTTCTCCGGATTGAAGCTTCTGTTGAAGAATCAGAGTAAGAAATTTGTGCATTCTTTTCATCCACGAAAGTGTAGGTTTGTTTTGGTGTTGAATTGGTGTAGAATCAATCATAAAGATGTATGAACCAGATGTTATATAATACTATCATCTGATTGTCAGATTTGAAGCAGGCTGTCGTGGTGTGGGGTTGGTCGTGGTGGTGTGGGTAGGTGGTGGCTAGTGGTGTTGTGGGGGGTGGGTGGTGGCAGGTGGTGGTGCTGGTGGCGGCAGGTAGTGATGGGGGTTTGCCAGATATGGGTGCAGGTTTCATTAAATAGTTTTTTTTCTTATATTTTAATAAAAGTAAGGGGGTAATTTTGTAATTTCACATGGACTTAACGGAGAAAACTAACCTCCATCCACTCCAGGGACTATCCGAGTAACAAACTGTCAAACCACAGGGAGCACGGGTGTAATTTCCAAAAGTTGGGGACTAAGGGTGAAATTTTACCAAACCACAGGGACTATCCGTGCATTTTACTCTCATGTTAATATATGATTTGATAACTATGTATATTCAAGAACTCACTTGCTTAAGCTGGCGTGTCTTTTAAGCATGTGTCACATGTGTGACAACCCTCACAATTACAGGTACCATACAATTAATTAATCTTAATTATGTGCTTAATGACTGTGCTTGATTACAACTGACAATTTAAACTGCTTTATGATTTTTGTATCATACATACATATGCATCATATTTCATACAATCACTCTATTTATTACACACCAACTTTAGTGACATACTTGATGCACAAAGCACAGTTAGCACACTGAACGGATAATTCAGAAAACATGCTGACAATGCCAGCACATAGACAGACAATGTTTTTGAGGCCAGTATGAGCCAGGGACAAGGTACTACACCAGTATGGAGTGTAGGGAAGCGAGGACCATAAAACTGCGTCACTAGGTGATAGTTAAAATGCCGTGAAGTGCCTAAAACACACTTTAAGTGCAGAATTCTGCATTTATTTACAAAATTCAGCATTGTAACATGCTAGTGAGGTGCAAAAATATGGCAGAATGGTCCTGTATGCTTTCCTAAGTGCCGGGAATAAATTGTGTTACAAAAATATATATAAAAGACACTTTACGGAATAATTAAACACTTTAAAGGAACGGTATCCAACCGAACAACCGGACATTACCCGGGACACCAATTTTTTGTCAAATACATTGTTTTATTATTTTTGGCTAGTCATGATCCCCGTACACCATAACACCCCCTAAATATCAACTAAGTAACATATGTAAGTGTATACTTGGATTCTAACTTATGATTACCAACTTAGTCAAAATTTTACATCAACCCCCCCCCCCCCCCCCCTAACCGAATTCGGTCCCAAGAGGACCCACAAATAATCCTCACCATACCTCCTAAGATATTACTACATTTGTTTATTGGATCTTGCTTGTTGATGTTGCCAAAAAAATAAGAAAGAAGATTATAAGTATGGGGAGCATCTCCACTACATCATTCCATATCTTCCCACCACACTCTAACTCATCTCTCCCTCTCTCTCTCGGCCACACCTTGACCGCCACCACCTCCACCATATCACCACCACAATCTTCCAATTTCAAGCTTGTTCAACCATTAGAAGGTGCTTTGTGAAGGTGGGAGCTTAAAGGACTTGAAGGAACTTCATTTCTTACTTTCTTTCACCACTTTCATCATCATTTTTCATCATTTTTGCACTAGAGATCTTCCCTAGCCATAGTGCTAGCAGTAAGTTCTTGTTAAACCCTTATTTATCTTGTTTTTATGGTTAAAAGTTGTAGTAAGATAAGTATGTTTAAAACACTAAAGAAACAAAAACTAAGAAGATGAACATAAAGCTTTACATAGAGATTACATGATGAAATGATGTAGTAGGATGTTGTAGTGATTATGTTGTTAATTGCATGATGATTCTTGGTATGTGGTGTAAATCACCATATGGATCTTGTTAAATAATATTTAGAAGTATGATTTAACAAGATTAGAAAGTGGTTATGTGTTTCATAAAATAACCACCTTCTAGTTAAACATGAACTTAATAAAAATGTTTTTCTTGAAATATAAGTGAACAAAGTAAGTTAATGATCATGTAGATCCGAGTTTACAAAGGACTTTTCTAAATAAACCAAGTTAGAGAATCGGTTTTTGGAAAATCATGACTCTTACATACGCTTATACTATTTTTGGACATAAAATAAGTGTAGAAACCTTTTATTTACAAGAAGGGTTCAAAGGATTAATTTTTGTAAATATTGTATACAAGTTGTAAACACATAACTCTTGCAAGAAAATGATTTTTAACGAAATAAATACACTTTGGAAGGTAATTAAGTCTACTAAAAGCTTTACCAAGTTACTACACGTTTTCGGGATATATCAAGTTCATGGTTAATATGTAACGCGCATAGTTTTCGTTCTTGGTGATGTAAAATTTTTAAGGATTAATTGTTGATTGATTTTGAAAAGAAATGATATGCTTATTAGCATGGACACCTCCGTTTTTAGGGGAAACTCTGGCGAAATTTTCTAAAAATCCCAAGACTTAGAAAATTATTTTCTAACAAGAGTTTACAAATGTGTTTAACTTTGTTTTCGAAAGTAAACTTCGCCATAGGATTTGTTACAAAAAAAATACAAAGTGTCGGAGGTGGGTTTTCGTAAATAAAAGCGGATAAATTATTTTAGAATATATATTTTATACTAAGGACACTTGTGTGAATATTTGCATACTTTGTGGAATAGTTATATTATTTTAGGGTAAAATAATATAACTTAACAAATACCACGAAATTTACAACTCCAAAATAATACCAAAAATCACAAGAAATAAATATTTAAGTTACACGCTTAATATTGTGAAGCCAAACACAAAGACGCAACTTACAAAATATTCCGGGAAATACTCTTATAAATATATTTTTGATAAACGTTATTTTGGATACGAAAGAGGTGAAAATATGATTTTTGTACGTATCACCAAGTTAAATCATATTTTTTGGACAAGAGAAAATGTATTATTATTTGGGAAAGTAAAAGTATTTTTACTCGGGTTTATTAAGAAATATAATATTTTTTGGAAAAAAATATTTTCTTGGACTGTATTGTTTTGAATAAAAATGAAGTTTATTTATATAATTCTAAGTGGGACTTAAAGATATATATTCCTTTGGATTAACACACCGAAATACGACGCCACTACATGGCTAGATAAACAAATACAAGAATACGGATAACCATGTATGGAATACCCCATCCTTGGGAAGGAAATACGAATACGAATACTTGAGAAGTATTAATAGAGAAATATTGTATAAACAATTATTCCAAAACTAAATATAATTATTATAACTTGGAATAATATCAGAAACGTAACTCAAAAACATAAATACTAAGACAGGGCACGACCCGTTCGTCTAATAGACTTTAGTACGCTGTAGGTAGTCGTGTTTGCGGAGGAGACTTGGGTTACATAGACTGAAGACGCAATACAGTGAGTTCATGTCCCCCTTTTCTTTTAACTGTTTTCAGTTTTATACTTCGGGGGTGGAATACATGTGATAATTATTACAGACATCTTTATAGATGGTATGGTTAGCGTAAGGAGGGTAAACTACTAGATCATGTGAGGGGTGGGCACAACACTTAAAGGCCATTAATCCTCATCGTAGGACCGAGGGACATGAGTGATAGATCTATTTGGGTGCAGCGAGCCCACACCCATGAGGCCGGGGCGGCCCATAGAGCTGACTATGTCTTCCAGCCAGAAGCCCGGTACAAATTTGCTAGGTTTGAGTTCTTCCTGCACCTTTTCACACATGTCAGTGGCTTTGCAACCCATTGGTGATCTCTTTTTCCTTAATGCTACATACCAGGGACTTACATACATACTTACAATGTTTCAAAGGCTTATACATACACATAAATGAACACATGAACTCGCTCAACTTTTGTTGATTTTTCAAACTACATGTATTTCAGGGAACTAAACGGATCTGGCAGGTGTATGCATGTGTCTACAAGCTGCGTGTTAAATAAAGGATGTCATCCGTGGTCGTAGAGTCTAAAGGATGTATCCTATTCCTGGATGGGATACATGTTTCTAAACTCAGGATTATTTAAAGTCTTTTATTGAGTCCATGGGAACTCATTTGAACATGTTATGGTTTGTAACTAATTGGCATCAATGTTTTCAAGACAATGGTATTGTGGTATTTTCTAAACTTTATTAATGGATGAAAATCTTTTGGATTTCATAACGCATAACGGACGGCGCGTGTGGGTTGACGCCGTATCGGCTGGAAAGTGAAAAAACCTGTTTTGGGAGGGCATCTCGGCGCCACCTGTCGTTTATGTATTGGGGGGTATCTTTGCAACATTTTTCATTCGATATACGCAAAAGACATGGCGACACAGATATCCGATACGTGTGAAATTCCTGCATGAGCAGCTGGCGGAGTGGTCTACAGGGTTATATATAACCTGTTAGGGACAGAAAGAGCACAAAAAAAGTTTTTAGATCTAACATATGTTAGTGGAGTGGTAATAATGAAGTTGCCTAACATGTGTTACCTGATAGACGTTTATGATGTTGTTCCTTTTGTCCAAATGAGTGACGTCTAGCAAAAGAGTGGTATTGCTGGAATCGCTTTGGTTTGTGATGTAGCATAAAAACTTCCCTTTAATTATCTCCTTTTGAACTTGCGCGAAAAGAGCGTTTGTGTAAATGGCGAACGCGTGCTGCTCTATTGCTAATTCAGCCAAGCCCTTGAACACCGTGGATGAGGTTTTGTACTCGGATACACGTTGCCGATAGCGTTGGCTATCTACCCTATTTTCAAAGCACATCATAAATTGTACAAGGGTGTTTGCGCCTGTTGAGTTGACATTGAAGGCAGCGTTAGAGCTTTCGCAGCGTGAAGTGGTCTTCATCAAGCAACACATTGGCAGTTCCCTGAAGTAGGCTGGTACCCAAAGATGTTTGATGTTGTACATGTCGTTCAACCAAGTGTGGTCTTGTAGGCCAAATGTTTCTAGGAGGTCATCCCAGCGGGACTCAAACGTTTCTGGTTTGATATAAACATTCCAAACCAACCGGTGAATGCAGGACCGAACATTAGTGTTGTCAAGAAGGTTCGCAGAGATCTGGTAGATTAAATAGTTACTAACACATGTTAGATTAAACAGTTTAAAAACACATATAACTCTGTGATGTTGAATAACACATGTTAAAGGCTAACAATTTAACTTAACCTTGGAGGGTAGTTTTTTTCATTATATGCCACATGCATAGACGGTGGCGTGATTCGGTAAAGACCATAGGAACAGCTTGAAGCATGGATGGGTCTTGATCACTCAGCACGAGAGTTGGTTGAGTACCGTGTGCCTTCAAGAAAGCCTTAAGCAACCACACATAAGATTCAATGGACTTGGTAGATATCAAACCCGCACCAAATGTAACACATTGGAAATGATGATCCACACTCGTGAATGGCACAAAAACCATCTTGTACCTATTAATAAAAATGGATTTGAGGTTAACAAAATGTAACACTTTTTTGGTTTGGTTTGTATACTTGGATATCAGGCCTAACACATGTTAAGGGGGAACTAACCTGTTAGTGCTGTAAGTCGCGTCAAAGGCGAGGACATCGCCAAAAGCTTTGTAGTTTAGCTTTGAAATCTCATCAGCCCAGAATACAGAAGACAACTTTCCATTTGATACAGTGTAATCAAAATAGAAGTTGGGTAGGTTGTCAAAGCGCTCACGCAAGCGTTCAAGGAAAACTTGTGCGTCGCGTTCACCAATAAAAATTCGCAACTGGTGGCTAAAATTTTTAAAATCCACAGGAGTCCCATTGACATTGTGATGCCCCCCTTTTAAAGCTACAAGACATCTATAAGCTCTCATGGGTCCGATACGGTTTAGACTCATATTGTGAATGAATTGTTTGGTGGAGAATGACAGCTTCCGTGATATCTTGCTAAGATCACGGTTGTAATTCTCAACAAGTTCATGATTATGAATATCATTGAAACTCATAACTGTGTATGTATCATTAGAGATTGAGACTAGAATGCTTGCCTTACAGTCACACCATGTGAAGTTGGTTTTCCTAGACTTTACAGAAGATTCATCTAGTGTGTCAAAAGTCCTCTTGCGTTGTGGTTTCCCGTATTTTGAGCATCGAAGATACTTGTGTGTGGGAATTCCATTCCAGACTTTAGTTTGGCCTTTTTTAACAGAAAAACCAGCTTCAAACGCATAAAGTTCATACATGGAGAGAACCTCCTCAAATGTTGGATAAGATTTCCCACACACTGGTATGAACTTATCAGCGACGGTAGGAATCCAGTAACGGGTTCCCTGAGGGGTATCAAAAACGAAGTATGGATGCGCTGGCCCTGCATCAGAAAACGAAAAGGTTAGGAATCTGGTATATGGCAGGACAAAAGGTTAGAACCAGCACCCGACATGTTAGCGTAGCCAGAATCTGGGTATACTACATGTGAACATTATGCAATATGTTTGAACTATGCCATATCTGGGGAAGAAAAATCAAAACGAGTGTATAGAATGTAAGTGCAGTATCCGGTGACTGAAGATTATCGATGCCACACAGAACTGATGCAACAGTTTAGGGGGAGACTGTAAGTGCAGTTCCTGCCGGGTAACTGTCGCTTATCGGTTCTGGTCAACCAAAGCAGAAGTCCAAGTTAAAGTCAACGATAATGAAGAATTCAAGACCACATGAAGACCATGCACTGATCAAGGGGGAGTTTGTTAGTGCACTTTGGGTGATAAGTGCATGTCTTCCAATGTGTAGGGTCTTTATTGTACAAGTCTTGAAAGTTAGTCCAAGGTTTATCCTTGGGACAACTTGTCCAAGTTTTAGGAGAACTTTTGTCTGAGTTTTATGTGTAGAATTGGTTTGTCCGAGGTTTAGTCCCTAGCCTATATATATGTGTGTATTGTGTAGATTAGGGCAAGCATCTACAGACAAGAAAATCGATTAAGAAGCTTTGTGCTCCTCTCCCAACTTGTTCCTCCTGGTGTGAATTCTAGAGAGAGAGACTATGTGTTAGTGAGAGAAAGCTAGGGTTTAGATCTTTGTGATCTAAACCAGCTTGTAGATGATGTATACTCCTTTGGTTTGTGTAATCTGTGATGACTGATTCAATATAAAGGGTTCATCTTCTACATCTTTCTATCTTGTTCATATTTTGTTCTTCATGTCTTGAATCAAGTGCAATGTTTGATGTTCGTCATCGATCCGGTGCTTTCACATAGAAAAACAAACCTTGAACATTATCCATAACCTCGTCAGAATGGAAATCGCTGTTCATGAAGTTGTTGGATATCAGAACATCCGGTGATCTAACAGGGTCTTCATATGATCGAGAACAATCAATAGGCATGTAAGTATATACAGAAGCTTCGAATGGAACAGTTGAACATTGCCATGCAGTATATTTGGATTATTCCATTAAAAAAATGTCAAATAACAAAAAAAAAAAACATAGATTCGAGATAGTTAAGTTAGATAAAGAGACAGCCCTAAAATGACAAACCTTGAGCATTTAATTCTTCATCAGTTTGAAAGTCAGTGCTAAGGAACCTGTTGGGGAAACTATGGACCGGCGACATTAACTCGGAGGTTGGTGGAATTGTCTCCATGGACATTAATGGAGAAAGCATAATTTGTAGGAGAAGATGATAATGGAGCTTTCTGTTAATGAAGATATAAAATAAACTGAAATATTGTAAATGAAATATGGGGTGAGTTATTTTTTCAAATGAGTTGATGGGCATTAAATGAAGATGTCAGATCAAATTGGGAAAATAAACTTGGGTTGGGAAATTACTAATATAACCTTGAAAGCAAAATGGATTAGGAAGGTTCTCAGGCCACGTGGATGAATATAGTCCACAAGTAGAGTTTGCTAAGTTTTTTAAAAAAATGGGGTTTCTTGTATAGCATTATATATATATATATATAGGGGATCGCTAGAATGAGAACCACCACGAGTTGTAAGAACCACGAGAACCGCGTCCCGCGGGTGGCCGTTGACCACGAAATTTTTTTTACACCTAGATCCGTATATTTTAACACCGGGGGTAAATTTTGGGTTCAAACGGCGCGCCCGAGGGGGTAGTTTTTTACGCCCAAAGTTTGGGTTTTTTTAATTTTTCTTTTTTTTTAACCAAACTTTGGGCGTAAAAAACTACCCCCTCGGGATCGCCGTTTGAACCCAAAATTTACCCCCGGTGTTAAAATATACGGATCTAGGTGTAAAAAAAATTTCGTGGTCAACGGCCACCCGCGGGGCGCGGTTCTCGCGGTTCTTACAACTCGTGGTGGTTCTCATTCTAGCGGCTCCCTATATATATATATATATATATATATATATATATATAAAGTAGAGTAAAGATCTCATACAAATACGCTTATCGTACAAAGCGTACGAATATGGTGGAAAAGTAATAAACGCGGTGACATTTTCGTAATTATGCTATTCGCAGAGTAATTATAAGAACTAATCTACAAGTGCATCTATTCGTAGAGGAATTATCAAAATTACTCTACGAGTGTATCATAATTACTCTATTAGTTCATCAAAATAATATTACATACATAATTACTCTACAAGTTCATCAAACAACATACAATTCAAAATAACTCTGCAAGTGGATCATAATAACTCTACCAATTCATAATTAATACACTACTACAAGATATCATTCAAAATTACTTTACAAATGCATCAAACAGCTAATCATTCAAAATTACCCTACAAGTGCATCAAACAACTAGTAATTCAAAATTACTCTACAAGTACATCATAATTACTCTATTAGTTCATCAAAATAACATAACATACACAATTACTCTGTAAGTTCATCAAACGACATACAATTCAAAATTACTCTACAAGTGTATCATAATTACTCTACCGGTTCATCATTATTACTCTACAAGTGCATCATAATTACTCTACTAATTCATAAAAAAATAAGAGACGCGTTTACTCAACGAATTCATCAAACAACATAAAATTCAAAATTACTTTACAAGTCTATCAAACAACATAAAATTTCAAAATTACTCTACTAGTTCATTAAGATAATTACTCTACGAATAAAATAACTACGAAAATGGCACCACGTTATTTTACTTTTCCATGTCCTTCGTACGTTTTGTACGATAACTCTATTTGTATTTGATCTTTTGTCATAAAAGTATTAAAGTTGGTTTGATGTTGATTATATTCGGATAATTCAATTCAACCCTAACGAAACCATAAAAATCGGTTATCTAAACAATCTTAGGGTATGTTTGGCAAAAGTAGCTGGTGGCTGGTGGCTGAAAGCTGGTAGCTGTAGCTTTTTAGATATATTTGGTGTTTGGTAGAGTAGCTGGAGCTTTTAATAAAATGTATAAAATGACCAAAATGGACATAACTAAAAATTTAGAAAGTTTGTGCATTAAAAAGTTCCTTATTTTTAGAGGTTAAAATAGTCATTTTTCCCTAAAAGCTTGTAGCTCCTTTTAAACGCTACTAGTAGTAGCGTTCAACCAAAAGCTTCAAGCTCCTAACCTAAAAGCTTAAAGCTCCTTCAACCAAACAAGACTTTTTTATTGAGTATAAGTTTTTTTCTTAAAAGCTTAAAGCTAGAAGCTCCTAAAAGCTCCTAAAAGCTTCATGCCAAACATACCCTTAATCAAACTATTAATATCCCAATCAATTCAGTTACATCGATTATGATTGGATATTGTTTTTCTTTCAAGATGTTCTTATGACCCATTTCGTATGTTTATGAATTTATCCTATATATTGTGAGCAACTATAGGAACATGGCAAATGCTTTAATTAATTATATGTTCAAATAGGTTAATTTTTGAGCATTTACTTTGATAATATTTTATTCATTTTTAATTATTAATGAAATGATACATAATACTTCATACGTTTGTTTATATTCTTTTAATCTCTATACAATGTGAATAACAAATATCGCAAAATTGTGTCTTTTCCATATGTAGCAAGTGATGTTTGTTGAGCTAATGACTTGTCGTGCAAGAAAACTTGTCAGACCAATTCGGGATACGGATAAGTGTTGAATCTTGGACCGTCGGTGTTGATGGGTCTCTTATAAGCATGAGTGTACATAGTGGCGGATCTAGAAAATATTTATAGGGGTAACGTTTAAAAAAAAGGGTAACGAAATTGAAAAAACGTCAAATTTTTCTGAAATTTAAACTACCGTCGGAGCGTTAAGGGGTAGCAGGGGCTACCCCTTATTATAAGGTAGGTCCGCCCCTGAGTGTAAACTAGCAGGATTGCTCGTTGGCTATTTGAAAACGACTCATGAAATGCTCGTCTTAAACAAAATTTAAAGAGGCCTCAAGCCTAAATTGAAGATTTATTAATAAATGAGAGCTTCATATACAAAGCTTGACAAGGCTTGCGATGATAAACGAACCTATTTATTATACAAATATAACTTTTTTTTTATAAAGATAACTATGATAAAACTAACTAAATAATATATATAATGACTAGAAGGATAAGTATACATAGTTGTAATTAAATATGAACATAAATAAATATTAATATTTAATATATCAAACATGCCGAACGAGAAATTATAAAACTTTTTCACGATTCAAGCTTGATCTTTGGATCAATGCTTAAAACGAGCCGAGCACGAGCTCACTTAGGCTCGTTAACACCCCTTGTTATGCACTAATGTTACATCGATTATGATTTGACTATTGTTTTTCTTTCATGATGTTCTTATGACCCATTTCGTATGTTTATGAATTTATCCTATATATTGTGAGCAAATGCTTTAATTAATAATATGTTAAAATAGGTTAATTTTTGAGCATTTACTTTGATAATATTTTAGTCATTTTTAATCATTAATAAAATGATACATAATACTTCATACGTTTGTTTATATTCTTTTAATCTCTATACAATGTGAATAACAAATATCGCAAAATCGTGTCCTTTGTCTTTTCCATATGTAGCAAGTGATGTTTGTTGAGCTAACGACTTGTCGTGCAAGAAAACTTGACAGACCAATTCGGGATACGGATAAGTGTTGAATCTTGGACCATCGGTGTTGATGGGTCTGTTATAAGCATAAGCGTAAATAGTGGCGGATCTAGAAAATACTTATAGGGTTAACGTCTCAAAAAAAGGGTAACGAAATCTAAAAACGTCAAATTTTTCCGAAATTTACACTACCGTCGGAGCGTCAAGGGGTGTTAAAATACCGGTATAAATGTGCCTTTATATTTTTTATATTTTCTTTTTATATTCTTACTTTTGTTTCCTTTTGTTTGTGAGGTATTAGGGTATCCGGGGCACTCGCGGGGAGGGTGTTCGGTGACCCCATTCACCGCTCGGGAACACCGGCACCATCGGTGCGGGGAGGGGGTGCGGGGAGGGGACTCGGGGAAGTTTCACCGAAGAGGGGAGTGCAGAGATGGTGGGCCCATAGCTTGTAACAACCAATCAAGTATTTGTTTTTTTTTTCTTTTTTTTTTGAATATAGGGGAGTGCCGCCATCAAATTGGGGTGCGAGGGGAGTTTAAGAGGGGACTTGACGTGGCATAACGTGATTGGGTGTGCGTAAGAGAGGGGACTCCCCTCTTAGGGGAGTGCCCCGGATACCCTTATTGCTGTCTCAAAGATCATTTAAGATATAAACAAAAAGTGCACTAGTTTATTCAATTTGTTTTAAGTATTAGTTGTCTTCAAGTGATGTTTGTTGAGCTACATATAAAATCATTTAAGATAAAACTAACTAAATAATAATATATATATATATATATATATATATATATATATAATGACTAGAAGGATAAATATACATAGTTGTAATTAAAGATGAACAAAACTATTTATATTTAATATTTAATATATCAAACGTGCCGGACGTGAAATTGTAAAACTTTTTCAGTGAGTTTAACACTATATAAACCAAAATTAACACCCCACACTACACGGCGGGGATTTGTTTGGTTAACCCATGTGTTGCGGGTGCATGGACCGTAAAACCGCACCAAGTTGTAAGCAAACAAATATGTGAATTTATACCGTCACATGACGTAAAATATAGTAAAAAAACAAACGCGAACTAATAACGTGACCCGACGAAAAATGTACAAACTTGAATTTATACCGACACAATTGATTATACAGGTGGATCAAAGTTTTAAAAATGATAAATACCACTTATTTCAATAACTATTGTGATCATTTTGTAAGATATAAAAATTATCTGATATATAATATTTAGTTTGCTAAACACACAACACTATTCGCAAATGAAAAGCAAAGAAATGATAATTTTAATATTAAGTTTCAAAAAAAAAAGTAAAGTTTATACTGTAGATAACAATCTACGGTAATTGTTATATAGAACTAGTGGGATTCCCCGCCGCTACGCGGCGGGAATCCAATTTGTAGAGTTTTAGTTCGTAACAATACCAACATCCATTATCGCAACCAAAAGAGAAAACAAAAGAAAAAAACTAATTAAGAAACCCGTGATGCGTTTAAAATGATGTCTGCATGTGGTTTACATCAAATCAATCTGGAAAAAAAAATGATCGGTTCAAAATGATGTCGGCGTTTGATTCATCAAGGTACCGATACATATATAGTGTACTAAACTTAGATTATTATCCGAAATACACATATAGAATTAAAGAATCATATATGGATGTATTAGATAATAATTTTAAAATTTAGTTAACGACAATAATAGAGCATGTTTGTCTTTTACAATATTCTAAAATTATCATGAGTTGCATTCCACCGATTCATAATAGAGCATGTTTGTCTTTTACAATATTCTAAAATTATTATGAGTTGCATTCCACCGATTCATAGTTACAGTCACGTGAAATATATAAATTCATATTTCAATAAATATTCACACCATTTTCCCCTGTTCATCTAATCGAAAGTCCCTTTGAAGCAAACAATTTGAGCCTTAGATCTTTGAATATAGTTTCCATTGTTGTTGCTAAGGTAGACGACGACGAAGCCATCATCTGCAACGGCGGCTCTCATAAACTTCGTTTTGGTAAATCATAACTGTAGTAATATTCTATTATTTTAGATTAGATATAAGTAAGTAATATTTAAACATCTTATACTTTAATCAATCAACCCTCAACTTAATTTTAACTTCCTTACTTTTTGAAAGGACCCTCGCTCTTTCTTTCTTCTTTTACTTTTTGATACACAACAAATCAATCATCCTCTCTCTATATTTGTTTTTTTTTTTTTGCTTAATTTGGCGTCTTTTTTATTGAATGAAGATTAAATCTCATCTAACACACCATCTCTGTTGTTTCAAATACCCATCAGATCTTGTGTTTTCTTTTCTTTTTTTGTTTTCGCCGACAATCTTCACCATCACGATCGCCATCTTAAGGTTCTTAGGCCAATGGTTTCAGGCAAGGGGCTGCTTTGTTTAGTTGCAGCAGTACCCCCAACAAACACTTGATTCGAGATCGACCAATGTACCAGATCTGCCGGAAACGGGGCATGCAGGACAAATCGGACAACCATCGACGTCGCTGGAGTCATGCCGGTTGTTCCTTTCCCTCTCTCTGCTGCCTGTCGGTCTTGAAACAACCAACCGCCATACGATTAAGGCATATTTCATTATTCGGCTTGAAGTGGTTGGATTTGGCCGGAGAAGAAAAGAGGTGCGGTGCCGGTGATCTCGTGTGTCACATAGAGCAGGAGAGAAGTTTTTCGTCACCACGACCGGAATGCCAAGCAGAGGCTTCTGGTGGTGATTGCTGCCGTTGGTAGCAGTTCTCCTCGCCGCCATCGCCACCGTCGGAGTTCAGACCTTGCTAAAAACCTATTCTCAAGTTGTCTACTCTTTTTTCCATTTGAATGGTTACACCGGTTAAGGCCGCCGGAGAAGCCGCTGGTTTCCTCATCCACCATTCCGATTCACCTTTCTGGTGCAACAATAGATGTGAGATATAAGGATGGCATTTTGGTAATTAATTCTTAAAGGAGGGTCACTTTTAGACTTTTAGTACTGTAGATAAAAAACTACCCTAAGTATATAGTAACTAGAAAAATCTACCCGTCGCTATGCGACGGGAAGTTGCCCATTATTATTGGGTGTACCTATTTGCACACTTATTTGCCTATTGGCACACCAAAAAACTATTTTTTGTCTTATATGCACACCCTACAGTGTCGAGCTGTCGCCAAAACGCGGCGTTTTGGTCCGGTCAACCAGACAAAGACTGACGTGTGTCTGACGGGTCTGTTGACCGGACCAAAACGCCGAGCTTTGGCCGCGTTTTGGTCCTGTCAACCAGACAAAAGACTGACACCCGGTCTGGTTGACAGGACCAAAACGCGGCCAAAGCTCGGCGTTTTGGTCCGGTCAACAGACCCGTCAGACACCTGTCAGTCTTTGTCTGGTTGATCGGACCAAAACGCCGCGCTTTGGCCACAGCTCGACACTACAGGGTGACAAAAAACATCTTTTTGGGTTGTCTATCTACACACTTGGTGTGTAGATAGTTTAAGCCTTATTATTTCGTTTCTTTATGATACCAACACTCAGTGTTGCAGTAAGAGAGAATTCAAAAAGAAAAGTGTGTAATATACCAAAAGAATGTTGACACATGTTTACATCAATCGAAATATAAAAGACGAATATCGGTAATAATTTAGATAGAACTGATACTATGCTATGTTGTTCAGCAGAAGCGTTATGATACCAATATTGTAATATATCCCAAAGCTTTAAACGCTTATAAACAACATAATTTTAGAGTTTCAAAGATGATTTACGTAGAAAATTATTTCACAAAAGAGACGGTCATAAAATTTTACAAATTAAGTTAACGTTATTTGTTAAATCAAATAAATGATCAAAAAAGAAAGAATAACTTATTCATATTTTTTAATTAAAATCTCCACAATTGGAAGTAAATATTTACGTTGGCAAGATTTTGACATTTATTCATTTGTATAACTTGTTTTGTTTTGTGTGTATCTGCAGCTCCTTGATGTTTTTTTTTTTTTGCTATATCAATATATAGTTAAAGTTAATTGTAGTTCAAAAAAAAAAAAAATATTCACGGATGTGAAAAGAATTTGAATCCCGTTTTAACTTTCTCATTTCCTTTTCACATTTACCAATATCTTAAATTTTAATCCCACTGGCCCAAACTCACGGATGCGATTCCGACCCGGGTTCACCCCACCCCCAAGAACCGTTGCCACCACCCCTTCGTCTACATAACCACCTTCAACGAAAAAGGTCGCTGTGATGACAGCTATCAACAGGAGTTAACCCGGGTCGGAATCGCATCTCCGACAAGCAAATCGAAACCGCCTCAGGGGACAGGGGATGTAGGGGTGGTTCTGAAATCTGGCATCAGAATTCGAGCTGTGTGGATGAGAAGATGTCGTCGTATGCACCTCAGGCTCCGAATCGGCTGTCCGGCATAGGGTTTCGGCATGCGTCTACGACCTATCCCCATCTGCATGCTCATGCCTCGGATCCAAATCGGAAGCTCTTGAAAAGGTTACGGCGGATTGATTAAGCGGCAGCCGTGACACGTGAAACCATCATTGAAATGGTCAAGCAGTGGCGACAGTTGTGAGACCTATTTTGCCTAAACAAATAGAACAAAAACAGAATTGGACCATTAATGGGATGACACGTAGACCACTAAATACTAAACCTGTTCTCAGTCTTCCATTGCCGGAGTGCCAGCAGTGCTGCTTGGCACTGTTCCTAACAATCGACGCAAATTGTTATTATGTAGTAATATAGTATAATTGTGTATATATAGTAATATTCGACCATGGAATTTAAAAAACAAGTAAAGTTTTTTTTATATATATATAGTACAATTGTGTATATATAGTAATATTCGACCATGGAATTTAAGGTATTTATATTTATATTTAACACCTAAATATATTAAGTTTACAAAAAAGAACAAAGTTAGTTACTTCCATTTCTGTATACCATCTCATTCTCTCCAGCTATATGTTATCCCTCCTCTAATCCAATGTGCTCACATTCTTCAACTTCACCAAGAAACACCCTCATCTTTCAACAAAACATGGATCTATTGGCTTCTTTGAGTACACCAAAAATCGCAGTTTATGAGCCGTTAGATTTGTTTAAGGGCAAAGACGTAGAAGAGGTGGTGAAAACAATACCCTTTTATAGCTTTCTTCCTCACGAACCATGCAAGCTTGATGGTAGTTCAAGATCATTCGGTAAGGTTGCAAATGATGACGATGACACTGTAGCATTGCATATTGGGCTTCCTAGCAGCAGTGATAAGGTTATTGTTGCGGATGATAGCCATGGTGACAACAATAACAAGATGGTGCCAAATGTGTCACCAAATTTTGAGTACTGGATTCCTACCCGCGCACAAATACTTGCTGGATTAACGCACTTCGCTTGCCATATCTGTAACAAAACCTTCAATCGTTATAACAACCTTCAGGTTATGTCAGTTTTTCATTATATATTATCCATTTTCAAATTCTTTAAGAGTGTGGATGTTTAATTCGCATATTTACCTAAAAAAGTTATCTTGTCAACAAATCACTTTATCAGCAACTATCATGTTACATTTATCAACAAATCACTTAATTATATTTGAAAAATTCTGAGTACATTTGTGTTTAAAACATCAAGTGTAGAAAAATTATGAGTACATTTGTGTTTAAAAGATCGAGTTTAGGTGATTGATGCATAACTTTAGGCACAACTGTTTATCTATGTTCCCTCTCTTTCACAAGACCTTTTTGATACAAAGTTTTGCATAATTTGATACATTTGTGTATCCCAAATTATTTTATCGAATTATATTGACATACGGTTTCAAATGATTTGGTAGATGCACATGGGGGTACATGGGCCTCAATACAAAAGAGGAGCGGATTCTTTACGAGGAACACAACCACGAGTAATGATAGGGGTGCCATGTTATTGTTGTGAAGAAAAATGCAAGAACAACATCAACCATCCGCGGTCTAAGCCACTCAAGGATTTCAGGATACTCCAAACACATTACAAAAGGAAACATGGTAATAAGTGTTTTTTGTGTAGAAAGTGCGAAAAGAGTTTTGCGGTAAAAGGTGATTGGAGAACACATGAGAAGAACTGCGGCAAAGGGTGGCTGTGTGCTTGTGGTTCCGATTTCAAACACAAGAGATCGCTTACGTACCATATATCGTATTTTGGACTTGGCCATTCTCCAGCACCACCATCTTAATTATTTCAAACACAAGAGATCGCTTACATACCATATATCGTATTTTGGACTTGGCCATTCTCCAGCACCACCATCTTAATTATCGTGCTATATAATCAGTTTATACAATATCTACTTTCATTCTTATCGTATAAACTGATTATATAGCACGATAATTAAGATGGTGGTGCTGGAGAATGGCCAAGTCCAAAATACGATATATGGTATGTAAGCGATCTCTTGTGTTTGAAATAATTAAGATGGTGGTGCTGGAGAATGGCCAAGTCCAAAATACGATATATGGTACGTAAGCGATCTCTTGTGTTTGAAATCGGAACCACAAGCACACAGCCACCCTTTGCCGCAGTTCTTCTCTTGTGTTCTCCAATCACCTTTTACCGCAAAACTCTTTTCGCACTTTCTACACGAAAAACACTTATTACCATGTTTCCTTTTGTAATGTGTTTGGACTTTGGAGTATCCTGAAATCCTTGAGTGGCTTAGACCGCGGATGGTTGATGTTGTTCTTGCATTTTTCTTCACAACAATAACATGGCACCCCTATCATTACTCGTGGTTGTGTTCCTCGTAAAGAATCCGCTCCTCTTCTGTATTGAGGCCCATGTACCCCCATGTGCATCTACCAAATCATTTGAAACCGTATGTCAATATAATTCGATAAAATAATTTGGGATACACAAATGTATCAAATTATGCAAAACTTTGTATCAAAAAGGTCTTGTGAAAGAGAGGGAACATAGATAAACAGTTGTGCCTAAAGTTATGCATCAATCACCTAAACTCGATCTTTTAAACACAAATGTACTCATAATTTTTCTACACTTGATGTTTTAAACACAAATGTACTCAGAATTTTTCAAATATAATTAAGTGATTTGCTGATAAATGTAACATGATAGTTGCTGATAAAGTGATTTGTTGACAAGATAACTTTTTTAGGTAAATATGCGAATTAAACATCCACACTCTTAAAGAATTTGAAAATGGATAATATATAATGAAAAACTGACATAACCTGAAGGTTGTTATAACGATTGAAGGTTTTGTTACAGATATGGCAAGTGAAGTGCGTTAATCCAGCAAGTATTTGTGCGCGGGTAGGAATCCAGTACTCAAAATTTGGTGACACATTTGGCACCATCTTGTTATTGTTGTCACCATGGCTATCATCCGCAACAATAACCTTATCACTGCTGCTAGGAAGCCCAATATGCAATGCTACAGTCTCATTGTCATCATTTGCAACCTTACCGAATGATCTTGAACTACCATCAAGCTTGCATGGTTCGTGAGGAAGAAAGCTATAAAAGGGTATTGTTTTCACCACCTCTTCTGCGTCTTTGCCCTTAAACAAATCTAACGGCTCATAAACTGCGATTTTTGGTGTACTCAAAGAAGCCAATAGATCCATGTTTTGTTGAAAGATGAGGGTGTTTCTTGGTGAAGTTGAAGAATGTGAGCACATTGGATTAGAGGAGGGATAACATATAGCTGGAGAGAATGAGATGGTATACAGAAATGGAAGTAACTAACTTTGTTCTTTTTTGTAAACTTAATATATTTAGGTGTTAAATATAAATATAAATACCTTAAATTCCATGGTCGAATATTACTATATATACACAATTGTACTATATATATATAAAAAAAAAACTTTACTTGTTTTTTAAATTCCATGGTCGAATATTACTATATATACACAATTATACTATCTACTACTTCTAATAAAGCAAAACAAGCTTAAGCCACATGGCATTAGCTTAAGCCATTACTTGCCACGTGGCATTTGCTTAGACCACTTTTTTTTGCTTTTTCCGCCAAAACCATCCCCCTTAGCTTCTTTAATACGCTTCACTTCACTCCAAAACCCTAATACCCATCTCCTGCATCCGGTTCTTCCTTCTTCATCGATTGATCTTCGAAAAACATAGGTATGTTATTTTTCTTTTCCCTCTTTGATTTTTCTTTGTCATTGTTAAACACTATCAATTTCTTCCTTAAACCCTAGATATCATCTATCGATCTTTAATATGTTATTTGCAATCTCTTGTACCCTAGATTTCTTCATCTTTAATTGCGAGTGGAAGCAACCAGTCCTTATTATGCGGCGTATAAGGTATGTATCCGTGTTTTCAATTTTCTTTTTGCGGCGTTGTTGGTGTCTGGAAGACCTAGCCGCCGCCTCTTCTAAGGGTTTCAGTGATTTCTAACTTATGCATTCATCAATACCTATATTCATTTCTTGAGTGCTTCTGTGATATTTTTCAAGATTTGGTGCTTTTTGAAAGATGGGATCCATCACTGTCTTCTCCAAACGATTCAACAAATAGGTAACAATTCTTCAAATATCGATTCATGTTTGATAATGTCGCTTCCTGTTTGATGTTCTCTATCATATGTTCATCTTTAGGTTTTCCGATTAAATTCACGTATCGAAGTAGATTTTGAGCAATTGTCAGAGGAGTCGTTGTTTGCTGACACTATTACAGTTCAACAATTGGGAGTGATGATTTGGCATACCAGAAAGGTTAGAGTACAGATTATTGTTTAAGCTTAAGCAATGTTTCATCCATCATTCTCTATTTAAATCCTTAAAATTATGATGTCTTTGTTGACAACAGGTCCTTTAGAGAGCTGATCATTCTTCCAATCGATTGCAAGCAGGTTCGTTTTCCATAGATTTGGTGTTATTTTGAGTCTTCTTTATCGTTCTTTAGGTAAATTGTTTTGACTGATTATTTCAAAATTTGAATTCTTGAAATTTATATCAATTATGGATACTTATCAAAGTTTTCTAAATTGTAACGTATTTCCAAATTTACCAAGATAACTTATATTAAAGTTTTAATTGCTTCCAAATTTTGTGTTAGTTTCCATAATTTTCGACAATCACATTAATTTTCAAGTTTCTCAGAATTTGTTCTTCTTCTTTTTTTGTAGATCATTCCACTTATTCTGCAGGTATGCAAACTAGATTAGATTGTTATGTATTTTAAATGCTTAATCGCATTTTTTAATCATTTTTCTGTATTTTTTGTGATTGATTTTTTTTTCACAATCATTTAGATATTGATTATATTATGAATATATTAACCTCATTGGTTTTGAATTTAAGTTTGAATAATATTTAACTATTTAGGTAAATTGTTTTGACTGATTATTTCAAAATTTGAATTTTTGAAATTTATATCAATTATGGATACTTATCAAAGTTGTCTAAATTGTAACGTATTTCCAAATTTATCAAGATAACTTATATTAAAGTTTTAATTGCTTCCAAAATTTGTGTTAGTTTCCATAATTTTCGACAATCACATTAATTTTCAAGTTTCTCAGAATTTGTTCTTCTTCTTTTTTTTGTAGATCATTACACTTATTCTGCAAGTATGTAAACTAGATTAGATTGTTATGTATTTAAAAGCTTAATCGCACTTTTTTTTTATCATTTTCTGTATTTTTTGTGATTGATTTTTTTTCACAATCATTTAGATATTGATTATATTATGAATATATTAACCTCATTGGTTTTGAATTTAAGTTTGAATAATATTTAACTATTTAGATAAATTGTTTTGACTGATTATTTCAAAATTTGAATTTTTGAAATTTATATCAAGAGAACCCGTTGACTGTTAGTGTATGTTCCCACATGCCAGGCAAAAATGCAAAGCTCGTGTGTACAGCTGGTGTGTATATTATGTGCTCGTATAATTCATCAGAGATCACCTAAGTAGAACTGACAAAAATAAGATTCACGTTAGCAAACACTAGTTTACTTATAAATGATTGATTTTGGTTGTGGGTTCAAATCTTAACAGAGCAGATTTGTGTGCAAGTGTTTGCAGTTAAATGCAATAAAACTGCTTTTGATTCAGAGAATTAGATTTTGATTGTAATACAAATTTTATAATCATAATTAATGCGTTGATTACTAGTGCAATAATTTCTAAATAGGAAAAGAAAGTGTCGAGCATGTCAATGCAACCCGACCCGTTTTCACCCATAACCCAACCTGGCCTACCCGCCCATCTACTAAAACGAAGCATGCTGAAGTAAGAGTTGTGGTTATTCTACCAAGAGTCTTGGATGCTTAGCAACAACTCGAGCAATTTCTTGGAGCAATTCCTTAGGATAAACCGAGCCTGTCGGGTTAGATGGAGGACAGAATCAGCAGTCTTAACTTCTCGGTAAGCTTAGATTCTAGAAGCTTTGGATCCAACAGAAAGTTTTCTGAAATGATGGAGACACGCACATCACGTATAGTCAAGCTGGAGAGCATTGTTGTAAATGATAGAGCTTACCCTTTAGTTTCTTGCATATCGCTGTTCGTAGTTCCATAGTACCAGCATTAGGAGTATACTTTGTGTAAGCTTTACGAGTTGCATTTATTCCAGCCTTTTATAAATAAAACATATAATTAGCAAAGAAAAAGGTAGGATTAGATAAATAATTATTAACCACCTGAGCAATAACCGCAGGGGTGTCAAAATCAGGTTATCCAGCAGATAAACAAATGACAGGAACACCAGCTTCTACAAGTGCAGTGGCTTGGTCAGTTATAGCCATTATTTTTGCAGGCTGTACTGAGTTGACTCTAGGACTCAGAGTGGTGTCAACCTCCATTTGTTCAAAGTTGTTTTCTACTAGTACTGCTGAACAAATTGTAGATGACTTCTAAGTTGTTCGATTCTCCAACGCTCTACTCCAAAATACATACAAAACAAAAATAATCATAAAGTGGTCTAATCCACATAGATAAACCAGAAATTGTATTGTATTGAATTGTATTGTATATTGATTTGTGTAACTAAAACGGTTGCAAAGAGGCTCAGTGTAAATAATATTACACGTGAACATCTTCTACGTATGGTTATTATATAACTAAGAAGTATACCTGATGGAAGTATTTCCGTTGAGGTTCGAATAAAAACGAGATTGTTGATGATCTGAGTGAATCAAAAGCCTTTGAATTATGCAATGGAAACGTACATTATGTATACTTTTTTTACAAGATTGCATTTTTTTCTCTGAAGTACTAAACCTTTTTGACCTACTATGTATAGTTACAATTCCATTTTAGTTTCTCATCTCTTGCTTTTTCAAAGTCTTCATTTAACTTCACATCATAGTAACACTCAGTGGCGGCGGATCTTGCCCGTTGAACCTGCTAGGGCCGAAAGACACGGGCACTAAAATTAGCACTACGGCCGAAAAACTTGCCAGGGCCGTGGCCCTGCCACGGCTCTACTAAGATCCGCCCTTGGTAACACTAAGGCCACGGGGTGGTATACCGTCCCTGGCCACCTCAGGCTCCGATAGCGTCCTTTGGCGCCCCTATCCCATTTCTCAGGCGCCATGGGGGGAGGGGGGTGCCATTGATATTCCGCCAGCATGGTAACATACGTTTTTGTGCTGTTTTCGAGAATGTTGGTCAAAATAACCGTTTGGCAATGGTATTATATAAGAAAAATTAAAATTTTCTTAATATAAATACATATATTTTTACACAAACCAATCACAAACTAAAACACACACCAATCACTAAAACACGCACATTCTCTCCAATCATTTTTATAACAAAAATGTCATCTCACTCTTCATCCGATTCATCCAGCTCTTCATCCTCTTCATCTGGCGGAATGATTGATGATATGCTTATCGCAGTGACGCAGGAGGCGATTCAATATTTGCGAGAAGAAGCCGAATCGTCTGCAACGCGTACCAGACAAGCACCTCTCGAACGAAATCGGTTAGGTGCTCATGAACGTTTAATGCACGATTATTTTGTTGAAAATCCGTTGTATGACGATACACAATTTAGGCTTCGGTTTCGTATGAGCCGTTGTCTTTTCTTAAGAATTTCTAATGATCTTGCAGGCCAATATCCATTTCACACAAAGAGAAAGTGCTAGTCGTAAAATTGGTTTCTCTGGAATACAAAAGTGTACTGCCACAATTTGGCAACTTGCGTACGACGCAGTGAATGATGCGTGGGACGAATATTTAAAAATGTCGGCCAGAAGTTGTCGTCACTGTCTTGATAATTTCTATGAAGGTATTTGTTGTTGTTGTTGTTGTTGTTGTTATTATTATTATTATTGTTGTTATTATTTTTGTCGTTGTTGTTGTTATTATTATTATTATATTGTGTTAATTTATAGTTTATTAAAACTATTATATTAGGTGTTAACTATTTAGATTAAAAAATCTTTTATGTTTTTGTTTTTGTTTTTGTTTTTTCCGTCTTCTATTTTACGTGGTTAGTTATAATAATGTTAATTTTGACAATTTTAAATTATTTATTTATTACACTCATACTCATCATTAAACATGTTATCGATAACCCGCTTAAAACCTTATAAATCGTCAACTTATATCACTCATTTAAAAATATGGGTTAAACGGGTCGGGTTCGGGTTGACCCGAATTAATATGGGTCGGGTTAGGGTCAGTGGCGGACCAAGAAATTATTTCCTGGGGGTGCGGATGAGGCGTTCAACCATATTTTCAAGGGGTGCGGTCGGGTATCTTGACTAAAATATACACTATTTTTTTCTTTCAAGGGATGCGGCCGCCCACCCTGGCCAAAGGGTAGGTCCACCCTTAGTTAGGGTTGAAATCTTTGACTGGAATAATAATATGGGTTGGGTTCAGGTTGAACATTTCAACCCGTCAACCCGTAACCTGTCAACCCGCCAACCCATCAACCCGACATGATTGCCACCCCTATCTGTAACACCCCCACCTGAATGGGTTGGCGTGTCACTCATACAAATAACAAATCCAAACAATAAAACGAAAAGATCATAATTACATTTTATTATGTTGCAGAAATAAACAACTGAATCCTAATCGTCAACTTCTTTTAATGCTCCCTACTAATTCTCTGAATTTCTCAAATTACCTGTCAAATAAATAAGACAACACCACAAAGAAAACTATGGCTGAACTAAAAGTTGCTCAGTAAGGAAGGAATCAATTAGTACAAGCAAAGACCAATCAGCGAAAAACATAACAGAACTGACTAAACTGAAAATGAAACTTTAGTTAATACCAAACCAATGCAAACAAAGACAATGATACTACACCGACATTGGTGATGTAGTCACAAGAACATAAACATAGGGCATGCAAACGCATGACTAACTATGAACCCGTATGAAAACTGACAAAACTAACACATCTTTAACCATAAAGTCTATACCAAATTTTCATTTATAAAAACGGTTTTATTTTAATAATTTTTGAAACTGTCGTCTTTCAATTGAACATTTGCATTCAAATCAAAATACTTAAATACTAAAACAAGTACTGAGAACATATGCTGACAGATATAGAAGTTACTCGTACAACAAGAAACCTGAATCTAAATTGGAAACTGATACAGACACTAAGACAACTACTAATACGTTCTTGTACAAATACTATGTCAAAACAGACATAACTAATACATAACATAATCGGATACTAAACATAATTAGAAACAAATCTAAAGCAGAACAGATACATATACATAACAATATTAGAAACATATCAAAACTGATACAACACATAACAATAAATTAAGTCATGTAAGACAGATGCACCCACGAGCCTAAACAAACATGTACAAAACTAGCAAGTCCATGCATTTATGAGATGGTGAGTATGCCGTGCACCCATTATTCCAAACTCAAACTCAAAGCTAAGATCGCTCTATATGCCTCTAGGGGCCAAGGTGCTACACAAGCACGAGCTAGAGACGTCGTGTTCTTTTATTACGCGCTATCACGATGTGTGTCATGTCGTCAGTGGCGAAGCTTGAGATTTCCGACTGGGGGGCCGAAAACTTATATACCCAAAAATTTCTATAAAACCAGGGGGTCAAAAACGTATATACCCAAAAATTTCTATACGAAAACTACATACTCTCCACTATTGAGCGAAAAGTTCGAGGGGTCGGCCGCCCCCTCCCGCCCACTAGAAGTTGCGCCCCTGCATGTCGTTGACGCCCAAACGACAATTCAAACATGCTCCGATGATAGAATACAAAAGTTAAAGTCATGTAATTGACCTACAGGCAACCGAATATAAGTCTGTCAGGAACAGGCAATAACGAGTACAATATATATGGTCTACTGCATGCTACAATGTGATAACAAACAAATAAACAACATAGAAGCAAATCAAATGATGTATCGAATACCAATAGGCTATACATATCAACCATGGCAAATCAAACTCGAACAAAGACAAAAGTTCATACTACAAGTAACGGATACAGATTTATACTAGGATGAAAAGAATAAAGAATCCATACCTTAATTTGACAAGGCAAAGTGTAGGATCGAGATTCGACCTAAACGAGTCGTTCAGAAGAGATCTCCATCAATACGAAAGGCGGAAACAGACATATCAATGTTATTAAGCTAAATACACATTAGAATCACTTAAACTGTCTCTTGTATTGATTTGATAGCTTTACACGGTCTGGAGACACTTCGGCAGAGCTTCGCTACCGGAATGACAAAGTTACAAATGAAAGACACAAGACACATATATATAGTGTTGCCACTTCGCACGAAACAGCACATGCCAGTTCGTACGAACTGGTTAGTTCGTATGAACTGGCCACTTCATGTGAACTTGCTATTTCGGCTCAGTTTCCCGTTTCTTTCGAACTACGTGTCCTGATCTATTAAACCTATTACAAAACTCGATACAAGACGAAGTCGACAGATATATGCACCAACAGACTCCCCCTTGGATGTTGACGAAGTCTTCGGTACGAGTCTTCATTATGTCAAGTCTTCAGTCTCTATCAGTCTTCATGCTCTTTCCAAAGTATCTGACACTGTAAGCATCCTTCAATCTCTTTCTTTCTCTCACTCATCAGCATTAGCAGCTTCTATCTTGAACACAGTTCCAGGATCAGAAACTGGCTCTTACATCTTCAGACTCCCTCTTGGATGTTGATCCAAAATCTTCAGTATTAGCAGACAAGATTCGAACCTGGCTTTAATGACTTCAGACTCCCCCTTTCGATAAGCTAGGATCGCAATCTGGAATTCACTATCTGCACAAACTCTACCCAAAAGTAAGATTTTTTATTTTTAACAATTTTAATCTTTGCTTTACCACTTGTATTTGAAACATTCAAATTTGGTTTCAAGTTAATAAACCATTTAATCATTTCAAAATTATTTCACATTTCAAACAAACTCTCCCAACCCAGTTGTTCATCATGTTTAGCACTCGGAATTTTGAAAATCAGCTTTCCAACATCAGTTGTCGAAAAATAAGATGAAATAAAATCTTTTTGAATTTTTCAAAAATTTTATACTAAAACACATTCTTTTTGGGTTTTTGTTTTTAATAAAAAGAAGTAAAGAAATATTTACAGACAATATTTTTGTGAGTTTGTGTAAGAGGATCATATTAGTTTATGAGACAAATCACTAACACCGTTAAGCTTTAAACATTTTAAGTTCTAAACGATTCGCTTAGATTGTCAGTATACTGATCCACTTAAATTTTCACACAAAGTTCAATTGTTTCGAGATACGAGAATTAGTGTTTTAAGCACTTAACTTATTTGCGTGTCCCACATCAGAATATACTCTCGTATCTAGACTCCTATATTCAGTCTTACAGGTGAATGTACACTAATGATATATGTAAACGGGTAAATGCGAGACCATGAGAGCTCAGGTTAGAACTTCCGTTCAGACAAAGAGATGATGGCTCGACTTTTAGGTGTGTCCCGTTTGGGGATATTTTCTTCAACAGCACATGATTAGCATTTTTCAATGTTTCATCATTTTTTATGCTGAGGGTGGGCTTTAAGATTAAAGCAGTGCAGTGTGCAGAGCATTATACGAGGACTAGGCTATTGCTTCCGCAAAATCAGAAGTCCTGGTGTAATACCCCAGATATCATCACGCACAAAGACCTAGTATGTCAGAAATAGAAAGCCCTTCAAACAAGATTTCAGGGGTTACCTATATATCCGAGAGATGTTCCCCACGAAATAAGTAAGTATTGATATTTAGGTTTATATCTCGAAAACAATCTATTGAATGTATAAAAACCTACTGGCATATCGTCAGTGAGATCGTTTATCACATTTTTAACTTTCCAATTCTTTAGTTTGCTGTGATAGTCCACTGATGTACTATCATTTCCTCCTTTTCACAACAAAACTCATTTTGATTTTTATCATGTTTTTGGATTTTAGATTTTATCATGTTTTTGGATTTTCTGAAATTTCTTACTCCCCCTAAAATTCAAAACCATTTAAAGAAAATTTGACAAACCGATGTGAATTGCTTCAATTCTCCATTCACTTGGCATAAACAATCAGAACTCCCCCTGACAACAAACTATTTTCCCATTATGATTTCAAAACACTTAAGTTTGTTTTAATCAAAATGGTTTTTCCGGAAAATTAGTTTTGTTTGTCATTTCACAAACCATTTGTAGGATCGGGGTTTAATTCATCATTTTGTTCTTTTTAACCACTTGTAAAAATCTATCACTTGTATGAAAGTTAAATCAAGTTCAACTTAATGACATTGATTAACCACTTGTAGGTTCTTATCAACAAAAACCACTTGTAAATCGAAATATGACAGTTTTGAATTTTTCAAGAAAAAATACCACTTGTAAGTTTTTCAAACAAACATTTTTCAAGAATGATGCCGATTCCTGCTCCACGATTACCAACTTTGGAGCTCCGGCAAGTCAAGATTTTTAAGTATGGAATACAGACACCCAAGCCTGACCAGCTTTGGGTGTAAACTTTTCAATTTCACTTGGGGTTTGAATATTTCTTTTTGCTTCATAAAATTCCTTTACCCCTTTTTCCTTCCCATCGACCATTCTTCCAAAAATATGTTTTACTTTGCCATTGAAAGCCTTTTCGACATCAAATTCTTTCTTTTCAGAATAGAATTGATTCGAAATATCTAATTTGCCAACTTTTTGTTTAAAATTTTCAGTTCGCAATGGTGGAAAGTTTGCGTCATCCATTGGTGGAACTGAATTTTCTCCTTTTGGCTCAACTTGTGGCTCCTCTAACTTTGACGAGTCAGATTCATTGCCAGATTTAACATCTGATTTCTTAACAACTCATGTTTGGTTGTTAAGATTTACTCTTCTTTTGTAAAACCGTTTAGAACTCTCACCAACTTCATATGTTGAATTTTTAAACACTTTGAATTTGACTGTTGGCGGTTCAGTTTTATCAACAACTTTTTCTTTCAGTTTAGAAGAGACTCACTATTTTGTTTGTGTTGCCTTTGGACAGTTCCATGCAATGTGACCAACTTCATTGCATCTGTAACAGGTTCTTGTCTCCTTTTTCTGATTAGCTTCATTCTTCTCATGTTTCTGTTTTTCTGCAAGAAACGCTTTGTTTGATTGCTTCCAGAATGAGCTCTTTTTCTCTTCTTCAGAACTTGACCCTAAAACAAATACAGTTTTTGATTTAAAATCTTTAATATTTTGATTATTTTCAACATCAAAACCCAACCCCTTCTTTTTGAAATTGCTTTTATGATTCGGTTTCTTTTGATGACCTAAACCGAAACCTTTCTTTTTGTTTAAACGTTGTTGAACTCTAGAAGTATATTTAGGTTTTGAAAATCCCATTTATCTTTTATATCTGAAAACTTTATTTCTATCAATTTAAAAACTGTTTTTATATTTTCAATTTTCACATTTTTAACCGGAAATTCCTTATCAGAATATAATTTGTCTGAATCATTCAAAGTATATGCCACTTTGATTGGTTCGTCATTCAAATTATTTTTTGATAACAGAAATTCTTTATTGTAGACCCTTTTGACCGATGATTTCGAACTGTTGACTGATGAACTCGACGTTTCTGACTCAGACTTTGACTCTGACTCCTCATCTTTTTCAAACACCTGATCGACCACTTTCTTTATTAACTCAGACTCATGATCAGTGTCAGACGATGTGAAAGTGACGTCAACGTTGTCTGGTAACTCATCATTTGTTTCAGACTTTAACTTTGATTGGTTCGTCATTCAAATTATTTTTTGATAACAGAAATTCTTTATTGTAGACCCTTTTGACCGATGATTTCGAACTGTTGACTGATGAACTCGACGTTTCTGACTCAGACTTTGACTCTGACTCCTCATCCTTTTCCAATACCTGATCGACCACTTTCTTTATTAACTCAAACTCATGATCAGTGTCAGACGATGTGAAAGTGACGTCAACGTTGTCTGGTAACTCATCATTTGTTTCAGACTTTAACTTTATATTGACTGCCTTTTTGAGTTGTTCCTCATTTGGTTTTCTGGGAGAATAACCTTCCCAGATCGGAGGCGGACACTTGTTATAATTTGCACTTTGTTTCTTACCAGTATCCATATCTTCCGACTTCTTATCTTGAAAAGCTTCAAAACCTGCAACAGTAGGATAAACTCTATCAATCAAATAATCAGAACCTGAGTAACTCATTAATAAACGTCTGATTCTTTCATTCTCAATATTTTCAGTCTCTAACTCTTGCTTCAACTCTGCACACTCTTCAATATAGTGATTGATCTCCTTCTGCTTAGACATCATTACTGCATTCATCATTGTCAAAGCATCTTCCCTTTCTGAATTTGTCTTTTCCAAACTATTGACTGTTCTGTTCAACACGTCATAAGATTCTTTCACATACTTAACATCGAACAATAATTTTTCTTTCATCTCGTCAAGCTCACTATACTTCTTATCTTTCTCTTCACAATGTTTACATGGTTCCAAACATTTCAGACAAGGTTTAGTGACCTCTACAATATTTTCAACAACTTTGACCTCTTTACTCTATCCATTTTTCTCTTCCTGAGTAACATTCTTACATTTTACCTCTTTCTTTTCTCTTACTGCTCGTCTCTCGTTTAGCTTCTCCAATTTATCTGTAAAATAAAATTTGAAACTTTCAGGAGATAAATGAGTTTTGCCAATGTTTATTTGTTTAATTTCTTCATCATCATCACTACTATCAGTTGATGATTGATCAAAGACTGGTGTATTTTCTGAACTTTCTTCTGAAGAAACAGACTCTTCATCTTGACTTTTCTCATCATCTGCAAACACATCCATCCATTCTTTCATTAACTCTGGTTCTTGAATGATTTGTGCAACAAACGCTCTAAACTTTGAATCAGCCGGAATGTATTTGTCCCAGCTAAATCCCTCTGGCAATCTTTCATCTTCTTGATCTGGAATAGTAATACAAGCCTTCTTCTTTCCATCTTCAATAGCACGGGATGATGACGGTTGTTGAGCAACCTGATGATATATTGCTTTCCGATAAAAATCATTATTCCCGAACGGATTCTGAGCTCCACCTGCTTCTCGGTTGGTGCATTCTCTCTTGAAATGTCCTTTTTCCCTGCACCGAAAACAAGTAACTTTAGACTTCTCAAAACCTAAAGTAGAAACATTCGCATCACGAAAATCATCTTTTCCTGTAATCTGCTTAAATTTCTCAGCTCTCCTCAACACGCTCGCTAAACACCACTTAATATCCATCAGCTCCATTTCCTCAGCATCAATCTGATCGTAATCCTCTTTTGTTAGCATAGGATTTCCGATTCTTCCCGCAACCAAACTCTCATATGATTCTAACACAGTAACCAGTAATGCCATATGACCTTTAGCAACTTCTTCAGAGAAATTCTGACCGTTCTGAAGATGCAACGCGATGTTGCATTGTAGCACATGACCATTACCATTGTTTGAGCTTTGAACACTTGGATTAACACTCGGATATGAAGAAAATCCACTGTTGTTGATTGAACTTTGATTGAGTGATCCAGATGAGTTTTCTGCGCTGAAAGCGGTTTGGATCTTCGGACTTGCTTCAACATTTTGAACATTACCTTTGAAATACAAATTGATATCTTGTTGGCCACTTGGATTGTTCATTCTAGCAATCTTCTATTGTTCAAGATCTTGTCCTTCAAGTTTTTCAATGAACTGAGCAATTGTCAAACCATCATACTCTCCGGTATTCTTCAAGATCATAAGATATGTACCCCATTCTTTTTGAGGTAAAGCATCGGCTAATTTTTCAACCCATTCCTCATGATCCTTTTTGATATCCAACCGGGTCATTGAACGGACTAAATGACAATATCTCTCAATAAGAGTCTTTGTAGTTTCGCCTGGCAAACTTGAGAACAAATCGAATTCTTTCTTTAATAGAGACTTCTTATTCTTGATCATTTCCGTACTTCCTTCGAATTTTGTACGAAGTGCTATCCAAATCGAATATGCACTATCATCATGTTGAAGTAGTATGAAAATGTCTTCTTTCACAACTTGTTGAAGTAAACTGATCATCTTTTTTTCTGCCTTGTACACGTCTCTCTCTTTGTCCGTAAATTCAGAAATAGTCTTTACAACTCCCATGTTATTTCGAGGACGAACATATTTTTTTTCAATACACTCCCAAGACCTTAGATGATTTGCTTGCACCCAGTTTTCAAAACGCTCTTGCCAACTATAATATTCTTCATTGCTCATCAGTTTCGGAGGTTTCTGCAACGTTCCAGTTTCATTTTCCATGGTTACACTCTGAGCAATGGTAACAGGAGTACCCGGAGCCGTAGCAAATGCATTGTAGAATTCAGAATCCATGTTTCGGTACGAACTGTCAAACAAACTGATTAATTTTCAAACAATCTGAGATGTCACACGACCTGATGATTGTTCCACACGACCTGACTATGCTTTCAAACGAACTGGTAACTTTCACACGACCTGAAGTCAAATCTCAAACGAACTGGGACTACTTGGTGCGAACTGGGATTACTTGGTGCGATCTGGGACAACTTGGTGCGACCTGGGACAACTTGGTGCGAAGTGGGACAACTTGGTGCGAAGTGGGGCCCATTTCGTACGAACTGAAAGCTAATTCAAACGAACTGGATCCTTTCAAGCACCTCGTGCGAACTGGTAGATCAATTCGTGCGACCTGGTTTACCTTTCAAACGAATTGATCTTTTAACACGACCTGGGGTTCAATCCGTACGACCTAGGGTTCAAATTGAATCAATCCGTGCGAATTGGAACCCTTTTATGCGAACTGGAAGTCCAAATCCAAACGAACTGAAGCATCTTCGAACGATCTGATGAGTTTTCGGTTGATTTTTGTCAAAATTGATCACGTTTTAGGTTAAATTTAGGTCTGATTCTTTCAAGGATTGTTTAAAACAATATTTCGCGTGTAATATGTGAAAATCAATCCATTTTATCCGTAAAATCTTGGTTAATTTGATGAAAAAGTGTAAAAGAATGAGTAGAAGTCAGAATTTTTGGTGAAAACAAGCTGAAATGGTAAGAACTCTTCCTCCTGAGCTCTGATACCACTTGTAGGATCGAGATTCGACCTAAACGAGTCGTTCAGAAGAGATCTCCATCAATACGAAAGGTGGAAACAGACGTATCAATGTTATTTTAGCTAAATACACATTAGAATCACTTAAACTGTCTCCTGTATTGATTTGATAGCTTTACACGGTCTGGAGACACTTCGGCAGAGCATCGCTACCGGAATGACAAAGTTACAAATGAAAGACACAAGACACATATATATAGTGTTGCCACTTCGCACGAAACAGCACATGCCAGTTCGTAGTTCGTACGAACTGGTCAGTTCGTATGAACTGGCCACTTCGTGTGGACTTGCTGTTTCGGCTCAGTTTCCTGTTTCTTTCGAACTACGTGTCCTGATCTGTTAAACCTATTACAAGACTCGATACAAGACGAATTCGACAGACATATGCACCAACACAAAGCAAAGCAAAGCAACTCAAAATCAAGTCGTCTTTAAACAAGTATGTGAGCTTATATTTTCATTTTTTTGTCGGATTAAATTTAAGAACCACATTTCGTTGATTCTAATAGTATCTTGTATATTTAGGCAATTGATTTGATGATTATTGTATAGATATCTCCATCATTATAGGAGATCTAGTTTGTATTTACCTTGTATTATAAATTGTCAAGAGATGAATGAGAAGGATCAAGTTGAGTAAACCTCTTTCATGGTATCAAACCTATTTCGATCCTCCCCCTAAACCCTATCGCCGCCGGCTACTTCTTCTCTTCTCCGGCCATCGCCTCCTCCTTCCTGCATCTTCTTCCTCACTTCTATACCTATGGAGTCCAAACTTCACCCTGCCCTTACCGTTTCTAACATCAAAACACATGTTCCCATTATCCTGGAAAAAGACTCAACACATTATACCACTTGGAAAACCCTCTTCAAGGTGCACTGTCAAATCTACGAAGTGCTCGACCACTTATCTCCCAAACAACCTGCTACCAAACCCGCCGCTGAATCTTCTGGTGCAACGGCTGCCGCCAAAGCCGAGGCTGCCGCTCGTGCGGCTGACACCCTGTGGACCCAACTGGACGCATCATCTTGCAACCGCCGCTGAATCTTCTGGTTCTCCAGTGGATATACGCCACCATCTCTGTGCCTCTTCTACACATCATCTTGCAACCGGGTCAGACAGCTCATGATGCTTGGATTGCCGTTGAGAGTGAATTTAATGACAACAAAAATACTCGAGCCATCTTCCTCGGCCAAGAGTTTGCCAATCTATCTCTCAATAACTTCTCCAACATGGCCGATTATTGTCAACATGCGAAGCACCTAGCCGAACAACTCAAGAGTGTCGGTTCTCCGGTTGATGACCGGATGTTGGTCATCAAGATTCTCACTGGTCTTACTGAACAGTACGATAGCATCTCCACAGTGCTTCAAAACCGTGATCCTCTACCAGACTTCAACGAGGTTCAGTCACGTCTCAACATAGAAGAACAAAAGAAGAAACGGCAGGTTACTCGGGGTTCTCAAGCTGCCGCCACTGCTCTCGCCACAACCACAGCCACCCCGTTGAACAATGCCTCCCAACAACCTTCCTTCTTTCAGCCGTCTGACAGGGGACGTGGTCGGAATCGAGGAGGATGTGGCCGCGGCCGTTCCTTCTCGGGTCGTGGCGCCAACCGGTACTCCAACCAGCAACAAAACCCGGCCCACCCCTACATTGTTTTCCCAAGTAATTGGACCGCCTCCCAGTGGGCCAGCCTACTCAACTCTAATAACTCGGCCCAACCCCCCTGTCCGTACCCGTCAAGACCCAATTCTCCATCCTCTCAAGGCATATTAGGCCCAAGACCAGATCAAGCGCATCACACCGGTTATTCACCCACCGATATCGAACAGGCCCTCTACTCCTTGGCACTCAATCAGTCCGGAGCTACTTCTCACTCGGCTAACGAGCAAGGTATATACTCCCCATCTAATTATAATAGGTGCACTAATAAAAATATAATCGTTGGTAATGGCATGACTATCCCTGTTTGGCACAAGGCAACCATCCTTCCCCCTCCCTATCCACCACTTAAACTTAACAATGTCTTGTTTGCACCCAACATAATCAAAAACCTTATTTCTGTTCGTCGCCTTACCACCGATAACTTAGTTTCTGTTGAATTTGATCCTTTTGGTTTTCTTGTGAAGGATCTCAAAACTCGGGCACCTATCCTACGATGCAATAGCACAGGCGATCTTTATCCTTTGACATCACCTCTCCCCCTTCAACCTACCTCACCATCTGCTTTTGCGGCTGTGTCTCAAGATCGCTGGCATCAACGCTTGGGTCATCCTGGCAAACATTTGTTACAGTCTTTGAAACTATCTTTTGTTGATTTTGGAAAATTTAATAAAACACTTTGTCAATCTTGCGTTTTTGGTAAAAGTGTTAAGTTTCCATTTTATGATTCTATTAATTGTACTCGTTCGGCTTTCGACATTGTTCACAGTGACCTATGGACATCACCCGTACTCAGCACGGGTGGTCACAAATATTACATCCTTTTCTTGGATGATTTTACCAACTTCTTGTGGACTTTTCCCATCGCCACAAAGTCCCAAGTGTTTCACACATTTACCACACTCCACAATTTAATTAACACCCAATTTGAGCGTAAAATCAAACAATTTCAATGTGACAATGGCAAAGAATATGCAAACCAAAACTTCTACAATTTTTGAAATCATAATGGCATGCAATTCCGTTTTTCTTGTCCTTACACGTCTTCACAAAATGGTAAAGCGGAACGCAAAATCCGCACCATCAATAACATGGTTCGTTCACTACTCACCCAAGCCTCCCTTCCCCCTAACATGTGGCATCATGCTCTCGAAACGACCACCTATCTTTTGAACATTCTCCCAAGCAAAACTCACCAATTTAAACCCCCTACAACCTTGCTTTTCAACTGCACACCCGAATACGACCATTTTCGTGTTTTTGGTTGCTTGTGTTACCCTCTCACCCCTTCCACAACCATACACAAACTCGACTACCGGTCACACCCTTGCGTGTTTCTTGGCTATCCTTCAAACCATCGTGGTTAAAAGTGTCTCGACCTTACTTCTCATCAACTAATTATTTCAAGAAACGTCCACTTTGAGGAGTCCATCTTTCCTTACACCATACAATCCCCCTCTAAACCACCCTCCTACGACTTTCTAAACCCGACCATTAACCCCTTAGTGTGGGACTATTTACAAAACTCTCACAAATCCACACCTCCTAACCCACCCCCTCCTCCGCCTCCTGCTGACCCACCCATTACACCCACTGGCCCAATCCAAACATCACCTGCTACACCCACCAGACCATTCAACACAGCCCAAAACCCCACCCAGCCTTCCGTCTCCACTCCCTTCAGCCCACGGTCACACTCTTCCCAAGCCCAGTCCTCGACTCCTCACACCGAACCCACTGTTCAACAATCCAACCCCTCCTCAGCCCAACCCATCTCCATGACCGCAGCCCAAACCACACCACTCCATCACACTGATCCCAACCCAGACCAAACCATACCCGATCAGCCTACACCACCTCCTCCCACCACTCGTACAATTCATACTCCTTCTATGAGTGGTATTGTCAAACCCAAGCAGATTTTTAACCTACACGCCTCCGATATTGTCCCCGTTCCCAAGAGTCCTCAGGTTGCCTTGTCCTCTCTAGAGTGGTATAATGCCATGTCCAATGAATTTAGTGCACTTCTTAAAAACAAGACCTGGGAGCTTGTACCCCGAACACCTGACATGAACATTATACGTAGCTTATGGTTATTTAAACATAAATTCAGGTCTAATGGCAGTTTGGAACGGTATAAAGCTCGTTTGGTTTGTGATGGTCGTAAGCAGCATACGGGGATTAACTGTGGCGAAACTTTTAGCCCCGTTGTTAAACCATCTACTATTCGTCTGGTTCTTTCTCTTGCATTGTCCAAGTCTTGGCAGATTCATCAGTTGGACGTCACTAATGCCTTTTTGCATGGCAATTTAGAAGAAACGGTTTATATGCATCAACCCATGGGGTTTCGACATCGTGACTTTCCTGATCATGTTTGCCTGCTACGGAAGTCCTTATACGGTCTCAAACAGGCTCCCCGAGCATGGTACCAGCGGTTCACCGATTTTGTTACTTTATAGGGGTTTCGCCAAAGCAAGTCCGACAACTCTCTATTTATTTATCATCATGGTAATGAGATTGCTTATCTTCTCATTTATGTGGACGACATTATTCTTACCACGTCCACCGAGGCTCTTCGTAAACGCTTGCTACACACGTTGTCCGGTGAATTTGCTATGAAAGACTTGGGGCCACTTTCTTATTTCTTGGGTATACAGGTGACTAGGGAAGGTGATACTATGTTCTTATCTCAGCATGTATACGTTAAAGACATTCTCCATCGGGCATCTATGGACTCCTGCAAACTGGTTGCTACACCTATTGATACGCAGTCAAAGTTATCTGCTGACCACGGACCGCTGCATGATGATCCATCGACATATCGAAGTCTTGCTGGTGCATTACAGTATCTGACCTTTACTCGACCCGACATATCTTACGTTGTTCAGCAGATTTGCATGCATATGCACACACCTCAGCTTGATCATTGGAACGCCTTGAAACACATCATCGATATCTTCAGGGCACGACTGATTTTGGGCTTCATCTCGGACCCGTTTCCAGCTTACGTCTGATTGCCTACACTGATGCGGACTGGGCTGGATGCCCTGATACTCGCCGGTCTACGTCCGGTTACTGTGTTTATTTGGGTGATAATCTTATTTCCTGGTCTTCCAAGCGCCAGTCCACTATATCCCTTTCTCCAGCGCTGAATCGGATTATCGAGGTGTTGCAAATGTGGTTGCGGATATTTGTTGGTTACGTAATCTTCTCCTCGAGCTCCATCATCCTCTCTCTCGTGCTACCTTGGTTTATTGTGATAATGTTAGTGCTTTCTGTCTCTCTGGTAATCATGTGCAACATCAGCGCACTAAGTACATTGAGCTCGACATTCACTTCGTCCGTGAACAGGTGCAACGCGGTCACATTCGTGTGTTACATGTTCCTTCTCGCCATCAGATTGCCGATATATTTACCAAGGGTCTCCCACGCTTTTTATTCGATGATTTTCGTTCCAGTCTCAACATCGGTCCTCCCGATGCTTCAACTGCGGGGGTGTAATAGTATCTTGTATATTTAGGCAATTGATTTGATTATTATTGTATAGATATCTCCATCATTATAGGAGATCTAGTTTGTATTTACCTTGTATTATAAATTGTCAAGAGATGAATGAGAAGGATCAAGTTGAGTAAACCTCTTTCAGATTTGTTGATTTTCTAGCGAATGGAGACTTTAGCATATCTTAATTAATTAATGACAACTCTCGTAGGTTCATTTACACTTTACAACATTATATAAAATCTAACTTGATATATTTTGTTGATCAATAAAGCATATTTGTTAACTTTCTAATGCACTTAGGGGCTGTTTGGCAACTTCTGAATGGTTAAGTGCTGAATAAGTAAGAAGTCTGAACCATTAAGTGCTGAATCAGTAAGAGATCTGAACCATTAAGAGGCAGTATAATACTTAATCGTTCAGAGGCAAATGTCTGGACCAATTCAGATTAGAGGTTTTAACCATTCAGACTCAGTATAATGCTTAACCATCATGGGCTTCAGACATTTGCTCGCGAAACAAATAGTATGAACGATTAAGTGTTGAACCAGTAAGAGGTTTAAACAATTAAGAGCCTTATTAAGAGGTAAACGAACAGCCCCTTAGTCCTCTAAACTAACAAACTATCTTATTTATCACATTTGTTATCTCTAATAATTAATATGCTAGATGCAGTACATATTTAAAGATTTATGACGTCTTGGTTTGGGTATAAACAATTATATGCATATGTGAAATGCAACATGCATGGATCAAGGTTTGCATAAGGGTGTACCTATTGGCACACCCAAATGCCTATATGCACACCAATAAGCGTTTTTTTGTCCTATATGCACACCCTGCAGTGTCGAGCTGTGGCTAAAGCGCGGCGTTTTGGTCCGGTCAACCAGACAAAAGACTGACGGGTGTCTGACGGGTCTGTTGACCGGATCAAAACGCCGAGCTTTGGCCGCGTTTTGGTCCTGTCAACCAGACAAAAGACTGACCGGGTGTCTGCTTGACAGGACCAAAACGCGGCCAAAGCTCGGCGTTTTGGTCCGGTCAACAGACCCGTCAGACACCCGTCAGTCTTTGTCTGGTTGATCGGACCAAAACGCCGCGCTTTGGCCACAGCTCAACACTGCAGGGTGTACATATAGGACAAAAAAGCCCTTTTTGGGCTGACTATCTACACATCAAGTGTGCAAATAGTCTCCCCCTTGCATAAACTAAAAACGAATTATTCTCTCTCTATCTCCCTCCCTCCTCTCTCTCTCTCTCTCTGAGTTGTAGAAAAGTTGGTATGTTGTAAACCATCATTCAGTCAAGTGACTGTTTTGTAAAATTTAATTTCTTATGCTCACAAGAATCAATTGTAGAGTTGTCATTAACTTGCATGCAAGAAAAGGGGACAGCTCAACATATTGATGTTAGCGTTTACGGATTAATTATTCTAACACATAGTTTCAATGTACTACGTGTGTGAAGGCATCGCGTTGTGGTCCTGTGGAGAGAGAGTCCAGTTGCAGTTCGTGAGGCAACTTTGATGTGGCCTCATCTGTGAAGCATCATGTTGTTGATGCTTTAGTAGTAGTAACAATAGGTAAAATAAAATAAAATTTTCACATCAGTTAACAAGACTGACACGAGTGATATTTATGTGTTCACTCGCTAGTGTTTTTTAAGTATCTCGAAGAGTAAACTTCCGTTTTGTTCCCTATGGTTTGGTCACTTTAACGATTTTGCCCCAAACCTTTAAAAATAGCCATTTTCCTCCAATAGTTTGCTATGGTTTTTCCATTTTGCTCCCTGCGGAGAGCAAAATGGAAAAACATACAATTTGGATGGAGTTAGAGGCGGGGAGCAAAATGGAAAAACCATAGCAAACTATTTGAGGAAAATGGTTATTTTTAAAGGTTTGGGGGAAAACCGTTAAAGTGACCAAACCACAGGGAGCAAAACGGAAGTTTACTCTATCTCGAAATTCTATTCTAACAATTATTTAAGAAAATTACGAAATTCTATTATTACAATTACTTAAGAAAATTACAAATTACAATTGACGAAAACACATTATTAATAGCATGCAAAATGCGATTAGATATTTGAAGGAGTGTTGAGAGTGAGGATAGCTTTCTTGATTCTATCAGCAGCGGTCTCTAGGTCGGAGAGGGATGCTGCATATGAGATTCGGATGCAGCTGTCATCCCCAAATGCATCTCCGGGCACAAGGGCAACCTGGGCATTTCCAAAATTATTCAAAACTTCCAAATATGTTTTTATTCATTTAAAAATTTTAAATATAACCTGTGTAATAATCTCTCTCTCAAATAGTTTATATAATATCAATAATTAAACATTTTTTTTCTAAAAGGGAGTCACCAGGTCAAATTTGAACTCTAGATCAAACTCTTCCTGGACCACCAGCTGATGCCTGGTCGACTGTTACCGGTCCCTGGACTGAAATTTGGCATGTTCAATGACCAAAAGGGCCTTGGGACCGGTTACAATCCTTGGGCCATTTGTACTACATTTATATGTACTTAAACAAAGACGATTGTTTTCCACAAAAACTATTCCGAATGAAGAGAAATCCTGTATAATGACTTGTAAACCATGAAGCGAAGGTTCCAACTAAACAAATGTGCATTTGGTAAAATATTTACCTGACCCTTTTCCAGCAAATACCGACACAGAGACTCCGAATCCTTAATTAAACCAAATCCATCAACCTCTTTGCCGTAGTAATGGCTGAAATCAAGAAAGAGGTAGAAAGCGCCCTGCAAAGCACGACCAGGATTATCAAGTTCCATTAAAGGACAGATTATGAGGAGAACTTGTAAACAGGGATAGATGGAAATAAACGAAATGGTAAACCTTCATCTTTATATATTTAAAAAAAAACTACAAGACAAAATAATAAGTGTACCTGGGGTTCAGATATTTTGACACCATCCAGTTCCCGGAAAGACGAGACCAAAAAATCTCGGCGTTCACGAAATGCTTTGACCATATGCGATACGGCTTCCCCACCAGCGTGTCCCATTCCTAATGCAGCCACTGCAGCCTTTTGGGATATGCTACTGGCACCTGAAGTGGACTGAAACAACATATACAGGGACCATATGCATCATTATGTAAAATATATCTATCATATTCAACAAAAAGTTTAAATGAATAATTAAATCCGGAAAAAAAGGCGGGTCAGTTCGGGTTTGGCAACGGTCAAAACATGTTTGGGCCAAACTAGGTCCAGGTCAAAACAAGTTATGAGCAAAATGAGTTCGGGCCAAAACGGACCGTTTTAAGGTGCCGAGATGGTGCGGGTCAAAATAAGTGAGCCATGGAAGATATGATAATATTATACAACGTTGAGTAATTATTTTTAAAGTGGCTTTAATGTGATATTTTGTACCTGACTTTGAATTTTATTACACGCCGCAATGAAGTGCTTAGGACCAGCAATGTATCCAAGTCTCCAACCAGTCATTGCAAAAGCCTAGGGAAATGCATATTAAGTGAGCCATGGCCGATATGATATTTAGTAAACGGTTAATTATAATACATGATGCTAACTTATTAAAAGAAAGCAGCTTTTGAGTGCATTTGTAGAAACCAAATCATTAATGCAACTAAGTACCTTAGAGAATCCATTGACTGTTAGTGTACGTTCCCACATGCCAGGCAAAGATGCAAAGCTCGTGTGTACAGCTGGCGAGTATATTATGTGCTCGTATATTTCATCAGAAATCACCTGAATAGAACCGACAAAAATAAGGTTCACGTTAGTTGTCGCTGGTTTACTTATGAATGACTGATTTGGTCCATGTTAGCTAAAAGGGGAACCAAATGGGTGTGATTATTCTACCAAGAGTCTTGGATGCTTAGCAACAACTCGAGCAATTTCTTGAAGCAATTCCTTAGGATAAACTGAGCCTGTCAGGTTAGATGGAGAACAAAGAATCAGCAGTCTTGACTTCTCGGTAAGCTTGGATTCTAGAAGCTTCGGATCTAACAGAAAGTTTTCTGAAATGGTTGCAGGAAGAATCACGGGTGTTGCATCAGCCAACCTTGCCATTTCAGGGTAACTCACCCAAATGGGAGCTGGAACTATAACCTTAAAACGGAGAAAGATTGTAAGATAAATGAGATACTATCAATAATCAAATAACTAATATAAACAACTAGTCTAAATTTATATGCACAAAAGAAGATAACAAGTTACCTCGTCCCCTGGGGAACAAACAGCAAGGATTGCTTGTAGTATGCTCTGCTTTGCCCCATTACTAACCACAATTTGGTCAGGTGTGTAAGAAAGACCATTCTCCTCTACAGTAAGACAAAAATATATTAAAGAATTTTAATTCAGTATCTATCACTCCATCTTGTTTTACAAAAGCTCAAGGCGGGCGCATCATGTACGCAAGGTGTTTCTCTATCTACAACCAATTAAGCTTTAGTTACAACCCGAAGCTGCATCTCTCTCAACTGCTTTACGTATCAACTTTTTTATCAAGTTAACCTTTCATAATTTCTTCATCCTTTTAGTTGTTTTTACATATCAACCTCCCACAGACCCTAACTTTGACCGCTATTAAACCAGAAGTACACAACGCGCCACCTCAAGCCCTTGAGGCGTTTTTCAGCTCACCTCACGCCTCAAGCGCGCCTTATAAAACCAAGCACTCCATATTAGTCAAGCTGGAATACATTGTTGTAAATGTCGGAACTTACCCTTTAGTTTCTTGCATATCGTTGTCCGTAGCTCCAAGGTACCAGCATTAGGAGTATACCTTGTGTAACCCTTCACGAATTGCATTTATTCCAGCCTATTTCAGAATTTTATAAAAAGATACAATTAGCAAGACAAAAAGTGGAAACATATTACATTACAAAAATAATAATAAATTTGAATCAACCACCTGAGCAATAACCGCGGGGGTATCAAAATCAGGCTCTCCAGCAGCTAAACGAATGACAGGAACACCGGCTTCTACAAGTGCAGTGGCTTGGTCAGTTATAGCCACTGTTTTGGAAGGCTTTACTGAGTTGACTCTAGGGCTCAGAGTGGTGTCAACCTCCATTTGCTCAGAGTTGTGTGCTACTAGTACTGCTGAACAAATTGTAGATGACTTCTGACTTGTTCGAGTTTCCAAGGATCTACTCCAATATATAAATACAACCAAAACAATCATAATCTACATACATAAACCATGAATTGTATTGTATATTGATTGTATGTCTGTCTATTATTTGTGTCTACAAACAACAACAACCATACCCAGTATAATCCCACTTATAGCAAAGCTATTGGTAGGGTCTGGGGAGGGTAGGATGTAGGCAAGCCTTACCTCTATCCCAGGAAATAGAGAGGCTGCTTCCAGTGAGACCCCCGGCTCCAAAAAAACCAAAACCAAGAAAAAAGCTTTCGGAAAAACATATATAAGCACACAACTACTAAAAAGGTGGAAAAGAGAAATAATAAAAATAAACACATAAATAAATAAGTAGTTGTTAGTAAAACTTCGACACCGGGAATAAGTGAAAACTTATAAACAACTACATCACACCTTATAGAAAACGGAAAAAAAATAAATAAATAAATAAATTTAAACTCATAGGAGAAGAACCTAAACCAAAAACCAAGGCAAACTCTTAAAAGTCTTTAACCTTAATCCTACGTCTCCACGAAGTTCTATCCTCGACCATGTCCTCGAAGAGGTGCAAATCTTGCAAATCTTGCCTAATCCGCTCCTCCCAAGTCATTTTCGGCCTACCTCTACTCCTCCTTCCATCTACAGTGAGTGTTTCAACAATTCTAATCGGGTCTGTCATCTGCCTCCTCCTGACATGCCCAAACCATCTCAATCTTCCCTCCCTTATTTTGTCTGAAATACCAGCAACTCCTAATCTTACCCTAAAAACCTCATTTCTTATCTTGTCCAACCTAGTATGCCCACACATCCATCTTAGCATCCTCATCTCTGCCACCTCTAGCTTTCGTGCATGAATTTTCTTGATGGCCCAACAATCTGTTCCGTATAACATAGAGGGTCTAATTGCAACCCTATAAAATTTCCCCTTTAATTTATCAGGGAACCTCTTGTCGCATAATACCCCTGTGGCTGCTCTCCACCTACACCATCCAACCTGGATACGGTGAACTACGTCACTGTCTATCTCTCCATTACTCTGAACAAACGATCCTAAATACTTGAACTTAGTTGCCTGTGTGACCACCTGGCCCTCAATGGTGATCTGAGTGTCGTGCTCATCGCCTGCTCCACTAAAATCACAGTAAAGGTACTCGGTCTTAGAGCGACTTATCCTCAATCCTTTGCCTTCTAAGGCTACACGCCATTCTTCTAACCTCTCATTCAAGCTCTTTTTACTTTCTTCTATCAGCACAATATTGTCTGCAAAAAGCAAGCACCACGGAACTGACTCCTGAATCGACTTCGACAACTCATCTAGGACAATCGCAAATAGAAAAGGACTCAACGCTGACCCTTGGTGGAGTCCTACTTCCACAGGAAAGAAATCAGTATCACCTACCGGTGCACGAACACTAGTTTTAGTTTCAACATACATATCCTTAATTAAGTCTACATACTTACTAGGTACTCCTCTATCCTCTAAACTGTCCCATATCAACCTACGCTTGAATACCTTGTGGATATGATTAGGGGTGTTCATCGAATCGAATAACGTATTTTCGAATTATTCGAATCGAATTTTTCGAATTTTTATTTTTTTACCTAAATTCGTATTCGATTCAATTAGTATTTGAAACTCGGATTCGAACCGAATTCGAATAAATTCGATTTAGTTCAAATTCACCCTAAACAATAAATTATTTTACTTTCATTTTTTAAAACTACTACAAACTAATTATATTTAGCATAAAATATAATAATCTGCAAAATTAATTAACTATCAATATGTCAAAACACCAAAATTTAGAAGATAGGTTGGTTACCGGTAGCGATTTAAGTTAGGTAAAAATTTAGAAATAAGTGGTATGGGCTATTTGTCAGTAGGTTTGGTAATGTTATGAATAATAAACTTATCGCTTATGGATGTAGTTCGTAATTTGGCCAAGTTTAGAAGTTATATGTTTGTGTATATATATATGTTTGTGTGTATACACATATATTAAAAAATTATATATAAACTTGTTTTTTTAGGGCACAATTAATTGTACTTCCTTTCAAAATTTCATTAATAAATTATAAAAACCTTTTTTTTTTAATTTACATCGAAATAGTTGGTAAACGGGCAACAAGCTGCGCCGCTACCACTTTTTAAGCCTTTTAAAAACTACGTCCTCAGATCTTGGGGTCATAACATTACTATGCATGACCCTTTGAACTCGACTAAGTAGGCGTCCCACAGCCTCTGGCGCCAGAAAACCAAAAGTATCAAAAGCAAATGGGATAAACACAAGGCACGCTTTCTCATGTTTGATCACTTTACCCGAAGCACGAATCAAATTGAAAATCATAAATTCGTATTCGATTACTGGACTCGAATTCAAATTCGAACCTTATTAATCGAATTCGAATCGAGTCTAATCTCGAATTTTTCGAATCCGAATCGAATTCTGAACACCCGTATATATGATAATTATATAACTAGTGTGATTGATGATAATTATCAATTTGGGCATTTGTTCCAAATGATAACAGAAATTAAACGTATTGGAGCCAATGAATTCAATCAAATGTGAATGCGAAATCAAAGCAAAACAACAACATGATCTACTGAATTCGGATAATAACAACAACAAGTAAAAACATAAAAACATACTTGATTGAAAGATTTCCGTGGAGGTTGGAAGAAAACGAGAGTGTTGATGATCTGATGGAGCAGAGTGAATCAAAAGGAGACTGATTTTTGAAGGATGCAACGGAGCATGTCGAAGAGATACCAGAAATTTGAGCAGCCATGGTTCTGAGTTGACTGAATCTGGCAAATGTGGACTGAAATTTGGTTGATTCGATGCATTGACGGAATATGAATATATAGGGTGACGTTGGGTTGGGGGTTGGTGGTGATAAGCGGTAGGTGGGTTGGGTGTGTATATAACTATATATAGAGCATGATTGGTTAAGTTTTTCCAAACCAACTTATGACTAGTCACTTAGGGAAACGATCAAATAGGAAGTTTAATTTCGCTAGGAAGGATAACAAGCAATAAGAGGATGACATGTGGCAAAGATAAAAAACATAAGGAGGGGCATTTTGGTCAAAACTCACCATCTTAAAAAAAAACCCAGCATCTGCAATTCATTTCTCTTCCCCGTATACTCAAATCCACCATTTTCAAAACTATAAACTACCACATCACAACCAACACCACCACCTCCTCCTCCTCCTCCACCACCACCACCACTACCACCTACGATCGCCACCATCTTGCCGGAAACTAGATATGAACCACCAGCACCTTCAACCACCTGTTGGGTTTTTCAGATCTGACACCATCATTCCACCATCCACCGCCACCAGTTTCCCCATGGTGTATCAGAGTTTTTTCTTCCGCCCACCGTCGTTAATCAGAGTTCTTTTGTAAGTTGTGTTATTTTTTTATTTTCATTGCGTTTTAGTTATGAAACCTCAATTGCGTTTTTCACTTCATTATGTTTTAGTTAGAGTTCTTTTCATTTTTGTTCTTCTGGATGTTAAAGCAGAGACATGACCATGCTAAAATAGGAGCATGATCATGTTGGAACAAAAGGCTTGACCACGTTAAAACTCATTGCGTTTTAGAACCTGCAGTGCAAAGAACATGATCATTAGGGGTGAGCAAAAACCGAACCGAAAACCGAAACCGCACCAAAAACCGTAAAAACCGAAACCGCAAAACCGCAACCGACACAAAAACCGTAAAAACCGAAACCGCAAAAACCGAAACCGCAAAGGTATGGTGCGGTTCGGTTTTAGCTTTAAAAACCGCACCAAAAAACCGAAACCGCACCGCAAAATTATTATATATATATATATATATATTATATATAATATACTTAAAGATTTAAATATAAAATTCCCTATATATTATATAATCTGTGTTTGTTAAAAAAAAAAGTACAGACTTGACTTTGTTAAGTTAACTATCGTTTGCTCCCTCTAAAAAAAAATGATGTTAACCTACTAGTTACAAGCCCATTAAATTAGCACTCCAAACAGCCCAACTTTCAACCCAATAACCTTTTGATAAAAAAGAAACCTACGTACCTTTCCCTTCATTTCCCTAATTTAACATCCAGCCGACAATCTTTTCTTCATCTGGTGCGATCATCTTCAGCCGGTGCGATCATCTTCATCTGGTACGTATGTGTTGGTTCATGTTTGAGCTAGGTTCATGTTTTTGGTTCTTGTTTCATCGCTTGTATGTGATTTTTGATTTCTAAGTACAAGACTTTCTAGTATAATCGCTTGTATGTGATTTTTGGTTCATGTTTTTAGTTCTTTTATGTTTTCAGAATGGCTACTAATGAAACTGTAATTGATGTGGATGATCAAAATGATGATGAGGTTGAAGTACCCGGAGAAGAAAATAGCCCATACATATGCTCTTCACATTGCTCTTGCAAAAATTATATTCTAATTACCATCAAGTATTAGATGTATTCCAGTATTAAAACCGAGAGTTTTTTTTTAGATGTATTCAAGTATTGCTGAGAATTTTTTTTAGATGTATTCAACTATTAAAACCGAAACCGCACCGAAATCGAACCGCAACCGCAAATAAACCGCAAAAACCGTACCGCAAAAAAACCGCAACATGTGGTTTTAAAAAAATAAAAACCGCACCTCGCGGTATGAGTTGCGGTTTTATGCTAAAACCGCACCAAACCGCACCATGCTCACCCCTAATGATCATGCTTAGACAGAGGCATGATCATGTTGGAACTCAGGCATACCCATGTTAAAACTACACTGCTTTTTAGAACCCGCAGTGCAAAATATTGATTTTGGTTTTATTGCGTCTTAGAACCTGGAGTGTAAAAAACATGATCATGCTAAAATAGAAGCATGGTCATGTTGGAACAAAAGCATGACCATGTTAAAACATAAACATGACCATGTTAAAACTTCATTGCTTTTTAGAGCCTGTAGTGCAAAATATTGATTTTTAGTTTTATTGTGTTTTACAAGCAAAGAACATGATCATGCTAAAATAGAAGCATGATCATGTTGGAACAAAAGCATGGCCATGTTAAAACATAAACATGACCATGTTAAAACTCCATTGCTTTTTAGAACTTACAGTGCAAAATATTGATTTTGGTTTTCATTGCGTTTTACAACCTGAGGTGCAAAGAACATGATCATGCCAAAACAGAAGCATGGTCATGTTGGAACAAAATAATGACCATGTTAAAACATAAACATGGCCATGTTAAAACTTCATTGCTTTTTAGAACCTACAGTGCAAAATATTGATTTTTGGTTTCATTGTGTTTTACAACCAAAGAACATGATCATGCTAAAATAGAAGCATGGTCATGTTGGAACAAAAGCATGACCATGTTAAAACATAAACATGGTCATGTTAAAACTCCATTGCTTTTTATAACATACAATGCAAAATATTGATTTTTTGTTTCATTGCGTTTTACAAGCAAAGAACATGATCATGCTAAAATAGAAGCATGGTCATGTTGGAACAAAAGCATGGCCATGTTAAAACATAAACATGGCCATGTTAAAGCTCCATTTCTTTTTAGAGCCTACAATGCAAAATAAATATTGATTTTTGCTTTCATTGCGTTTTACAACCTGGGGTGCAAAGAACTTGATAATGCCAAAATAGAAGCATGGTCATGTTGGAACAAAAGCATGACCATGTTAAAACATGAACATGTTAAAACTTCATTGTTTTTTAGAATCTGTAGTGCAAAATCTTGATTTTGGGTTTCATTGCGTTTTAGAACTACATTGTAAAAGAACATCAAAGAACATGATCATGTTAAAAGGTAAGCATGATCATGTTGGAGCAAAGACATGACCATGTTAAAACATAAGCATGACCATGTTAAAACATAAACATTACAATGTTAAAACCCATTGCGTTTTAGAAGCTGGTTGTTGGAACAGAGGCATGACCATGTTAAAACAAAGGCATGACCTTGTTAAACAAAGGCGTGACCTTGTTAAAACAAAAACATGGCCATGTTAAAACAAAGGCATGGCCATGTTAAAAGAGAAACATGACTATGTGAAACCCATTGCGTTTTAGGTACGTTTTCTTCAGAACTTGAGTGCAGAGACCATGGTCATGTTAAAACATAAACATAATCATGTTAGAATTGAGGCATGGCCATGTTAAAACATAATCACGGCCATATGAAACCCGCTTGCGTTTTAGAACCTGGGTTATAGTGTCTTGTTCTATCCACTACGTTTTACGCATCTGGGTTTTCGAATTTTTTTTTTCAAAAGTATAGCAATAGTGTGCTCGTTTTAAAGATAAAAAACGCTCGTTTTTATGGTGCAATTTTTATAAAAAAACATTGTCGTATGAAAAAGTTATTAACGTTTTAAAAACGATGGGGAATTGGAGGAGAGAGAAACTATTGTCTTGGATTGACTAGAATACCCCTAAACAAACTCACGCGCCTCTTTTCTTCCCTTCAATTTCCCTGATTTAATCTTAGCCCTTGATTAACTAAATGAATGGTCAAGATCACTTCCTAGCCTTCTTAGCCAATAAACTTCCTATTGTATCTCCACCCTAGTGACTTAATCAAAAAGCTAAAAATGAGTTTTAATGTTTGGTAAATCTAAAAGTCCTTTTCAAAATGACTTTTTGAAAAGGAGAAAAAATCATCAAAAAGTCATTAAGTTAGGGGCTTGTGACTTTTTGATCAGCTTATAACTTTTCAAAGACCAAATTACCAGATTACCCCTGATTTAACTAACACTCCTTATATTTGTTGACTTATGAAAGAATGTCTCTTTTAGTCATTTTACATCAATAAGCTAAGCCAAACACTTTTAAAAAAAAAACAACTTATTGACTTATTCGTTTTTCCCACCCCATAAGCTAATCCAAACACTTTCTTAAAAACTACTTTTTCAAAAAAGTCATAACTTAATAAGTCATTTTCACAAAAAAATCTCTTTCAGGTAAAATAAGCTTATCCAAACATGCCCATAATATGTCAAATTAGGCTACTCGGTGCGGGGTGCGGTTGATGGAGGATGAACCTTTATATCAGCGTCACGTAGGTTGGGTGTAAGGATGGAGTAAAGAGGATGGGCCTAAGGAATTGAGGGATAGACCTAAAATACATATGTATATGTTGTATGTATATTTGTGTGTGAGAAGAAGATGCACAATTTTTTGTTCTTTACCTCCCGTCCTCGTCATCCCATCCCCGACGTTCACGACGACGACGAGCCACCTGGAATGGTGTTTGGGGGCGTCGCCGAGCCTGGACGACCCCGTCACCGAGTGACCTTAGGGATGAGCACGGTATCTGTTTTGTACCGAACCAGTACTAAAAGTACCGGTATCGAATATGCCGGTTCGATACCGGTACCGGTATTTACCGGTGTTTTACCCATAAATACCAGTACCGTATCGGTACCGATACCGAAAAACGGGGATAGTGGATACCGGTACCGAATATACCTGTTACGCTTTTGTATTGGTTCGGTACCGATACCCGATACCAAATACTTTATCCCTATGTGAAATTTGGTTTTTGTTTAATGAGATAAGAGAAGAGAAGTTTAAATTTTTTACTCTTCTATAATTGTATGTAATAGATAATTTTAGAATAGGAAAAACTTGTAAATCTTTACTTTTTTTATCCATATTTGCTCTTTTTTCTCCTAAGCACTACACGTTTTTAATCCATTGTCTTACTCTTTTACTTTTTCGTAGGTTTGATTTGTTTACCTGTCTCACATTTTTGCTCTTTTTTTCTCTTAAGTACTACACTTTTTAACCTAATATGTATTGTTAATGTTAGATTTGGTTACGTATTTCACTCTCTAACTTTGACTTTTGATGTGTTGTTATTTCAAAAATCATAAATAAAGCACATAATTTGTAATATTAAAAGTAACTATTCAAAGTTTGGAACTTTAAAACATCACTACTAAAATTCAAGAACTTGTTTTAAATATTTGTTAGTTAGTAATAGTACATGTTCTTCTCTAGTGTGTCTACATCTCTTAGTATTGTGTGTGTTGATGTAATGAAATTGTTAGGACATAGAATAACGCACTATTGAGCCAATTTTTTTACTGAACACATACTTGAGCCAACTTTTTTATTGAACATATACAAATACAAGAATCAACAAATATAATATGAGCAACAAAGATAACATAAATAGCAGAAATAAGAAGATATAACTAAACATAACTAAGAAGTAATAAAGATATTATATATCAAATTTATTTTACAAAGAATCCTAATTGTAAGAAGTGTAAGAAGGTTTTATAGAGTGACAACTGTCCAAGAACCTACAACCTAAACCCACCACACCACCACCCAAAACCTAAACACTCACCCCCACCCCACCCCACCCCATCCCCACCCAAAAACCTAAACCCCCACCACACTCTCCAAAAACCTAAAAAAAAAACCTAAACACCCACCCCCACCACACCACCACCCAAAAAAAACCCTAAACACTCTCGGGCAATTTTTTTTTTTTGGGGGGGGGGGGGGGGGGAGGGGGTTGGGTTATCATCTTTCAACCTCATTTTCCCTAAATTTATCGATTCTGTTTTTTCAACGGGGATATAATGCAATGATTCCTCTCAATTGAATAGATTCATAAGACTCACTTGAGTCGTCTCGGATGTAATAACAGTACGTTTAGCATCCGTGCCTGCTTGAATTGCAGGAAGCAAAGGATAACGAAGATGAAGATTGTATTTATCACCAAAGTACTGAACAACCGAGATAACAGCTCCGGTTTCATCAGCTGTATTTGGAACAAGAAGTCCAACAATTCGTTCATTATCTGTTGTTGTCTCAACAATATGAATGTACGCAACGAATATCTACAATCCAATCAACGCACATTATGCGTTTCAAATCAAGGGTCTCATCATTACAACCACTTGTTTGAAAATGGCAAGGAAAGTTGAAAAAAACTGCAATTGGAATTGATCTTGGAACATCATACTCTTGTTACCATATGACACATGATAAAAGCGCTTCTCTAAACAATCTGGGATTATGTTCCGCAAATTGGGAACCACATATTTGCTTCAAGATTTACGTCTGATGTCTAAGTTTGATCACATTTAACTTCATCTGCGGCAGACCAATGACTTTCTTCTCACGTGTCTGCACCGTGATCTTCATATTCTTGGTTCAATACCAACTCATCTTTAGTAGTGTTTGGTTGAGAACCTGATTCAGATTTAAACCATGCACGCCTCATTTCATCTTTTTTTCTCTTTTCTTCGTTTTCAACAAATCTTTTCAATATTCAAGGGTCCCATCATTACAACCACTTGTTTGAAAATGGTAAGGAGAGTTGAAAAAATTGCAATTGGAATTGATCTTGGAACAACATACTCTTGTTACCATATGACATATGATAAAAGCGTTTCTCTAGACAATCTGGGATTATACTCCGTTTTAGTTTAAACAATTAGGTTTACGGCAACCTCGTGAACGAATCCGATATGTCTTGAGTTTAAACATACACGCATCCCCGACTTTTAAGTCATTTTTAATCATGAGTTTACGCCAACCCCGTAAACGAATCCGATATGTCTTGATATAGAGTGTTGCTAAGCATGTCCTCTTTGCTTCGTCCACTAGAACTATTTGTATATGCATTCTTTTGGTAGTTAAAGCGCTAATGAGGCGTCATTAGAAGAAGTACCCAAACATTCTCTCTCTCTCTCTCTCTCTCCCTCTCTCTCTCCTCGGTCTCGGGTGGGCATAAGATCTGTGAGCCCTATTGTCGCATCTGTGGCTCCATGGAAGATGTGATTAAGGTAAGCGTGTCGTAAAGTTGCATCTTTTAAGAAGTCCAATAATTCGTTCATTATCTGATGTTGTCTCAACAATATGAATGCAAGCAACGAATTTGACAACTGTGACAGCTTACTAAAAGTTCCCCAGGCTCACGGCAACCGCACTGGTTTTTCAGTCAATTCAACTATGTTGGTTCAGTTTAGTTTTTTTCCAGCTGTTTCAGTTATGTTTCAATAAATAATATCTGATTGAGAAGCACTAAAATAACAACGGTTCTCCAATTCCAGATCAGTAATGTAAGGAGAAGCGTTGAGATAACGGACATCCGTCAAGCTCAAAAAGAAAACTTGTGTTTCTCGTAGTCACAAACGATTGCGGTTTGTATTTCCCATAGCCACCGTTCCCGTAGTAAAAAACGGTTGCGGTTTGCACATTCAGTCTTCATTGCTTCATTAAAATTAACAAGGTGGTCTCGGTTGTATGAAGCTTTGATGTATGTTGAAAGTTAAATCCACAATCAATGTATGTTGGTTAATTGTAAGTACTGCATTTGCGTTAACACGTCTCATTTAATCTTTTTTACTATTTTCTTCGATTACAACAAATCTTTTCAATAATCAGCAAGCAAGTACATTACGGTTCTCCAATTCTAGATCAGTAATGTAAGAAGAAGCGTTGAGATAACGGACATCCATCAAGATCAGTTGTGTATAATCATATCTGAACCATTGTATTTATCACGAAAGTACTGAAGAACCGAGATAACAGCTCTGGTTTCATCGGCTGCATTTGGAACAAGAAGTCCAACAATTCGTTCATTATCTGTTGTTGTCTCAACAATATGAATGCACACAACGAATTTGTCAACTGTCACAGCTTATTACAAGTTCCTCAGGCTCACGGCAACCGCACTGGTAACAAACAAGGTACTGAACGTGAACCATGCTTGTACAATATTATTAAAAAGAATGCATGCAACGAATTTGACAACTGTTCTGGAAATTGAAGGAAAAGGACTGCGATTCTGTTTTTCAATGGGGATGTAATGCAATGATTCCTCTCAATTGAATAGACAGATACTTGCTTCATTGGACTCACTTGAATCGTCACGGATGTAAAAATATGCTAAAATACGTCGAAATACGTTAAAATACGCCGAAATACGTAAAAATAACCTAAAATAGGTTAAAATAAGCTAAAATACGTTAGAATATGCTCAAATACGTCAAAAATACTTTAAAATACGCAACAATATGTTAGAATACGTCAAAATAGGCAAAAATACGTCAAAATATGACTAATGATATTTCCACACGCGTATACATATAACACGACACTATACAATACAAGTGGATTTCAAACAAAATTGTACATAATCATAGAATACGATAATCGCACGCAACCGAAAGTCACCAAAATGACGTATGTTGAAGGTATACGTCATAAAATGACAAAATATGCGAAAGTTCGTCAAAAAACGACACGTATACGCATCGAACTGAGGAAAACATGATAAAACTAAATTTCTGTTATGCCATATACGATCGTATAGGCCTATGTTGTATCGTATATTGGCTTAGTACGCATCGTATAGGCCTATACGTATTAAACTTTGAATTTTCTCAAAAATACCCTTGAATTTATAAAAAAAACAGGGGTATTTGTCACACCCCCAAAATCCACACGCGGAGTACCACCGCTTGGAGGCGTGACTGACCAGGATCAAGCCACCAATCATATTGAACAACGTAAATAGTAAGTGTAAATCAACCAAACAATATGAAAGGTGTTCCAAAAACCAAAGTATAGTATCAATGTTTAGCGGAAGCATAAGTATGTAAACCCAATGTAAATCATAAGTTCAAATGTTTAAATATTTAACATGGCATTCTCGATCCATGTCCCACAACGACCTGCTCCTCCCTGTGCAAGCTCCATATGTACCTAAGGTCCTGCAAGGCATGCAGCAGAGGGTCAACAACTAGTTGAGCGAGTTCACAGTAAGTAAGTTCGTAATAGTAAGTTTGTTTCGTAACATGTGGCGCTACTAGGCCGATAGTATGTTCTATTAGTGGGGGCTTCCCATGTTTGCATATACACTAGACTATTTGTAACCATAAGTGTTCTTCTTACCGAGAACAGTAGTACGTACAAAGTTTACGTAGGTTTTACGTAAGTGTCCTTCACAACCGAGGACAGGGGTACGCGGGGGTTTACGTAAGTTTTACGTAAGTGTCTGACAGAACCGAGGCAGTAGTGAGTATAAGTTCACGTAGGTTTTACGTGAGTGTCCTTCGCAACCTGAGGACAGTGATGAGTACAAGTATACGTAGGTTTTACGTATGTATCCTGCGCATCCGAGGACGATGGTAGATAGTCTAGTAACAGTGTAAGTACGAGTATCTATTCAAATCTCATTCCTTCAATCCCCATTCCCATACCCTGGGAATCCCATGCCTTAGTAAAAGTGTGAACTCACCTTGGTTTGCTCGGTATGCTAAGTTATGTGCTCACAAGTAATCAATCACGACCTATAGTACGCACGTATTTACAATCAGTTTTCGTTCGTAAATGACTCGCACGCTAATCAAATATCACATAGTGCTTGGCAGTTAACCTCGTGTAACACGTAAGCAGTTAAGTCAATTTCATGAAATTCATGCTTCACATAAGTAACTTTCACAGTTTGTACTAACAGGGTTATTCATTAACATACTAGACTGAGTTAACGACATAACAAAGTTTATCAACTAACAGCGTTACAAGTTAACAAAGTCATGAGGGTTACCTACTTAACTAAGTTAACCACTTAACAGAGTTGGTGAACTAGTAAAGTTAACAAACAGAAAGATCGATGGACATAAACAATAAGTGGCCGAAAACAATCTCTGGGCCGAAATCACTTTGGTGATTTCGTTGGATATGGGGATTTCGTAGAGTAAGGGTTTTCGTCGGAGGCATCATCATCAACAACAACTATGAACAATTCAAGTAATCATATCACAGTTATATTTCTTGCAACATAGGATCGTTCAAACATCAATCATTATTCCAGTATGATAACCATGACCGACATAGTTAATTATGAGAGATCCTTGTCACACAATTCAATCCAACATTCAATCGAATCTGATTTACATGTACACATATGTTTAATCAATTAATTCCTAACAATGCATGTGTAAACAAGACTATAATGGCCGACAACATGATTCTTTTATCAACATCTCATTGGACCTCTCATGCAAATGATAATCACTTTATCATGCTACCTGACAAATAATTAATATGAAGTGATACCCTTGACTTCTGATCACATTATCACTTGACACAAAATTACATGAAGCTTCAATACCCTTATCAAAACCAATCATCCATGTCTGACAATAGTTAATGTTTATATGCTGTTGTTTAACCTAAAACGTGAGGTGGGTTGCAGCTTTATTCACATGACATAACCCTTCTAGCAAGTCACCAATATTCAGCACATAATATCAAACAACCTATCCACATAACAGCATTCATCACACAACATATTTTTATATCAGAACATACGCATTCTTATCATACGGATCATGAATTCAATATACCATACGCAAACAAGAACATATTTAACAACACCACTATGACTACCACAGAAGACAACTACACGTAAAACTCGTTAACCGTACCGAGAAGGATCGAACAGATGTGATCTGGCTTCAATCGAGAGGAGGGTTGCCGTCGAGTTTGCAAGGGGGCGAGAGAGAAAGTGAGTGGTGGTTAGGGTTTCCTAACTAAAGTTCTCACGTAAACAAAATATATTAAAAATCAAAACAATGTAATTTGCTCACTTCTGGGCCGAAGCCCAGTTTTGTTTTCGCCGACCCACTTCAAGAGGGGGTTTTGATTTCGGGTGGGGGTTTATCTCAAGTGGGATGTTTGTTTGTGTGGGAGGGTAGGGGTGTTTGTTTGTTTTATATTGATTATAACAAACATGTTATTAATACAACACATAATCATATACACACTCATTACACACCGTATATATATATATATAAACGACACGTATTTTGCACATCAGATAAACATAAAGACACACTTGCAATTAAGTACTAAGTTAGATCGAATAGAGACTTTGAAAAACTCGGGTTGTCACAGTATTTCAGTAATTTCGTTGAATAATACGCATTATAGGCCTATACGATGCGTATTAAACTATGAATTTCTCAATTGAAGGTGTCAATTTAATTTGTTCAGTACTTCGTGTGTTGCAGATTGGAAAGACGACCGAATAGAGATCTGAATAAGTTTCTGGAATTGGAGAACCAATGTTACCGACAAATGTTTCCTAGATAACAGCTCCGGTTTCGTCACTTGAATCGTCTCGGAAGTACTGAACAATCGAGATAACAGCTCCGGTTTCATCACTTGAATCGTCTCAGAAGTACTGAACAACCGAGATAACAATTGCGGTTTCATCACTTGAATTGTCTCGGAAGTACTGAACAACCGAGATAACAGCTTCGGTTTCATCACTTGAATCCTCTCGGAAGTACTGAACAACCGAGATAACAACTCCAGTTTCATCACTTGAATCGTCTCGGAAGTACTGAACAGCCGAGATAACAACTCCGGTTTCATTAGCTGCATTTGGAACAAGAAGTCCAACAATCTGTTGAAACCATATATTCATGTGTTTCACATTATGCGTTTCAAATCAAGGGTCCCATCATTACAGCCACTTATTTTCAACGGGGATGTAATGCAATGATTCCTCTCAATTGAATAGACATACACTTGCTTCATAGGACTCACTTGAATCGTCTCGGAAGTACTGAACAACCAAGATAACAGCTATGGTTTCATCAGCTTCATCGTTTACCGTGGAATGCATCCTTATTTCTTTAAATCGCACAAACAAGCATGCCTTAAACGAGTCTAGAAACATACAAATAACCTTCAAAAGTTAGAGAATATACAGACTTCAAAAGTTAAACATATTTTATTAGCTATTATACCTCGTTTAATAGCAAGATACGAAGGATGAGATATCGACAGTTAGCTCGAAGAGGTTTCTCTTGATCATTCAACACGTGTGATCCAGAGGTCGGTCTCGGGTGGGCATAAGTGTCACACCCCAACCGATGGCGGAAACATCGGGGCGCGACACTAAGCGAATCAGATTGCTCAAGAGATTCCATAACACTACTTATTTCAATATAGATTAATCAAAATTTCATAATCATATCTAGAATGTCAACCACATTCCACAACCAACATAATGTTTCAAAATAACATAATGATTCAGATATTGTTCAAAATTGTCTAATTATCTAAGATGAGTTTCTAAGTTTATCCTAGCTTGATTTCTTGATTCCCAGCTACTATCAACCTGCAACATCTATTAAAATACAATCAACAAAAATGTTGGCGAGTATACAAGGTTGAATACGTAGTATAATAGTTTAAACGTAAAAAACTCATATCCAACATGAACAACATATAACAAGTTTCAACATGCTAGTTTACGCGGTTCATATGATAACCCAAGTCTCCAACGCGTTAACATGCCTTTCCTACTTCGACGCATCGAAAAGGAGGTAAAAGAATCAAGAATCAAAACTTAACAAAACTCCCAAGACTCAAGGAGTGGTGCGTTACCCCGATAGCGCTACAATTGTTAAGGCAGTTACACATAATAATCAAACGTTCACATAGCATAAAAGTCTCAAGTTTCACAAGTATCATGTTTTCATGTTTAATGCAGATAGAGCATGTTTCAAATAAGTTTCAAGTGTCAAGTGTTTTTGATATAGAATACATGTTGCATCCCAAAAGTGTTAAAGCAGAAAGGGATCGAGTATACTCATAGTGGGTGCTTAGAACCACACACTGCCTAATTGGATCGAAGGGAGCGCTGGATCAGCCTGCGTGCGGGGAACAGAGCATAAGTCCTCTAAGTGCTGACCTGGTCGGGAACAGAGTGTTGAATGGTGTGAAAATCGAGTTAAAGTGTCTGACAGTCTACCTGAGCAGATGGTCATCCGGATGGATGACCATTCGAACTGATGGCCATTCGAATCAGTGGGTGTTTGTGAACTGTCAAAGTTTTCAATGTTTTGATCATAGTGTCCTGTAAAACAAACAACAAGTGTTATCAAAATCAGATCACCTGGACGAATGGTCATCCGATCGGATGGCCACTCGGACAGATGGTCAGTGAGTGAAGTTTCGTGAAATTTTCTAAGTTTTGAGTTAACGATGACGGTGCGATGACGTGTCAAACAACAGAAACATACCAAACCCATCTTGTTCGATCGGATGGGCATCACCCCTTTTTGAATCGTTGAGCAGTTCCTGATGAAATTTCATGTTTGGACCCGTCAATCGGCCCGCTTTCTGGTGGAATTCAGTTTTCAAACCGACTCTTGACTAAGGAACGAGTCGAGAGCCTGTTTGAGTCTGATTTCACCAAGGTTTTGTATAAAAACTGAAGAAAAGCTTGGAAATCAGTTGCAAAACGTGAAGTTCATCAGATCTGAGCCGGAGACGTGTGAAATTCCGTCAGATCTGGTGTTGAAGTGCGAAAATCCTTTAGATCCTATGTAAAAGTTGTGAAAATCCACTAGATCTAGCACCAATTGTAACACCCCGTGTTTTCGAAAGTCAAAGTCAAAGTCAAGGTCAAAGTCAACGACCGATTTCGCGCGACTTGACTAGTAGTGAATTTCTTTTATGTGTTTAATTTAGTTGTATTATTGGGAGTAAGTGTCAATAATCACAATAATCGACGTATGTTATGCGCTATTTAATCGACTTACGACTGTGAACTATAGGAAGTAACAATGCGATAAAGTCAACTAAACACTAATCAATCTAATTTAATCGACATCGAAACGAATCGCAACTCGAATTACGCATTTGGGATATTGTTATACGTGTGTGTGTGCCTTATGTGTTACTTGTGCATGCTTAATTTATGTATGTGTGGGAATCAATCGAAACCCAATCGAACTCGAATCGCAATCGAAATGCAATCGAACTCAATCGAAATCAAACTATGATAATTAGTGGAGAAGAGATAGTGCGAGATATGAGTGGTTGGGATTAAAAGTAATTTGAATAGGAAACTCTATCGCATCCGCATCGATCGCAATCGAAATCGAAATATAAAAAATTGACGCGCCGAACACCCGAACCAAGTGCCATCCGACCAGGTTGCCACTTGATTGTGGTGTCAGGTCGCCATCCGACCGAGATGTCATCCGACCGGCCTGCCCCTTTCCTCTTTGGGTAACCCTATAAATACCCCATGTCACTCTCAAACTTTCTACTTTTGGCAACTGACATCCGAACGGCTCGTGCTCCTCACCTTTTCTTCGATTTCTCTCGATTCCGGTAAGATACCGTCCTAAATCTTGTACTTTCTTGATCTACACGCACTCCTACACCTTTCTATCTTTTAAATCTTAAGTTTTAACCGTGAAATCACTAGATTTGAGGTGTTCTAGGATGACGTCATCATGTGTTCTTGAAGAACTTCATGTCTTGGCTTCAATCCACCAAGAACAACTTAGATCTAACCGATTTCCACACAAATACACAAAGATCTTGCATAGATCTAAACATAATCATGGTGAAAAAGGATTGAAAGATGGTTTCTAACTTTCTTTCAACTCTTTTGCGCTCAATATACTCAAAACTGATAGAATCGGACCTCATTCTAGCCTTCTACTCATTCGCGGTTTTGTGCTAGCTTGAGATCTGGATTCTACTCATGAGACCACTGATTTCGGGTTAACCAAGAACAACTGTCTTGAACCGGTTAACTGGTCGAACTAGGGTGATTCCTGTTCGATCGGGTCACTTGGGTCAAGATAGGGTTCTGTTGGCTAGCACGTTGTCAAAACGTCTCGATAAAACGACAAAGAATCAAAATGACCAAGTAAAAGTCGAACGAAATGACCAGCACGGAGTGCTATCCGATCGGACTACTGTCTGAACGGATAAGCCATCCGAGCGACTAGGTCATCTGAACGGCTTGCACCTTGGGTCCCACACTTAATCAACTTTATCTAAAGTTTGAGTATTGAACGAATTGCTATCCGAACGGACTACCATCCAACTGGATTACTCTTCGTATCATGAGATACTTGGACTTAAAACAATTTTCAACATGTTCAATGCACTAAGGATGCCACCCGACCGGACTGCTGTCCGACCGAGTGACAACCTGCTGTGGATTTGTTCTCACTGAGTAACCTCGCCACTCAATTCGCCGTCCGACCAGATAAATCATCTGAGTGGATTGTCGTCTGCACGACTGACCGTCTGATCGACCGACTTGAAAGGTAGAGATACTTCAGTGTTTTCAAAATGCTACAGCGAAAACTTCAAAAGTCAAGCCATCATACACAAACACATCCTTCTCAAAGGAAGAAATAATCCACTTGATTAGTCATCTGACCGGACAACCCGTCCGACCGGATGACCATCCAAACGGATTGTCATCCACACGACTGGACCATCCGGTCGGATTACCATTCGACCGAGCTGCTGTCCGATCCACTTACACCTTGCACCGTTTTACGCATCACTTATCGTTATGCTATCGTTCTGATCAGGCTAACCCTACTCTCTAGCGCTCCCTTCAATCCATCATCGTTGTGAGTATACTCGATCCCTTTTTGCTTTACGCACTTTTGGGTGGTACATACGTTACGAATATTCAAATCACAATAAACACACTACTCAATATTGTTTGAACGCTAACCGTTAATGCATGTTATACGTGGCTTATGAATGCTTGTTTGTTTTGTTTACACATGGAATGCTGTCTACCTGCCTTAGCAACGATAGTACTATAGTTTGGACTCAGCACCTGTTCGCAGGGGTTGTTAAGGACAATTACTTGCATGGATTACGGTGGTAATCATGTATTGTGAACTGCCTCAGGCAGTCAACCCGCAGTCAATGGTATCGATGGATCTATGTCGATAACTAACATGCTTCATTTCCTTATGTGTACGTGCTGGTTATGCGTAAACGAATTTTGAACTCTATATGCTATTATCAAATTTATATGCTCACCTTTACATTTTATGTATTGACTTTATTTTAACGTATTTGGCAGGTGCTTAGGATGCACATCTGCTAGGAAATCGGGGCTAGAATAAGGCTTTAGAGGCCAACAAATAGTTGTATGTACAAACTAAATCAGGGGTCTCTAGAAGCAGATAAACAATTACTCTATTTGAAAATCTGAGTCGTCAGAATAGAACTATTTGCCTAGATTTTGTCTGTAATAATTTGTTTACCTTTTGAGGCATGGTATGGGACATGTTACATTAAATTGATTGGCAATGATAATTGTTATGGTAACTTCTGGACAATCTGTTTTGCTCAGTGCCATGCCCCGATGTTTCCGCCATCGGTTGGGGTGTGACAGATTGGTATCAGAGCCATAACTATAAGGAATTAGGCAAGACACGACCTAGTCCGGGTCGATGTCTTAGAGACCTAGTCTATAGTTAGAAACCAACAGACCGACTTGTGCATATCCAGTAGGGATTATGTACGAGCTTATTTCTTGCCATTCTCACTTATGCTACACTATCACTACACTTAAATTTTCAACTATGAATAAGTGATAAAGTTGAGATTAGGTGTGAAAACCGCAAACTCTCGACCAAAATTTGCTTGATCAACCCGCATTTTTATTTCCAAACGGGGAGAATTATGCCAAACCAGGAGTGAAATCCATATTTTGATGAATAATCTCCTCTATTTTTATTAAAAACAGGAATGAAGTTGTTAAGCCAGGGGTGAAACCCTAACCTTGATGACTTGTTCCGCCCATTTTTCAAAACTCTCACCAAAGTCTCGACGGACTCCAACGACCTGAAGTCACGGTAGGACTAACGGGATATGTGCCAAACGCCCAAGAATCGAGGCAAAAGCATAGTCCTGAAGGTCAAATGTGCACAACAAGTCCTTGTGAATAGTCGAACCACTTTGGATAGTCGAAGTCTACTAGCCGCAGACAATCTATCCCTCGATTTTTAAATGTTTCGATTCTGAGCCCGCAACTGCTGACTCTGATAATTCGTCAATTTTATGTGTTTATATGTGTGTTTACCTGTTCATGTGTTAAATTTTGGAAGAATTATTCGATTTATACTTACGCTTCGATCGAAACGCACTGCATTTCTATCTCAATACGCTAACAAATCGCTAAATTGTGGACAACCTTATGCTATACTATACGCTTATACTATACAATCTGACATGACAATCGCGACCGCTATATTCGAACAATCGCAGACTTTGAACGATAGGTTTCTGTATTCTGACTGCCTCTGGTGATTAAATGTGTATGTGCTTCTGTGTTTCTGTGCTCTACGTGCTTATGTGTTTATGTGTTTATGTGCTCTACGTGCTTATGTGTTTATGTGCTTCTGTGATTATGTGAGCTGTGTTCCTGAGCTTTAGTAAGTAGTAAACGTGTGAGGTGAGACTCGAATACATTGTGATAAGTCCTGTGACGATGTCTGTTGCATACAATGTCGTCTGGATCCCTCCACCCATCACTTTCTCGTCAAGAAAAGAGAGACAAACGTCTTGTCACACCCCCAAAATCCAAACGCGGAGTATTCACCGCTTGGAGGCGTGACTGACCAGAATCAAGCCACCAATCATATTGAAAAATGTATGTAGTAAATATCATTCAACCCAACAATATGAGAGGTGTTCAAAACCAAAGCATAGTTAAATGTTTAGCGGAAGCATAATTGTAAAAAAAAAAAAAACCCATTGCAAGTGTTAAGTACGAAATAAAGTAATGTTTTTAGCATGGCACACACTGCCATGTCCCACAACGACCGCGCCTCCCTGTGCAAGCTCCAAGAGTACCTAACAACCTGCAAGGCATGTAGCAACGAATCAACAACAAAGTTGAGCGAGTTCACAGTGGGTTGTTTAGTTATAGCATTCGTTTCATAAATCGTATGTTCGTTTGTAACCCATATATCGTGTTAATTAGTATCGCGGTCTCCCAGACATGTTTGCGAAGATTAGTGGGGGCTTCCCATGTATTTCTAGACCACGCGTATCGACTGCTACGAAAATGTAAGAGGTGCCCTAAGTCAATGTCTATCAGCATTGACCCTTTGCCCATAGTCCATTAGTACACGCCCGTCCGACTGGCACGGTGTGAGGTTTGTTAAACCTAATAGCGCTATTAACTAATGACCCGCTCGCCATAGGCCTCGGCGATTAAGTCGATAAATGAGGGACTTCAATTGATAGAGTTGATGGTCTTATGATCGTGTACGTAGGTTTTACGTACTTGCCCTTCAATCCGAGGACAGTAGTAAGTATGAGTGTACGTAGGTTTTACGTACGTGCCCTTCAATCCGAGGACAGTAAAAAGTAGTTTAATAGTAATGATAGTACGAGTAGTTATTCAATCCCATTCCCAACCCCTGGGAATCCCATGCCTTGGAAAGAGTGTGAACTCACCTTGGTTTGCTCGGTATGTTTACTCACGCATTCAAGTTAATCAATCAAGTCCTAGCATGGTTGTCAAAGCCAATCAGTTTCACATAGACTCGAGTCACATAGTTTCTTACTCGTAATACACAAGTAGCACACATGTATTTCACGTATTATCATGCGAGTCACAATAACCAATTCATATTACAAAACGGTCCACTAAATCCACTTCATGAAGCTTAATATAATAATGAATTGATAATGCATACATGTATTGACAATTATTAGACCTCCGATTCTGATTATATTTCTAAATCAAAAATCCCTTTTTGAATCACATGCCACTTTGACTATTACAAGAAGTTCAATAAACCATTCCATTTAATTGGACCACCATATTGAAATAATTAATCCTTAGTCATCTTAATGGCCGAAAAGAATAAATGAATACTGAACAATCCTATCTTATACTCACTTCATGCACGTGGGCCGACAACTTCTGAATCAGTGCTTAAGTGATTGGGCCGATATATCAAACTACTCTAGAATCATGCATACACACAATCACAACCATATTTTCTAGTAATTTAACAGAGAACCATCATTGATTATGACAATCATCAACAAGAAAAGTCATGCTAACATCACATATACACATGCTAATTCAATTATCAGTAGCTCACATGCTAATTAATGAAATAATGATTGTTTTCAATCGGTCCAATCATATCCAATTCTTATTTGATATCACATATGGACAATATCCCTCAAATATGAGAGTTAACAGATATGAACCACTAGCAATTTATAATCCTTGTTATTCATCAATAATCTACTAACATTCAACCCTATTAATCATGCAAATAATTAACACATGTATGTATACTTAGACACCCATCGAATCAAGATCACACATATACAAAATCATCACAATTACATAATAACAATTTATATGTACAGACATATCACGTGACCAAGATAATCAACCCACTTCCACTATTACACAATGCATGTCCAACCGAGCCAGGCTATAATCACGTATACATATATATATATATATATATATATTCCACACACCCTCATACATATCATCACGCACAACTTCTCTATAATATCACGTATTATCACATAACATTAGGAATCGAAACAACTTAATAAGACATTACCTAACAGAAGATAAGGAGCTTATATCCCACTTATTCTTGACTCTTATTTGCGTGAACAGAAGAGAAGTAGGAGGGGCTGCCATCGCAATCAAGTAATGGGGTGAGGGTTGTTTTAGGGTTTGCAATGGTTGTGGTATATTAAGAATTATTATACATAATTCATAGGTAGAAAGAGGTGGGCTCGGTTTGGCTGAAAATCAAAGGCCCACTTTGATTTCGTTGGCCTGAAGGTGGACGAAAACACATGGGGTGTTTTCGGGTGGGGGTTTTCGGCTAGAGGGTTTCACATTGACAACAATACCCATACTTATATTTTGCTCATACAACCATATATTAACAAACACACAAACATATAACAACAAATACACTTATGTTGCACATCAAATATAACATATCAATCACAATTCGATTTAACGTATTGCAAACGTGTACAGTTGTGAAACAAACAAGTCGTGTAAACAAGCAACTAAACAATTAATCGTGCAATTAATGCGAAGATGGAATCTTGGAAACTCGAGTTGTCACATTATCCCCAACTTGAAAGAAATTTCGTCTCGAAATTTAGCACGCGGTTACTGAGGAAGCTAGCTGTGTTGAATAGTTTACTGGTTTTCCTGGGGTGTCACATCATCCCCCCGTTGATTTGGAATTTCGTCCCGAAATTATGTAGTAGCTTCAGCCTCAGTAGTGGTTACACTGTTTCCGAACAACTGGGGATACTTGAGTTTCATTTGATCTTCTCGTTCCCAGGTAAACTCTGGGCCACGACGGGAGTTCCAACGAACTCGAACAAGAGGGATTCTGGTGCGCTTGAGGACCTTAACGTCCCAGTCCGTGATTTCAACTGGTTCCTCGACGAATCGCAACGGATCTTCGATAGTGAGCTCCTTCAAAGGAACTATGAGGGTCTCATCTGACAGACACTTCTTCAGATTTGACACGTGGAAAACGTTGTAAACTGCACTGAGTTCTGCGGGTAGATTTAGTTCGTAGGCCACTTTGCCTATTTTCTCAATGATTTCGAACGGTCCGACATACCGCGGATTGAGCTTGCCTCGTTTGCCAAAACGAACTACACCCTTCTTGGTGAGACTTTAAGTATAACCCGGTCCCCGACCTGGAATTCTAGAGGTTTCCTGCGCTTATCAGCGTAGCTTTTTTGGCGGTCACGAGCTGCCGCCATGCGTTGTCGTATCTGTGCAATCTTTTCTGTTGTGTCCACTACAAGTTCTGGACCCGTGATCTGACTATCACCCACCTCTGCCCAACAAAGAGGTGATCGGCATTTACGCCCGTACAATGCCTCAAATGGAGCGGCTTGAATGCTGGTGCGGTAACTGTTGTTATACGAGAACTCCACTAACGGGAGATGTTTTTCCCAACTGTTGCCGAAGTCGATAACACATGCCCGAAGCATGTCTTCTAGAGTTTGAATAGTGCGCTCAGACTGCCCATCCGTCTGAGGGTGATAAGCTGTGCTCATGTCCAATCGTGAGCCAAAAGATTTGTGCATCGCTTGCCAAAGTTCTGAAGTAAATCGTGCATCACGATCAGAAATAATGGAGGTTGGCACCCCGTGCTTTGAAACCACTTCCTTCAGGTAGATGTCTGCTAAGGTAGAGAACTTATCTGTTTCCTTGATCACCAAGAAGTGTGCAGACTTAGTGAGTCGATCCACGATCACCCAAACAGTATCATTCCCACATTGAGATCTAGGCAGGCCAGTAACAAAATCCATGGAAATTTCCTCCCATTTCCATTGTGGTATCTTTGGTTGTTGGAGTAGGCCCGATGGTTTCTGGTATTCGACCTTGACTCTCGCACATGTCAAACACTTGCTGACGTAAGTTGCGATGTGGGCTTTCATGCTAGGCCACCTATACGTAGTTCTGATATCGTGGTACATCTTATCTGAACCGGGATGTACTGAGTAGTGAGACTTGTGCGCTTCATCCATCACAAGTTCTCGTAAACCGCCATATAGTGGGACCCAAATGCGTCCTGTTACATAGTAGGCACCGTCTACCTTTTGTTCTAACCGTTGCCTTGAGCCGCGTAGGGCTTCAGCCTTGACATTTTCGGGTTTCAATGCTTCTACCTGAGCATCTCGTATCTGAGAAGGAAGACTAGACTTAATACTGAGTTGCAACGCTCGTGCACGCCTAGGTGTAGTATCCTTTCGACTGAGGGCGTCGGCCATGACATTGGCTTTGCCTGGATGGTACTTGATTGCACATTCGTAATCATTCAGTAGCTCGACCCATCGGCGTTGTCGCATGTTCAATTCCTTTTGCTTGAAGATATGCTCGAGACTCCTGTGATCGGTGTAAATGGTGCACTTGGTACCGTACAGGTAATGTCTCCATATCTTGAGTGCGAAAACAACAGCTCCCAGCTCTAAATCGTGTGTAGTATAATTCCTTTCGTGAGTTTTAAGTTGGCGTGAGGCGTAAGCAATGACTTTATCCCATTGCATCAAAACACAACCAAGACCCTGAATTGATGCGTCACAGTAAACCACGAAATCGTCTGTGCCCTCTGGCAATGAGAGAATAGGTGCGCTACAAAGTCTATCCTTTAAGTGTTGAAATGCTGATTCCTGTGCATTTCCCCAACGATAAATAACGCCTTTCTGCGTTAGTGAAGTGAGAGGTTGCGCAATCTTCAAGAATTCTTTGATGAACCTTCTATAGTAGCCCGCCAAACCCAAGAATTGGCGGATTTCTGTTGGTGTACGGGGTGCAGGCCAGTTCCTGATCGAATCTACCTTGGATGGATCAACATGAATCCCATCCTTGTTTACCACGTGGCCTAGAAAGTGGACTTCACGAAGCCAGAAGTCGCATTTTGAAAACTTGGCGTACAACTGTTCTTCTCAAAGGAGTTCCAAAATGAGTCGTAAATGCTGCTCGTGTTCCTCCCGACTCTTAGAGTATATCAGAATGTCTTCGATGAATACAATCATAAACTTATCCAAGTAAGGCTTGCACACTCTGTTCATAAGGTCCATGAAGACTGCAGGCGCGTTTGTTAATCCGAATGGCATGACCAGAAACTCGTAATGGTCGTAGCGTGTTCTGAATGCTGTTTTGGAGACGTCCTCATCCCGGACTCTCAGTTGATGGTAGCCTGACCTCAGATCAATCTTTGAATAGTAGCTCGACCCTTGCAGCTGGTCGAACAAGTCGTCAATGCGTGGAAGAGGATAGCGATTCTTCACGGTCACCTTGTTTAGTTCGCGGTAATCTATGCACATACGGAAGGTACCGTCTTTCTTCTTCACGAACAACACGGGAGCTCCCCAGGGCGAAGAGCTAGGACGAATTAAACCCTTTTCCAAGAGTTCTTGCAATTGCTTGGACAGTTCTTCTAGTTCGGTTGGAGCTAAGCGATAAGGTGCTCGAGCTGTGGGTGCTGCTCCAGGAGCTAGCTTGATCTGAAGTTCGACCTGGCGATGATGTGGAAGTCTAGGTAATTTCTCAGGAAATACCTCTAAAAATCTCGTACAACGGGAATGTATTCTATTCTCTTCTCCTTCGTTGGTGCATTCGTCATGAGGGCTAAGATAGCTGTGTGGCCCTTACATAAGCACTTCTGGGCCCTTAAGGAAAGAAATGATGCCCACAACAGCACCACCCTTGTCACCATGAATTACCAAAGGTTCTTAACCAGCACGAGGAATGCGGACGATCTTTTCTTTGCAAAGAATCTCTGCTCGATGTTGAGGTAGCCAATCCATACCAATAACGATGTCGAAACCATCACAACGTTGGGGTCATTCCTAGCATCACCCTGACCAATCACGAACACTTGACCCCTGGAACCATTGCCGTCGTTATTACCCCCGTTGTTGCCTCCACTATTGTTCCCGTTTCCTTGGTTGTGGTTATGATTCGCAGGTCATGAGCTCCTGCAAATCCTTAGCTTCATGACCCGTCTTGAGACACCTCTGGCAACGACCCCTGTTGCACTGACCATTGTGGTGTCTGTTGCATTTGTTGCACTTCGGTAGGTTTCCTCGATATCCACCCTGCCCTTGATTACCAGAAGATTGCTGACCAGGACTCTGGTAGTCATCGATCTTTCGCTGCTATGCCTGGGACTGAACTGAAGTCGAACCCTTGCTGGAGGTTCCATCCCACTTTCGTTTGTTATCACTGGGAGTAGCAGAAATAGTAGTAGCAGTAGCACCTATACGCTTAGGCAGCCTGTGCTGTTCCACTGCCTGGTCTGTGAGACGATGAGCAAGATGAGTAACATCCTGGATAGTAGCAAGGTTAGCGGCAGTCACATGGCTTTGAATCTCCGGTACTAAGCCTTTGAGGAACAGCTCAATGCGCTTGATGGGAGGATCCACCATAGTTGGGCACAGAATTGCCAGTTCGTTAGATCGCTTCGTATACGCCTCTATCTCTGACCCCGTCATCTTCAAGTTAAAGAATTCCACTTCCAGTTTGTGGATGTCATCACGGTTACAGTATTCACGTTTGATCAGTTCCTTAAAATCATTCCATGGGGTGGAATTAGCAGCCGCCAGCCCCAGCATCTGAACTTGCGCGTTCCACCAAGTTAGCGCAGTGCCTTCGAGAGTACCAGTGGCGTACTTCACCCTACGAGCCTCGGGGCATTCACACATTTCGAAGACCGATTCGAGCTTCTCGAACCAGTGGAGGAGTCCAACGGCCCCTGCAGTGCCACTGAAAGTACTAGGACGACAGTCCATGAATGTCTTGAATGTGCATACAGGTGGCTGAGCGTGTTGACTTGTCGTGTGCGTAAGAGTAAAGAAAATTAAGCACAAGTGTCGGTTTACGAAAGTAGGATCTAAGAATCCTAGAGTAAGTTGTGATGGCAGGCTATACCTCCTGCCTGGGCAGCTGCGAGTGCTGCCGTAACTTGTTCATTGATAAGAGCCGTCAGCTGGGCTTGAGTCATGTTAATGCGTCCAGCCATGATCTTCATATCAAAGGCAACATAAGTGAGAGAGGTTCGCGAAAAATGCGATGACAGAAGAGAGTAAGCACACAAGTGTTCTCAACCAATAGTCGTTATGTTTATCTAAGCATACCATGAGCATAGTTCTATGTAATCTAGCAAGTAGGCAATGTAAACATGAATAGTAGTACCTAGTGTGTTGAGTCTTGCACGTGGAGCGAAGCGTCGTTGTGGATTGTTGAGCACTGTACATGTTATAGTCTGGTTTCAACAAAAACTTTTTCCCTTATTAAAACCAAGTTCACTATAACCATTGGCTCTGATACCAATCTGTCACACCCCCAAAATCCAAACGCGGAGTATTCACCGCTTGGAGGCGTGACTGACCAGAATCAAGCCACCAATCATATTGAAAAATGTATGTAGTAAATATCATTCAACCCAACAATATGAGAGGTGTTCAAAACCAAAGCATAGTTAAATGTTTAGCGGAAGCATAATTGTAAAAAAAAACCCATTGCAAGTGTTAAGTACGAAATAAAGTAATGTTTTTAGCATGGCACACACTGCCATGTCCCACAACGACCGCGCCTCCCTGTGCAAGCTCCAAGAGTACCTAACGACCTGCAAGGCATGTAGCAACGAATCAACAACAAAGTTGAGCGAGTTCACAGTGGGTTGTTTAGTTATAGCATTCGTTTCATAAATCGTATGTTCGTTTGTAACCCATATATCGTGTTAATTAGTATCGCGGTCTCCCAGACATGTTTGCGAAGATTAGTGGGGGCTTCCCATGTATTTCTAGACCACGCGTATCGACTGCTACGAAAATGTAAGAGGTGCCCTAAGTCAATGTCTATCAGCATTGACCCTTTGCCCATAGTCCAATAGTGCACGCCCGTCCGACTGGCACGGTGTGAGGTTTGTTAAACCTAATAGCGCTATTAACTAATGACCCTCTCGCCATAGGCCTCGGCGATTAAGTCGATAAATGAGGGACTTCAATTGATAGAGTTGATGGTCTTATGATCGTGTACGTAGGTTTTACGTACGTGCCCTTCAATCCGAGGACAGTAGTAAGTATGAGTGTACGTAGGTTTTACGTACGTGCCCTTCAATCCGAGGACAGTAAAAAGTAGTTTAATAGTAATGATAGTACGAGTAGTTATTCAATCCCATTCCCAACCCCTGGGAATCCCATGCCTTGGAAAGAGTGTGAACTCACCTTGGTTTGCTCGGTATGTTTACTCACGCATTCAAGTTAATCAATCAAGTCCTAGCATGGTTGTCAAAGCCAACCAGTTTCACATAGACTCGAGTTACATAGTTTCTTACTCGTAATACACAAGTAGCACACATGTATTTCACGTATTATCATGCGAGTCACAATAACCAATTCATATTACAAAACGGTCCACTAAATCCACTTCATGAAGCTTAATATAATAATGAATTGATAATGCATACATGTATTGACAATTATTAGACCTCCTATTCTGATTATATTTCTAAATCAAAAATCCCTTTTTGAATCACATGCCACTTTGACTATTACAAGAAGTTCAATAAACCATTCCATTTAATTGGACCACCATATTGAAACAATTAATCCTTAGTCAACTTAATGGCCGACAAGAATAAATGAATACTGAACAATCCTATCTTATACTCACTTCATGCACGTGGGCCGACAACTTCTGAATCAGTGCTTAAGTGATTGGGCCGATATATCAAAATACTCTAGAATCATGCATACACACAATCATAACCATATTTTCTAGTAATTTAACAGAGAACCGTCATTGATTATGACAATCATCAACAAGAAAAGTCATGCTAACATCACATATACACATGCTAATTCAATTGTCAGTAGCTCACATGCTAATTAATGAAATAATGATTGTTTTCAATCGGTCCAATCATATCCAATTCTCATTTGATATCACATATGGACAATATCCCACAAATATGAGAGTTAACAGATATGAACCACTAGCAATTTATAATCCTTGTTATTCATCAATAATCTACTAACATTCAACCCTATTAATCATGCAAATAATTAACACATGTATGTATACTTAGACACCCATCGAATCAAGATCACACATATACAAAATCATCACAATTACATAATAACAATTTATATGTACAGACATATCACGTGACCAAGATAATCAACCCACTTCCACTATTACACAATGAATGTCCAACCGAGCCAGGCTATAATCACGTATATATATATATATATATTCCACACACCCTCATACATATCATCACGCACAACTTCTCTATAATATCACGTATTATCACATAACATTAGGAATCGAAACAACTTAATAAGACATTACCTAACAGAAAATAAGGAGCTTATATCCCACTTATTCTTGACTCTTATTTGCGTGAACAGAAGAGAAGTAGGAGGGGCTGCCGTCGCAATCAAGTAATGGGGTGAGGGTTGTTTTAGGGTTTGCAATGGTTGTGGTATATTAAGAATTATTATACATAATTCATAGGTAGAAAGAGGTGGGCTCGGTTTGGCTGAAAATCAAAGGCCCACTTTGATTTCGTTGGCCTGAAGGTGGACGAAAACACATGGGGTGTTTTCGGTCATGGGGTGTTTTCGGGTGGGGGTTTTCGGCTAGAGGGTTTCACATTGACAACAATACCCATACTTATATTTTGCTCATACAACCATATATTAACAAACACACAAACATATAACAACAAATACACTTATGTTGCACATCAAATATAACATATCAATCACAATTCGATTTAACGTATTGCAAACGTGTACAGTTGTGAAACAAACAAGTCGTGTAAACAAACAACTAAACAATTAATCGTGCAATTAATGCGAAGATGGAAATCTTGGAAACTCGAGTTGTCACACGTCTTGCTGCTATCATCGCTAAACAAGTAGTAAAAGCCGTGAGTGATGTCTACGAGAACGTTAGCAAATCATCTGAGGAGTCGAGAACTGAAGCTCCTAAAGCTACTACCAAAGCTCCCTTCAGTTTCAAGCAATTCAAGTCTTGTGGGCCAAAGGAATTCACTGGCGAGGAAGGGCCTACGATGTTGTTCCGATGGTTTGATTCCATTGAGGTCACTCTACGACAGAGCGGTTACCCAGACGAGCTCCGCACTCTGAATGCTACCGGCGTATTCTAGTCCTGCGCATTAGACTGGTGGACGGCTGAGAGAAACAAGCGGGGAAACGATGCAGCCTACGGTTTGTCATGGGATGAACTCAAGGAGGTCATGCTGGAAGAATTATGCCCTCCTCATGAGCGCCAAAAGTTAGAAGATGAATTATGGCACATAAAGCAGAAGGAAGGTGAAAATGCTGCTCTCACTGCTCGCTTCAAACAGCTCAGCATCATCTGCCCTGACCAAGTCAAGACTCCAGACATGGCAATCAAGAAGTATATCCGAGCCCTGCCGGACTGTGTTGCAGATTTCGTGCAAGCGGCTAAGACTAAGACGATCGAAGAGAGTTACCTTCTGGCCGCTGAAATCAACGACAAGCGGGTCAAGGCTGGTGTCTGGGATAAAACCTCAAAGCACCTGCATCAAGCTACCACCGCCGCACCAACTGCTGAAACCACCACCGCATTGAGCAGCAAGAGGAAGAACAAGAGAAAGAACAGCTCCAGCAACAAGAACTGTGCAATCACTGCTGCACCGATACAAGCTGTACCAGCCCAACAGCGTCAAGTAGCGGCGCCTGTGGCAAATGCACCACCTGCTAAGCGTGCATACACTGGGCCACACCCGCTTTGCCCTACTTGTACCTACCACCACCCGACTACCATTGCTTGCCCTTTTTGTGCTCATTGCAATATGTACGGCCATTTCACTACCAACTGCCATGCTCGACAAGCTCCTGCTCATCAAGCTCTACTCACCGCCCCTCAGGGTCAACAAGCTCCTCCGGCACCCGTGGTCAACGCCAGAGCCTGCTTCGCATGTGGCGATCCTAACCATTTCGCCAACATGTGCCCAAACAGGGTTGTGAAACAAGAGCCTCAGCAGCAGCAGCAGCAACACCAGCAGCAACAGCAACAGCAACAAGCAGCACGTGCACCAACTTTCAACATCAACGTGCGCCAAGCCCAAGCCGACAACAACGTGGTCAATGGTATGTTCCTTGTGAATGGTATTTATGCTTCGTGTTTATTTGATACTGGATCCGATAATTGCTTTGTGTCGTTCAAATTCGAGAAGCTTCTTAGTCGTAAACGCTCCCATCTCCACTCAACGTTCGATGTTGAAGTCGCTACTGGAAGAACTGTCGCCGTTAATTTTGTTCTTCGTGATTGTACTCTTGAGCTCAACAATCACATCTTCCCAATCGACCTTATTCCGATGCAACTCGGAAGTTTTGACATCATAGTAGGCATGAACTTTCTTCGCGAAAATCATGCTGAAGTTGTGTGTTTCGACAAGATGATTCGATTCTCACTCGCGAGTGGTGATTTATTGTGTGTCTACGGTGAAATTGCTTCGAAGGGTCTCAAACTCATGTCTTGTGTCCAAGCTAGCAAGTATCTCTGCAAGGAATACAGAGCTTTCTTGGCTAACATTGTAGTAGCGGAGAAGGAAAAGAAAGGAAAGACAAAAGTGGAAGACGTTCTTGTGGTTCGTGAATTTCCTAATGTGTTCCCTGATGACCTTCCTGGCTTACCGCCAAGTCGTGATATCGACTTTCGTATCGACCTCATTCCTGGAGCCAATCCTGTTGCCAAAGCTCCTTACCGACTCGCACCGTCTGAAATGCGTGAACTCTCAAACCAACTCCAGGAATTACTTGAGAAAGGCTTCATTTGCCCGAGCACCTCTCCTTGGGGCGCGCCAGTCCTTTTCGTCAAAAAGAAGGATGGGTCGTTCAGGATGTATATCGACTATCGGGAATTGAATAAGTTGACTATCAAGAACCGCTATCCCCGACCTCGTATTGACGATTTGTTTGATCAGCTACAAGGTGCTACGTGTTTCTCGAGGATCGATCTACGCTCAGGCTATCACCAACTAAGCATTCAAGAGGAGGATATACCCAAAACCGCGTTTCGCACTCGATACGGCCATTATGAATTCGTTGTTATCCCTTTTGGTTTAACCAACGCACCCGCGGTTTTCATGGATCTGATGAATCGCGTGTGTAAACCATATCTCAACCGTTTCGTCGTCGTATTCATCGACGATGTCTTGATCTATTCCAAATCGAAAGCCGAACACGTGCAACATCTACGTCTGGTTCTCGAGCTACTCCAGGGGAATCAACTCTATGCCAATTTCTCCAAGTGCGAATTCTGGCTGGAGGAGGTTCAGTTTCTGGGTTACATTGTCAATAGTCAGGGTATTCACGTCGATCCCACGAAGATTGAAGCAGTTAAGAGTTGGATTACACCTAAGAACCCATCTGAAGTCCGTTCTTTTCTCGGACTAGCGGGCTATTATCAACGATTTATCGAAGGATTCTCAAAGATCGCAGTGCCGCTTACCGCTCTCACACATAAAGACAAGCCTTTTATTTGGGGAACTGAACAAGACTCTACTTTCCAAACCTTCAAGCACATGCTTTGCAATGCTCCTGTTCTCACATTGCCCGATGGAAACGACGATTTCATTGTGTATTGTGATGCTTCCAACCTTGGTCTTGGTTACGTTCTCATGCAACGGGACAAGGTTATAGCTTACGCATCTCATCAGCTCAAAATCCACGAGAAGAACTATACAACCCATGATCTCGAGCTAGGCGCAGTTGTTTTTGTGTTAAAGATTTGGCGACACTACCTGTATGGTGCCAAGTGTATGATCTTTACCGATCATAGGAGCCTACAACATATATTTGATCAGAAAGAACTTAATATGCGTCAACGCCGATGGGTAGAACTTCTCAACGATTACGACTGTGAGATCCGTTATCACCCAGGCAAAGCAAATGTTGTTGCCGACGCACTCAGCAGACGGAGCTATCTGCTTAGCACTCATAATGTCCAAGCCTAATACGATCTTGAAACCCTCATCCGTGAAGCCCAGCATGCATGTTTTAATGAACGCACTCTGAAGAAGGAAAAAATCTACCACGATGGAGCCCAGCTTGTGAGTAAATCAAATGGGATATTCCACTTTCTGGACCAAATTTGGATCCCTAAATGGACCGATTTGCGACAGATTTTGATGGACAAAGCCCACAAATCCCGGTATTCTATTCATCCCGGTGCCGACAAAATGTACCAGGATCTTCGCTACAAGTACTGGAGGCCGGGCATGAAAAGGGATATTGCTCTTTACGTTGGAAAGTGCCTGACTTGTGCAAGGGTCAAGGCTGAACATCAAAGACCCTCTGGCTTACTCGAACAACCGCCGATCCCTATGTGGAAGTGGGAGAGTATAGCTATGGACTTCATAACAAAGCTTCTGCACACGTCATCTGGTCATGACAACATTTGGGTTGTTGTTGACCGTCTGACCAAATCTGCTCACTTTTTGCCAATACGGGAAGACTACAAGGTAGAACGATTAGCCCGAATCTACACCGACGAGATCATTTGTAATCATGGGACGCCTCGTGACATCATCTCTGACCGTGATGCTCGATTTACCTCGCGACTATGGGAAACGTTTCAAACGGCTCTCGGTACATCGCTTAATCTAAGTACCGCTTTCCACCCTCAAACTGACGGACAGACTGAAAGAACGATTCGTACTCTTGAAGACATGCTCCGTTCGTGTGTCATAGACTTCGGTGGTAATTGGGATAAATACATGCCGTTAGTCGAATTCTCGTATAACAACAGTTATCATTCCAGCATTCAAATGGCACCATTCGAGGCTTTATACGGAAGAAAATGTCGATCGCCTATTGTATGGCACGAGATCGATTACTCGCAATTAACCGGTCCTGAGCTATTACAAGAAACGACTGACAAAGTCCTCCAAATTCGAGACAACTTGTTGAAAGCTTGAAGTAGACAGAAAAGTTACGCCGATAGATGACGCAAGCCCCTTGAATTTAACGTTGGCGACTACGTACTCCTAAAGGTATCACCTTGGAAGGGTGTGGTCAGATTCGGCAAGAAAGGGAAATTAGCGCCTCGATATGTTGGACCTTTTAAGATTCTGGAAAGGATCGGAAAAGGCGCCTACAGACTTGAACTACCGGAGGAGCTTAGTAACGTTCACCCAACTTTCCATGTGTCAAACCTCTGAAAGTGCCTGGCTAAGCATGATTTAATTGTGCAACTCGATGACCTTCAAGTAAACAAAACACTACACTTCGTGGAGAAGCCTGTCGAAATCATGGATCGCCAAACCAAGCAGCTCAGGCGCTCGCGCATTCCTATTGTGAAAGTCCGATAGGAAGGCAAGCGAGGTGCATAGTTCACTTGGGAACTCGAAAGCGACATGAAGGCGAAGTACCCACAGTTGTTTGGAGGAGCTCGTTCTAGAGAGTGAAAGTCTAGAAAGAGAAAGTTCTCCAAAGTGATTCATGATATTGTACATCTTTCAGCTTAATTTCGGGACGAAATTCCCTAAACAAGGGGAGGCTGTAACACCCCGTGTTTTCGAAAGTCAAGGTCAAAGTCAACGACCGATTTCGCGCGACTTGACTAGTAGTGAATTTCTTTTATGTGTTTAAATTAGTTGTATTATGTGGAGTAAGTGTCAATAATCACAATAATCGACGTATGTTATTCTCTATTGAATCGACTTACGACTGTGAACTATAGGAAGTAACAATGCGATAAAGTCAACTAAACACTAATCAATCTAATTTAATCGACATCGAAACGAATCACAACTCGAATTACGCATTTTGGATATTGTTATACGTGTTACTTGTGCATGCTTAATTTATGTATGTGTGGGAATCAATCGAAACGCAATCGAACTCAATCGAAATCGAACTATGATAATTAGTGGAGAAGAGATAGTGCGAGATATGAGTGGTTGGGATTAAAAGTAATTTGAATAGGAAAATCTATCATATCCGCATCGATCGCAATCGAAATCGAAATATCAAAAATCGACGCGCCGAACACCCGAACCAACTGCCATCCGGCCGGATTGCCATCCGACCGGGTTGCCACTTGATTGTGGTGTTAGGTCGCCATCCGACCGAGATGTCATCCGGGCGGGATGCCATCCGACCGGCCTGCCCCTTTCCTCTTTGGGTAACACTATAAATACCCTATGTCACTCTCAAACTTTCTACTTTTGGCAACTGATGTCCGAACAGCTCGTGCTCCTCACCTTTTCTTCGATTTCTCTTGATTCCGGTAAGATCCCGTCCTAAATCTTGTACTTTCTTGTTCTACACGCACTCCTACACCTTTCTATCTTTTAAATCTTAACTTTTAACCGTGAAATCACTAGATTTGAGATGTTCTAGGATGACGTCATCATGTGTTCTTGAAGAACTTCATGTTTTGGCTTCAATCCACCAATAACAACCTAGATCTAACCGATTTCCACACAAATACACAAAGATCTTGCATAGATCTAAACATAATCATGGTGAAAAAGGATTGAAAGATGGTTTCTAACTTTCTTTCAACTCTTTTGCGCTCAATATACTCAAAACCGATAGAATCGGACCTCGTTCTAGCCTTCTACTGATTCGCGGTTTTGTGCTAGCTCGAGATCTGGATTCTACTCATGAGACCACTGATTTTGGGTTAACAAGAGCAACCGTCTTGAACCGGTTAACTGGTCGAACTAGGGTGATTCCTGTTCGATCGGGTCACTTGGGTCAAGATAGGGTTCTGTTGGCTAGCACGTTGTCAAAACGTCTCGATAAAACGACAAAGGATCAAAACGACCAAGTAAAAGACGAACGGAATGACCAGCACGGAGTGCTATCCGATCGGACTACTGTCCTAACGGATAAGCCATCCGAGCGACTAGGTCATCCGAACGGGTTGCACCTTGGGTCCCACACTTAATCAACTTTATCTAAAGTTTGAGTATTGAACGAATTGCTATCCGACCGGACTACCATCCGACCGGATTACTCTTTGTATCATGAGATACTTGGACTTAAAACGATTTTCAACATGTTCAATGCACTAAGGATGCCACCCGACCGGACGGCTGTCCGACCGAGTGACAGCCTGCTGTGGATTTGTTCTCACTGAGTAACCTCGCCACTCAAGTCGCCGTCCGACCGGATAAATCATCCGAGCGGATTGTCGTCCGCACGACTGACCGTCCGATCGACCGACCTGAAAGGTAGAGATACTTCAGTGTTTTCAAAATGCTACAACGAAAACTTCAAAAGTCAAGCCATCATACACAAACACATCCTTCTTAAAGGAAGAAATAATCCACTCGAATAGTCATCCGACCGGACAACCTGTCCGACCGGATGACCATCCGAACGGATTGTCATCCACACGACTGGACCATCCGGTCGGATTACCATCCGACCGAGCTGCTGTCCGAGCCACTTACACCTTGCACCGTTTTACCCGTCACTTATCGTTATGCTATCGTTCTGATCAGGCTAACCCTACTCTCTAGCGCTCCCTTCAATCCATCATCGCTGTGAGTATACTCGATCCCTTTTTGCTTTACGCACTTTTGGGTGTTACATACGTTACGAATATTCAAATCACAATAAACACACTACTCAATACTATTTGAACGCTAACCGTTAATGCATGTTATACGTGGCTAATGAATGCTTGTTTGTTATGTTTACACATGGAATGATGTTTACCTACCTTAGCAACGATAGTACTATAGTTTGGACTCAACACCTGTTCGCAGGGGTTGTTAAGGACAATTACTTGCATGGATTACAGTGGTAATCATGTATTGCGAACTGCCTCAGGCAGTCAACCCGCAGTCATTGGTATCGATGGATCTATGTCGATAATTGTAACACCCTTGGTATTATTTTACGTTTTTCGTATAATTTAAGTCCATAATCATGTAATCACGGTCACAATTACAATGAAAATACGGGTTTATTAAAAACTTTTACAATTTAAAGTGATATAACATAATGTGATTTAATTCGTCGTTTTAGAATAACGACGAAACAACTTGCGGAAGCTTCATTTAACGCGTGTTCGGTTCTTGCTCGACGCTTGATCTTCATCCGGGGCTCTCGACATTCACCTATGATCTAAACCAACTTAAAGTCAGTTTTGATAATTAAATAACTAGTACCACAAGGAAATTGGGTCGAATAATCGAATTAAACAAGAAAAATCAGGAAATCCCAACATTAATCTCTTGATCCCAGAAACAAGGATTTGAAACTGGCCTCCACCGTAACTTACGGTGGGCACCGTAAGTTACGGTGGCCCCTGTTTTAAAAACGCCCCCACCATAAGGCAGTAGGTATCTGGCGTAACGATTTCAGCCCCACCGTAAGTTACGGTGGCCCCTGTATCAGACCCTTCCATTTTTGCCGTTTTTGACACGAAAACTTTCGTATCTTTCAATCCGCGTATCCGTTTGATCTCCCGTTTCTTCCTACATGATCGTAATTTGATTTTCCATCTCGTGGAGTTTAAATCCGACCTTCAAGCTAATAAAATTCTAAATCTTTAAGCGTTCGGCTTATTATTCAAAATCAATATTTTGACCCGTTTATATTTAAGACCTCCAAACTTGTTTCTAGTTAATCATAAATCATAAACCAAAGTATTTTACTCAAAACCGTTTTTATTTGTTCGTCATTACATGACTAATTTACCTTTTTACCCCTTTTACCATAATTCATGATTTCTTACCTTTTTATTCATTCCGACTTGCATTGTATCGTGCCGGAACATCGTATTTCAATTACTTAACATTATTCACAATCAATTTTCGCTAGTAAGTGTATAGTAATTAAAGGGGGGGGGGTGTAAGTTTAACTTACCTTGCATCCGTTACACGCTTTTCCTTCACACTTGATTCGTTTGACCCGTTTCCTTTCCAAGCCTCCACCTAGCTTGTCAAGCATCAAACTATTATTATAATTCGTAAGACGGTTAGATTAGTCATTATTACATACGACTATTCCATCTTATGAACTCCATGTTGAATCTACCATTCGACTTCACCATTGGTTAGTTTGACCTTTAAGAGTCAATTACCCTTAATCTTATGATATGTGAGATTAGTTAAAATCTACTTTATGGCTAGAATTCCGTATTTTCGCACATCACCTCTAGTTAGTCAAATTAGGCGATTATGCATTTCGTTCATGATTTCACATATGAACATTCGTTTAGGCATTTTAACAAACACCTTATGGGCATAATTTTATACTATTAACAAACAAGTTCATGACTAACTACTTAGTCAAGATTAATCATCATTTTCAAGTTCATTACATCTAGCATGCATAACAACACCTAGATTCATTTCATAAAAATCAATAACACTCGTTTCATGATCAAGATTCTAGTATTCTTAATCTCCCTACAAAACCCATTTAACACATAAGTGGGCGATTCTCAATTTCATATGCATGAATATCAATACATCAAATTATTGATTAGGGTTCATTCCTAACCATGAATTTATCATAGTTTCATTCAAATATCTAACATTCAAGTTCCAATTTTGACTTCACATGTTCATCAAGAAATCAAAACATAACCAAAAGACGAAATTTGACATACCTTATGATCCCCTCACTTAGGTGATCACTAGTTTGAGATTGGTTTTCAATTTGATCTCGATTTGCCTTCTTGATTTGGCCAATTTATGCAAGTTAGGGTTTTGGCTCCTTGGAGCCCTTCGCCTGGTCGCTCACGAACACACTGGGTGTGTGTGTATTTTGTTTTTGTTTTTAATAATTAATCTTTTAGGTTATCCCACCTTTGGCCCCTCAAGTTTTATTAATTAGTAAGTAGGCTACTACCTACTTATTTTCAACAATATTTTGTCTTGTTAACTAGGTTAAATTTTTCCTAGTTTAACTTAATGAGTTCGGGGTAGTCATAACCCGTTTCATTTTAAGTCCCGTTAACTCGGGCCTCTTACGAACTTTACTTCTTCCAAAAGCTTTTATTCTCTTTTATTAATATTAGGCTTATTTATTTAAATCTAACATTTACCGGGTTGATTTTTACCACTCATGGTATTTTACCCGTCTTTTAGTATTAACGGGGTTTGATTACCAAACCCGTTTTCGGGGTGTTACAATAACTAACGTGCTTCATTTCCTTATGTGTATGTGCTGGTTATGCGTAAACGAATTTCGAACTCTATATGCTATTATCAAACTTGTATGCTCACCTTTACATTTTATGTATTTACTTTATTTTAACGTATGTGGCAGGTGCTTAGGATGCACATCTGCTAGGAAATCGAGGCTAGAATAAGGCTCTAGAGGCCAACAAATAGTTGTCTGTACAAACTAAATCAGGGGTCTCTAGAAGCAGATAAACAATTGCTCTATTTGAAAATCTGAGTCGTCGGAATAGAATTATTTTCCTAGATTTTGTCTGTAATAATTTGTTTACCTTTTGAGGCATGGTATGGGACATGTTACATTAAATTGATTGGTAATGATAATTGTTATGGTAACTTCTGGACAATCTGTTTCGCTCAGTGCCATGCCCCGATGTTTCCGCCATTGGTTGGGGTGTGACACCAGTCTTGGTTAAATGGTGCCCCACCATAGTTTGCATAAGCAACTGGGTGGAAACCACCTTCAAGAGGCCCAAATCAGTTGGTTTTTTAGAAAGAGTTGAAGTGTTCGTGTGATTTTGATGAAGAATATAGTGTACAAGTGATTAAAGTTGAAAGTTGTACAAGATTTGAGGAGGAATACTTACGGATGGCCTTGAATCTCGATTAAAGTGCCTGAGAGTGCGTGTGGTCGAATGGCAGAGTGTAAAGGTGAGAATGAAGGGTCAAGGGTCCTATCTATAGGTGATAGTGACAACTAGTCGGTGGAGAGGTGTAATGGGTCGGATGGATTTCCGGTCGAATGGCCATTCGGTCGGATAGTCATCCGAGCTGATGGTCATCCGATCGGGTGTCCATTCGGACAGCCGATACCCATTTGCTAGTTTTCTGAATTTGGTTCATTTTGCGAGCTGGGTTAAGTGTTGCGTTGCGTATTATTGTGAGTAACCATTACATGGTATTATATAATTAACACAAAAGTTTTCGTGTTTCAAGTGTGCATTTAAGCTAGTTTCTCGCTCAATAAGTATCAAGTTTCTCGTTCAACAAGTGTCAAGTTTCTATCATCACAAGAGTCAAGTCTCACATTGTTCATGTATAAAGCATCACATATAGTAAAAGTCTCACATATTTTAACAAAATAAAGATTCAAATAGCATCATTTCTCACTATGATCGATCGTCTCGAGTGTAAAGCATCACTAGCTAGGAAGTACGGGAAGACTTGCTATAGATAGGTTAGCATCAAAACGCAGGGCGTTACAGTCTTCCCTGCTTTAGGAGATTTTGTCCCCGAAATCTGAGAGGAAGACTGAGCGAAGAGATGTGGATACTTGGTTTTCATTTCACTCTCGAGTTCCCAAGTGAATTCGGCGCCATGCTTTCCTTCCCATCGAACCTTAACTATGGAATTTTGCTGCGCCTTAGTCGCTTGGTGCCTTAATCCATGATTTTGACCGGCTTTTCCATAAAATGAAGAGTTTCGTTTATTTGCAAGTCTTCGATGGGAACCTGAAATTCCTCATCTGCTAAACACTTCCTGAGATTAGAAATGTCGGATGTATGTTGCTAAGCTCTTGAGGCAAATCGAGTCGGTAAGCCACCTTGCCAATCCTCTCGAGTATCTTGAAAGGGCCCACAACATATCACTCCTTTCCAGGGAGATACTTTGAGCAGAACGTGATCTCCAACATCGAATTCTAGAGGCTTACGCCTTTTGTCAGCATAGCTCTTTTGTCAGCTCCTAGCCTTGATCAAGTTATCGCGGATTTGGAGAATCTTATCCGTCGTCTCTTGAATGATCTCAAGGCCAATAAGTTGCTTGTCACCAATCTCATGCCAACTGAGAGGAGATCGGCACTTGCGACTATATAAAGCTTCGAAAGGAGCCATCTAAATACTGGAATGGTAGCTGTTGTTGTACGAGAACTCGATCAATGGTAAATGTACATCCCAATTACCACCAAAGTCGATGACACAAGAACGGAGCATATCCTCTAGGGTTTGTATAGTACGTTCAGTCTTTCCATCCGTTTAAGGATGAAAGGCTGTACTAAGATTCAAGTGAGAACCCATAGCGGACTGAAAGGTTTGCTAAAGGCGTGAAGTGAAACGACCATCGTGGTCAGAGATTATATAACAACCCTCCTAATATAATTCCGACACTCCTAAATATATCCTAAAATATTTAGAACATTCCTATACGTCCTAAAATACACCCCGTATACGTAAAATGGCCTTAAATACCTTTATTTTTATAAAAATTAAATAAAACAAGTTCTAATGGTCCCTGGCGGGCCGCGACAAAGCCATTGAAGGCTTACGCGGGCCGCGACAGCTCAAGACCAGGGCGCACCCCCTTCTGCTACGTGTCAGGTGTTGTGTCGAAGCTATATGTATGACCGGACAAAATTAGGCCCTACACACCCTACGTCGCGGGGCGCGAAGCCCCCTTGTATATCTTTCGCGGGCCGCGAGGAAGCCGGGATCAGCTCCTATAAATTGGGAGCATCGGCCTTCATTTTCCGATCGCTCACACTCGAATTCTCTCTCTAATTTCTGTAGTATAGACATAATATTCGGGCATAATTCCCCCCTAATTAGCGAAGCTCTGCCTCGCTGTAAGTATTTTAACCCCCGGCTACGTATTAGATACGCTGCCCGATTGATCTAATGCTCCGTAACAGTTGTCGAGGTTCTGCCCGATGTAGTCGTTGGAGTTCTGTCTCGGGGAGGGTATAACTAATGTAAATATTGGGTTATTATACTAACGCATGTGCATTGTTTAATTTATTAGATTATAATCAGGAAACCACAGGAAAAAGTCTAAATTAGCAATGTGAGTAATCTCCTTTTTGTAAACTGTTTTTACAAAATCTCAATTGTTTTACATGATAATTAACAGTGATTGAGTATTTGTAATTCTACAATTATCGTCGGTATGTTGGGGTTTTGTATACAAAATTTGTTACTACACTGTGAGTAGTAACATGACCACAAGTCGGGTTGATAGTACCGTGGGTGGTAATTAAAGTAGAATGGTAAACAAATGTAATTGCTGGATTGCCCTCAATACTGTATAAGGATAAAATCTGACTTGATTAAATTGGGATTCACTCACCAGTATTTCCCACTGACAAAATGTTTTTAAACGCATTTCAGGTAACAAAATGTGAAAGCCAAATAGAAGCCAGCTGGACAGCACTGAAGGCTTGGAAAAGTGGCTATAAAAGTTACCTAAATAAAGAAAATGTTTTATTTCAATAAAATAGGATTTAATCCTATAAACCTGTTTGTAATGAAAACTTGGGCTTTATCCCAATATATTATTATAAAACGTGGTGTTTTACTCTGATAAAATATTTCCTAACTACGGTCCTGATGAAATTTCCGCTGCCAAATAATGATAAACGCTGATACCACCATCTCTGGCCGCGGCCGCCCGCCTCCTGAGGCAGGGGTCGGGGGTTGCGACAGAAGGTGGTACCAGAGCTACAGCCACTAATTTCAGCCAAAGAAGTGTTCCGCTAACATTGAAATTGTCAATTTTGTTAGGAAATAATCCATGATACTATGTGCATACGTGTAGATTATTATTTCGTGTTATTTAACAATTTGTTAGTTTACAGTATGAGTGACCAAGGACCTTCGGACGCTTACTGTCAAATGTCCAGCTCTCCTAGGGATGGAGGAACTTCTTCTCAGCCTACCCCCTCGGGGTATTCGGCTGACACCGAAGAAGGGATTTTCGTATTCAAGGCATAATTTGAAGAACCATTCCCTCCCAAGAAAAGAGGATGGTTCAGCAGAGGAGCTCACGAGCATAGAAAAAGGATGAGAAAATTACAGCAGCACCGAGCTTTAGCAGCCGCGAATAGAGAAATGAACACTCAAACTCAGGATATAATCAATAGACGACTAGCCAATTTCCACATATTAGCTACCACTGCAGACCCAAATCTAGAACAACTCATTGCACCCCAGTCGTTACCACTGTTTCCCACACAACCCATGGAAATTGAACAAAACCCAGTAGACCAGCCTCCAGTACCTGCATTTGACCCAACTGAAATCCCTAGAGTCCCAGCACCCTATCCCCTAGACTACGACCCATGGTTTAACGACCATAGGGATTACTCAGAACTCTATCCACAAGAAGAGCCCATGCAAAACCCAGTAGCACCCTATCCAAAACTTGACCCTCTAGACCCATATTTTGATAATGACCAATATATGAGGGAGATCCTAGAAAACCCGTACCCTTACGAAGAACCTATGCCACAGTACCCTGACCCGATACCAGCACCTGCACAACCCATGAGCACTGAGAATGTGCAAGAACTCCGCACCTTTGGTGAGGAGATAATAGAAGGAAGTGAAAGAATGAGACAAATAGGGGAGAGACTCGTCTGGAAGTATGACGAGCGTAATATGCAATATTGGATGGATCCCCACTAAGTAATAATAATATAAATATATATATATATATATGTGTGTGACTTGAAAAAAAAATCAACAAAAATAGATAATCTTATAGTACTAGTATTGTGTTTTAAATTTCCAGTTATGGTTTGTATTAGGCGCATATATAAAATAGAGTAAATGTCGCAATGTACGACGATTTTGATCAATGTGTTGTTGTGTGTTTATTGGCATTAAATATTGCTCTGGGATATTAATACTTGGTAATTGTTTGTAAATTCAGATGGCTAACAATGCAAATTGGGAAAACCAGAATAACGATAATCAGATAAATAACGGTGCCATTCGACACATAGTAACCCAGGGAATTAGAGATGCTATGCCAGCTATCATCCAAAACGTTAGGGAAGCGGAAAATAATAATAAAAGTAATAGTGGAAGTAAGCGATCACGTACTGAACCCAGTCACAGCGTGAACAATGGACCATTACTTCAATTGTCTATTCCAAAAAGAAGAAGAACCATGTCTTATGGTTGTTCTTACAAAGAATTCTGGTCCTGCAAACCAATAGATTTCTCAGGCAATGAAGGGGCCATTGCAGCTCTACGCTGGATAGAAAAGACTGAGGCAGTCTTAAAAATAAGCAAGTGCGTAGAGGAAGACAAAATCATGTTTGCTTCCAATCTGTTTAAGAATGCAGCTTTAGAATGGTGGAACACTATTCTCCATGCTAGGGGAAGTGATAGAACCTATAATATGGAATGGATTGAGTTTAAGAATATCGTTGAAAGGAAATTCTGTCCTCCCAACAAAAAAGAACAGATAGCCAATAAATTCTTAAACCTTAAAATAACTGGAGTATACTGTAAGGGCTACACTACTGTATTCTTCGAATATGCTAGAATAGTGCCAACCCTTACGTCACCATAACCAGTATTAATCTCCCGTTACATCTGGGGATTAATCAGTGAGATTAGGCATCTAGTCAAGGCAGCTAGATCACCAACCATAGAAGAAGCTGTAGAACTAGCCAATACCTTGACTGATGAACTAGTGCGTACGCAAGAAGAAAACTAGAAGAAGAACCTAGTCCAGAAACTTACCCAGGAATTTCGTTATGGTAATTCCAACCGTGGGAAGAAAGTAGGTTCTACTTCTGCACCTTATTGTAAGGCTTGCAAGAAGAAACATTCAGGAAGATGCTCCACATACTGCAACTACTGCAAGATACCGTGACATAAGGAAGAAGACTGTAGGAAGAAAACCAGTAATGGAGTGTGTTTCAACTGTGGAGAAAAAGGGAACATCAAGCCGAATTGTCCGAAACTAGCTCCAGCCATAAACAACAAGACTACTAAGAATGCTAGAGCATTTGTTCAGACTGCAGAAGAAACAAAGATGATCCCGAACGTGATTGCCGGTACGTTTTTAGTTAATGATGTTTTTGCTAAAGTATTATTTGACTCTGGTGTGAACCAAAGTTTTATTAATACTTCATTTTGCAAACTTCTCAATCAACCATTAACTAAACTTCAACTAGAACGTCTGGTAGAGACAGCGAATGGGGAAACCATTAAGATTACTGAAATCTTGCAGGGAGCAAGAATAGAATTTTTAAATCAAAAGTTTATTGCAAATCTTTACCCAATGAATATGGCAGGATTTGATGTTGTTTTAGGAATGGATTGGTTAGTAGCCAATAAAGCCAGTATTCTATGTGATCAAAAGTCAATACAAGTAAATTCATCAAAAGGTGAAAAGATCACAATTAAAGGAGATAAGCCATTTAGATCCACGAAATTCATCTTTTTGATGAAAACAACAAGTTGTTCAAGAAAAGGATCACTAGTGTACATGATTTTCATAATCATTAACACTAAAGGAAAAGAATTGAAAGATACCCCCGTAGTATCTCAATTCTCAGACGTAATCCCAGAAGAACTACCAGGACTACCACCGGACAGAGAAGTCTAATTCAGAATTCATCTGCTACCAGGAACCGTACCAATTTCCAAAGCACCCTACCGTTTGGCACCAGCAGAAATGAAAGAATTAAAGAAACAATTGGACGAACTGTTGGAGAAGAGATTTATATAGCCAAGTTCATCGCCATGGGGAGAACTGATCTTATTCGTCAAAAAGAAAGACGGGTCGATGCGTATGTGCATTACCAAGAATTGAACAAAGTCACGATTAAAAATCGGTACCCATTACCGAGAATCGATGATCTGTTTGATCAATTACAAGGAGCTCGATTATTTTCTAAGATCGACTTACGCTCAGGATATCATCAATTAAAGGTACAGGAAGAGGACATTCCTAAGACCGCTTTTAGGACAAGGTATGGCCATTATGAAGTTAGTGTCATGCCATTTGGTTTAACCAATGCCCCAGCAGCATTTATGGACATGATGAACCGAATATGTAAGCCATATTTGGATAAATTCATAATTATCTTTATATATGATATTCTCATTTACTCTAAAAGTAAAGGGGAACATGCAGCGCATCTGCATGCGCTCCTAAATTTGCTGAGAAAAGAAAAGCTTTACGCAAAATTTTTAAAATGCGAATTTTGGTTAGAAGAAGTGCAATTTCTTGGACATTTAGTTAATCATGAAGGAATTCATGTGGATCCCACAAAGATTGGGGAAATTACTAAATGGAAAACCCCTGAGTCGCCAACAGAGGTTAGAAGTTTCCTAGGATTAGCCTGTTATTATTAAAGATTTATCCGATATTTTTCTAGAATATCCATTCCCTTAACAAAATTAACCTGTAAGTCTGTTATGTTTGAATGGGGAACAAAACAAGAAGAAGCCTTTAGAATTCTTAAGCAAATATTAACCAACGCACCCATACTAGCATTACCAGAAGGATCTGAAGACTTTGTAGTCTATTGTGACGCTTCTAAGTTAGGTTATGGATGTGTGTTGATGCAACGTCAAAAGGTTATAGCTTATGCGTCTAGACAACCTAAAAATCACGAAGAAAATTATTCAACCCATGATTTGGAGTTAGGAGCTATAATTTTTGCCCTTAAGATTTGGAGACATTACCTTTATGGTAGTAAGTTTACCATTTTTCCGATCATAAGAGTTTAAGGTATGTTTTCGGGCAAAAAGAATTGAATATGAGACAAAGACGCCGGATGGAGATACTAAGTGATTATGATTGTAATACCCAGTATCATGCAGGAAAGGCAAATGTAGTAGCCGATGCTTTAAGTCGAAAGTATCATGAAAAGCCAAAAAGAGTACGTTCTCTTAAATTAAATCTGCAGATAGATTTAAATGAGCAAATTAGAGAAGTACATGAATCAGTAATCAAGGATGATACTAAGAAATTGAAAGGAATGATTAAGGAATTAGAGCAAGGAACAGATGGAATATGGAGATTCCATAAGAAAAGGATGTGGATACCTAAACTAGGAAACCTACACTACCGAATATTAGAAGAAGCCCATAAGTCTAAATATACGATACATCCTGGAAGTGATAAGATGTACCAAGACTTAAGAAAGAATTTCTGGTGGATAGGAATGAAAAAGGATATAGCAGCTTATGTTTCTAAGTGTCTAGCCTGTTCACAGGTCAAAGCTGAACACCAGAAACCCTCAGGTTTGTTGCAGCACTTAGAAATGCCTGTATGGAAATGAGAATTGATAACAATGGACTTTGTTACCAAATTACCCAAGACACGAAAAGGTAATGGTACAATTTGGGTAATAGTAGATAGGTTAACCAAATCTGCTCATTTCTTACCGATGAAAGAAACTTTCAGTATGGAACAATAGCCAAGTTGTATGTAAATGAAATAGTTTCATTACATGGAATTCCTTTATCTATTATGTCTGATAGAGATAGTCGTTTACTTCTCATTTTTGGACAAGTTTCCAAAAAGCAATGAGAACCAAGCTAAATCTAAGCACCGCTTATCATCCTCAAACGGATGGACAAAGTGAAAGGACAATTTAGACGATGGAAGATATGCTTAGAACCTATGTAATTGATTTTGGAGGAAATTGGGATGATCACTTACCATTAATAGAATTTTCTTACAACAACAGCTATCATGCCAGTATCAATGCTGCACCTTTCGAAGCACTTTATGGACGAAAGTGCCAAACCCCAGTCTGTTGGGCAGAAATTGGAGAAAAGCAATTGTCTGGACCAGAAATAGTACAAGAAACCACGGATAAGATCATTCAAGTCAAGGAACGACTAAAAACAGCACGCGATCGACAAAAGAGTTATGTTGATAACAGGAGAAAGCCATTGGAATTTCAGATAAGAGACAAGGTGTTATTAAAAGTTTCTCTATGGAAAGGAGTGGTAAGATTCATCAAAAGGAGAAAGCTAAGCCCCATGTATGTTGGACCCTTTAAGATTATAAAGAATAGGACCATTAGCTTATCAGCTACAACTGCCAGAGGAAATGGCAGGAATACATGATGTATTTCATGTATGTAATCTCAAAAAGTGCTTAGCCGATGAATCATTAGTGATACCTCTTAAGGATATAGAGGTAAATGAGAAGCTTAAATTTGTAAAGAAGCCTCTATAGATTGAAGACAGGAAAATCAAGAATCTCAAACACAAGAGATTAGTTCTAGTCAAAGTGAAATAGGATTCCAAGAGAGGACCAGAATACACATGGGAGCTTGAATCAGAGATGCAGTGGAAATACCCACACCTGTTCCAGTAGACCTCGAGGACGAGTTCTCCATTAAGGTGGGGAGGATATAACAACCCTCTTAAAATAATTCCGACACTCCTAAATATATCCTAAAATATTTAGAACATTCCTATACGTCCTAAAATACACCCCGTATACGTAAAATGGCCTTAAATACATTTATTTTTATAAAAATTAAATAAAAACAAATTCTAATGGTCCCTGGCGGGCCGCGACAAAGCCAGTGAAGGCTTACGTGGGCCGCGACAGCTCAAGACCAGGGCGCACCCCTGCTGCCACGTGTCAGGTGTTGTGTTGAAGCTATATGTATGACCGGACAAAGCTAGGCCCTACACACCCTACGTCGCGGGGCGTGAAGCCCCCTTGTATATGTTTAGCGGACCGCGAGGAAGCCAAGATCAGCTCCTATAAATTGGGAGCATCGGCCTTCATTTTCCGATCGCTCACACTTGAATTCTCTCTCTAATTTCTGTAGTATAAACATAATATTTGGGCATAATACCCCCTAATTAGCGAAGCTCTGCCTCGTGTAAGTATTTTAACCCCCGGTTACGTATATATACGCTGCCCAATTGATTTAGTGCTCCGTAACGGCTGTCGAGGTTCTGCCCGGTGTAGTCGTTGGAGTTTGTCTCGGGGAGGGTATAACTAATGTAAATATTGGGTTATTTTACTAACGCGTCTGCATTGTTTAATTTATTAGATTATAATCAGGAAACCACAGAAAAAAGTCTAAATTAGCAATGTGAGTAATCTCCTTTTTGTAAACAGTTTTTACAAAACCTCGATTGTTTTACATGATAATTAACAGTGATTGAGTATTTGTAATTCTACAATTATCGTCGGTATGTTGGGGTTTTGTATACAAAATTTGTTACTACACTGTGAGTAGTAACATGACCACAAGTCGGGTTGACAGTATCGTGGGTGGTAATTAAAGTAGAATGGTAAACAAATGTAATTGCTGGATTGCCCTCAATACTGTACAATGATAAAATCTGACTTGATTAAATTGGGATTCACTCACCAGTATTTCCCACTAATAAAATGTTTTTAAACGCGTTTCAGGTAACAAAATGTGAAAGCCAAATAGAAGCCAGCTGGAGAGCACTGAAGGCTTGGAAAAGTGGCTATAAAAGTTACCTAAATAAAGAAAATGTTTTATTTCAATAAAATAGGATTTAATCCTATAAACCTGTTTGTAATGAAAACTTGGGCTTTATCTCAATATATTATTATAAAATGTGGTGTTTTACTCTGATAATATATTTCCTAACTACGGTCCTGATGAAATTTCCGTTGCCAAATAATGACAAACACCGATACCACCATCTCTGAGTAGGCTGCGGCCGCCCGCCTCCTGAGGCAGGGGTCGGGGGTTGCGACAGATTATGTCAATGGGTATACCATGACGACATATGATTTCATCAGTGTATATTCAAGCAAATCTCTCCACCTTGAAATCTTCACAAATAGGAAGAAAGTGGGCTGATTTGGTTAAACGGTCGATGATTACCCATATACTATCATGACCGGAAGGTGTACGGGGTAGTTTAGTTATAAAGTCCATAGGAATCCTATCCCATTTCCAAACAAGGATTTCAGGTTGTTCGAGAAGACCTGAGGGGCGTTGATGTTCAGCTTTGACCTTTGATCACATAAGACACTTCGAGTCGTAGGCGGCTATTTCCTTGTTCATACCAGGCCACCAATAGGACGCACGCAAGTCATGGTACATCTTATCAGTACCAGGATGAATAGAGTATCGGGATTTGGAAGACATGCTTCGTGCATGTGTGATTGATTTAGGTGGTAGTTGGGATAACCACCTGCCGTTGGTCGAGTTCTCCTACAACAATAGCTACAATACAAGCATTCAGGCTGCGCCTTTTGAGGCATTATATGGTAGAAAATGTAGAACGCCTATTTGTTGGGCAGAAGTAGGAGAAGCTCAATTGTCAGGACCTGACCTAGTGTTTGAAACGACGGACAAGATTGTCCAAATTCATGACCGCCTGAAAGCTGCCAGGGATAGGCAGAAGAGTTATGCTGATAAAAGGCGAAAACCTCTAAAGTTCGAGGTAGGTGACAAGGTACTACTTAAAGTATCACCCTGGAAAGGAGTGATGCGATTTGGCAATAAAGGTAAGTTAAGCCCAAGATATATAGGACCATTCGAGATCATCGAACGTGTCGGATCAGTTGCTTATAAGTTAAACTTACCTGAAGAGCTCAGTGGTATTCATAATGTATTCCACGTCTGCAATCTGAAGAAATGTCTAGCTGATGAATCACTAGTCATACCACATACAGATGTGCACATCAATGAAAGCTTAAAGTTTGTTGAAAAACCTGTGTCGATCGAGGATCGACAGGTTAAGAAACTTCGAAGGAAGCATGTTCCAATTGTAAAAGTTAAATGGGATGCCCGAAGAGGTCCCGAATACACGTGGGAGGTAGAGTCCACAATGAAAGAAAAGTACCCTCATTTGTTTTAGTAAATCTCAGGGTCGATATTTCTTTTAAGGGGGTGTGGATGTAACACCTCGAAAATTTGTGTCCTATAATGTATTGACACGTGTCATAAGCTATGAACGTGTGAAAGAATACTCTGGAAGGACTAAAGTTGACAAACAAAAAAGTATGTGAATATAAGGGTTCAAAGTGTCCACAGTGGATAAATATACTTTACAATAACCCTACATGATGCTTATACCCTTAAACGAATGAATCATGGATCATACGAAGCTAATTGCGAAAGGAAGTGAGAGCAAACTACAGGGGTTAAATGTGTCAATATGTTTAAGTTATACCTCTGAGTGACCTTTTAACAAACCCGAAGCTTTGTAATGATTAATTATGCTCACTAGAATGCATGATAAAAATTTCACCAAGTTTCGTTATCGTATGAGAAAGTTATGATAAAATTTGTACACGAGGGGTTAAAGCGTCAACGTTGAAAATTATGACTTTTCGGGTAAACATAAAGTGACCAAGGACTTAACAAAGTGGGTATAAGTCTCGAAGCCCTTATAAGTCAATTTGAAGGACTCATAATGCAAGAAACAAAAGGGAATGACCCTTCAAAGGACCAAGAGCCAAAGATGCAATAACTGAAAAGTTTTTAACATGAAACTAGGCCTCAGGCGGGCCGCGTAAGGCTTGACAGAACCTTACGCGGGCCGCGTGCGACTCCCAGATACAGAAAATACTGGCAGCAGCCTGTTCAGCATTGTAACCGACTTAAAAGAGATATTTTCACTCCCATGGGCGCCCCCTAATTGTTCTTAGGCACTAGGGACACTTGTGGATGATCCATGATCAGTTGTAGCATTGGTTGTCAATGATCTAGTGAGATTAAAGCACTATATAAAGGTCCATTATTTACAACTTTTGATCATACCATCACCACTCAACTTCTGATCAATTCTGGAGCTCAAGGCCACTTTCTAAGGATCACTAATCGTGCATAGGACTCTTGTAAGTATACTTGACCTTCCTTAATTGAGTTTTACTTAGTCTTTAGCTTAAAAGTCAAACCGTCGTAATTAGCATTTGACTTAGCGATTAATCATAAATGGTCCAGTGATTAGTCGAATTGAAGGTAGTTATAAGTTGGTAATTATGTGGGCAATAAACCCTTAAAAGGGTACTCCCTGATTCCCACTCTAACTAGGTCAATTGTCGGGTCAAACTTGTTATTAAAAAGTCAACAGAATGCTTATTTTCCAATTTATGCATAATTAGCAATGTAGAACCCATACAACCTATTTTATCATTAATATAACTTGGTAATTAATATAAGAACATGTCTAAACATGTTCAACCCGACAATTTTCTGTTTAGACCCGGTTCGGAACCGAAATTCGCAAAACTTTGACTTTTGCTTTGACTTCAGTTCTGACCCGATCTAGATGGGTTTAGAAATGCCTTAGAGCTTCCTTAGGACCAGGTTACATGTTGGCATAACCCTCTGTGATTGATTCATTGATTGCTCGATTCGTTTACACTTTTCCGTTAATTGCTTAATGTTGACCATAATGCCCTTTTGAGCATAAAACGAGAATTTTGAAAATGTGAAAGAACAAAAATCTTTGTTACTGATTTATAAACATGTCCCTAAATTTTCACATCAATTGGAGGTCTAGATTAGTAGTTATGCTCAATGGCGTAATTAGAACGCTTTTTATTAATTAAACGGCGTCATTAGCGTACAGACTATCTAAACCCAATTTTTGACACCAAACCTTCTACCCACTGATGTAATATAATATTTTGAGATTTTTAAGGATTTTTAATTATTTTTAAACTGATCATAACCTAAGGTTGTCGCCTTAATTCGGTAAATACCGATTATACCCTTTTGTGTATAAAATGAGTTCTACATAGTATTTTGACACCAATATAATTGCTACTGATTTTATATAATAAATAAAGTATTTTGAACTTTATAACCTGATCAGAAAACTCAGATTTCCTGTATAACCTGGAAGTCGCTTAAAATGGCTTTTTACGCGTATTAAACACTTAGTATGAGTTTAAAACCATTTTGTCACATAAGACTTATCACCAACTAATATAACCTGTTAAAATAAGTTGTTTTACTGATTACTTCAGAACCGAATCTCAGAATTATAAATAATCTCTTTTACAATCCTTAAAATGACCAAAATACCCCTACGAGGCTTATATTGAGATTAAACTCGTTTTGGGCATAATGGAAGGTATCCTACTGATATCCCAACATATTTAAGACATATTAACTTTGGAAACCTGTATACGACCTTTATGGACACCCGTTACGCCTCTTGCGCATGCAGTTCGGTTTATGTAACTAGTTTGCATAAATTAGCCGAAACGGGTCAAACCTTATCGTTTTTATCTCAAAATCCAGAATGTGTTTAGTTTACCCATATTATACAAGTCTTCAAACTTGTCGGGTCTAAAGAACATTCTATTCTGGTCTTCGATTAATCGTGCGTTTGAACCGTATCCTTCTTTAAAACTAACCGGTCTAAGTTTAGGCTTAATTAAAGACCCGTTAGGATTCTAATAGGTTATTATAAACCTTTGTTCCAGAATAGGAGACTCGGTAAAAGCTACACGCACTTGCTACTTGTGATTTATACTTGCAAAGGTAACTCCTTCCACTACTATGAGTGCCGATCCGCAACGAAACTGGAGGACCCAGGTGGAGCCCGCCAGACGATCTACTTCGCATAGTTCAACGCCTTCATACCGCCATTCCTTTGGGCCACTATCAGAAAACGAGCCCAATAACCCACAACCTTCATATATACCTCTCCAGCAATCCCTTTCGCACCATTCCTTTGGCGACCCCACTCCTGTCTTTCGAGGCCGGTTTAACCCGGCAGACTACATCCAAGAACCAGTGGGTTTTAACCCATTGGGACCGGAGGATCATTTTTCCGGCGATCCTGCAATGGACATGGATGAGGACACGGATCCCGTCGAGCCTGCAACCGGGACCCCCAACCATCCCATCGTGATCTCAGATGGTTCATCCTTCCATGGATCACCTTACCGTGGTCCAGACAGTTTCCAGGCACGATTCAACCAGTATGAATGGTACTTTACACCCTCTCACCATTCATCGCCTCATAAGCAGCAACAGCAGCAGGATCCCTCTGAGGATTCGCGTTTCGTGGCAGTCACGCCACCGCCACCACCACCACCAGTGCAACAACAGCCTCCGGAGCCACCGAGGCGCAGGAGAACAACCGCACGGATGTCCGTGCGAGGAGGAGTCCGCATCAGCACTCCTCAACCATCTAGTGGCAGCCACTATTCACCACTATACGAAAACCCGCATGTGGGCGAATCTTCAAACCCCGTATCAGAAGTAAACTCTGCACCTGTCGCACCACCACCTTTGGGCTTTGGCGACCCAATACCTGTGTACACAGGTGCGGCGGCATATAATCCCTTCGAGCAGCCGGCCCACACCAACATCAACTATGCCAACGTGGACCCGTACCAGGCCGCTTGGGATTACAATGACCTTCATCCGGAAGGACCCTTTGGAGTTCCACACCAAGCTGGATACCCACACTATGGGTACCCACCTTATGGGTATCAACAGCCGCCACCTCCTCAACCTCCACATTATCAGCAACCACCAGTGATGTCGCCACCACAACATCAAGAAATCCTTCAAAGGATTAATGAGGTGCGGCAAGAAGTGCGGGAAGACCGAAGGCAAAACCGGGGAATGTTCAAAGGACTGGTGAATTTAATCAAAGGGAAAAGCAAGAAGGACCATTGAATCCTTCAATAGTTGGTTGTACTTCCTTATTTTCAGTTGAGCCCCTGCGTGGGCCTGTCTTTTTGTTAACCCCTGCGTGGGTACGTTTTGGTTGTTAAGCCCCTGCGTGGGCAAATCTTTGTTTGACCCCTGCGAGGGTATGTTGTTTGTGTAAGTCCCTGCGTGGACATCTATCTCTGTAATAGGTCCCTGCGTGGACTTGTATTTCAGTTTAGCCCCTGCGTGGGTAAGTTGTGCTATTAAAAGTCCCGTTTAGGGCGATGTGTACTCCTGTAATGATTAATGGAATGTAAAGTTTATAAATTTCATTTTTGCCATTATATGCATAAATATATCATACATGAAATAAATAAATCAAAAATCATTTCTTTTAAAATAATTTGCCTATTAAATACTAAATAAGAATCTTAAAGGTATAACCTAGCCTGCATATCATTATAAGACTTGGCCAAGATGGTAAGACCTGTTTAAAAAAGATTCAAATCCCTGTTAACATCTGAAAACATGTTAACACTCTTGGCATACGTGACTCGTTAAAATCACACACGTCATTCTTATAACAGGATTCTTCAAAAGATTCCTAACCTAACTGGATGACCTATAAATCATGGGTTTAGATCATCAATTAATATGATCATATCTTAAACATCCATAGGTAATGTAGTGCCTACGGGCCATACTCATTGACATATAAGACAAAAGACAGTAGTAGTCTACGACTCCCTGTCAGAGAAAGGTAATGAACTGTGTTCAAACCTCAATGCCTTGATTCTCTGAAATCATGGCATATGATTTAAAAATGTCCTTGTGACCAGGCCTTTCGTGCCACTATTAATACTGTTATTGTTTTATAATTAGGATAAATTATAATAAAAATCCTAAATAAATTAACCAAATATGGTCTATGTTTACCATGGTTAATGAATTGCCATAAAAGACAATTCCATAATAAACTCCCAAAAATAAATTGTTGTCAATATTTATTGTAACAGTTCAAGCTACATGGCTGAATCTGATGAGATCAACAGTCACCCGAAGGAGAATCATGATACTGCTAGGATCAATATAACGAGTGCTGAACTTCAAGCACTAATTGACAATGCAATTACCAGGGCCATAGATAGGCAATATAGTGAAGCAAGTGGTACTCGAAGCAGGGCTCGATCAGTACCCCACTCTAAATCTAAGACTCACTCTGAGGCTCATAGGAAGCCACCCTCCAAAGTAGATGAGCCAAAGAAAGATGATGATCGACATTCCTCAAACGAAAACAGTGTTCCATCCAAGAGGATAGTATTTGATGATAAACCACGTACCAAGTCCTGTACTTATAAGTACTTTGTCTCCTGCAAGCCGAGAGACTTTACGGGAGAAAAGGGAGCCGTCGATTGTATGACCTGGCTCGACGAGATGGACACTGTGGTAGATATTAGTGGTTACGCCGAGCAAGACGTTGTGAAATATGTGTCTCAGTCATTTAAGGGGGAAGCTCTAGCATGGTGGAGATCGTTAATTCAAGCAACTGGGAAAATCCCATTGTACAATCTGACATGGGATCAGTTTATGACGTTGATTAAAGAAAACTACTGCCCTCAGCATGAGGTTGAAAAGATTGAGTCGGATTTTTTGTCATTGGTAATGAAAAATCTTGATTGCCAAGCATACCTTACGAGCTTTAATACAATGTCAAGGTTGGTTCCTTATCTGGTGACACCTGAACCCAAGAGAATAGCTCGTTTCATCGGGGGTTTAGCCCCAGAAATCAAGGCCAGTGTGAAAGCCTCTAGACCAGCTACCTTCCGGTCTGCAGCTGATATAGCATTATCTCTTACTTTGGACGCCGTCCGGCAGAGATCACTGAGGAACACTGATGCTGGGAAACGGAAGCGTAAGGATGATAACTCGCGACGTTCGGACAAGAGACATAAAGGAAACAATGACCACAAGAAGGGGTCTGGATCTAAGAAGGATGGGCATCAATCTGGAGATAAGCCCAAGTGTAAGGTTTGCAAGAAGCACCATTTTGGGAGGTGCAGACTCGAGTCGAAATTCCAGTCACAGCCAAGGGCATGTGGGATCTGCAGGTCTTCTGAGCACAAGACCTTAGACTGTAATAAAATTAAGGATGCTACGTGTTACAGCTGCAACAAAAAAGGGCACATCAAATCCAATTGCCCAAAAATCACTAAGAAAGCTGAGGATGGGAAAAAGACCAATGCGAGGGTCTTCAGGATGGATGCAAAGGAAGTTGTTTAGGACGACAATGTGATTACAGGTACTTTCCTCGTAAATGATGTTTATGCGAGAGTGTTATTTGATTCAGGAGCTGATAAATCATTTGTAGATAATAAGTTTTGTAAGTTGCTGAATTTACCTGTTAAAACCCTTAGTGTGAAGTATGAGGTGGAATTAGCAGACGGCACCTTAGAAACCGCCTCAACCATATTAGATGGATTTTCATATCCATTAAGAACCGCTCTTTTCCTTTGTCCCTACTTCCTTTGAAATTAGCCGGTTTCGACATAGTTTTGGGTATGGACTGGTTAGCTCGTAACCAGGCTCAAATTGTCTGCAATAAGAAGCAAGTGGTGATCAAGACTCCGTCTGGTGAATCACTTACCATTCAGGGAGATACCCAGTATGGACTTCCTGAGCAAGTGACTATGCTCAAGGCCTCTAGGTGTTTGAAGAAGGGTTGTGTCATCTACATGGCACAAGTGACTATTGACGAGCCAAAGCCTAAGATTGAGGATATCCCCATCATTTTTGAATACCCTGAAGTTTTTCCTTAAGAACTACCTGGCTTACCACTAGATAGACAAGTGGAATTCAGAATTGACATCATCCCTGGAGCAGCAACAGTAGCAAGGGCACCTTATAGGTTGGCACCAACAGAGATGAAGGAATTGAGAACACAACTAGATGAATTGCTAGCCAAAGGTTTTATTAGACCTAGTTCGTCTCCTTGGGGAGCACCAATCTTATTTGTCAAGAAGAAGGATGGATCGATGCGTCTGTGCATCGATTACCGAGAGCTTAATAAGGTCACTATCAAGAATAGGTATCCATTGCCCAGGATCGATGATCTGTTCGATCAACAACAAGGGGCAAGTTACTTCTCTAAGATTGACTTAAGGTCAGGCTATCATCAACTGAAGGTTAGAGAGGAAGACGTAAACAAGACTGCATTTAGGACTCGTTATGGTTATTACGAGTTCTTAGTGATGCCTTTTGGACTCACTAATGCACCATCCGCATTCATGGATCTCATGAATCGCGTCTGCAAGCCCTACTTGGATAAATTTGTCATCGTCTTCATTGACGACATCCTCATCTACTCGAAGAACCAAGCTGACCATGAGAAGCACCTCCATTGCATTCTAAAACTGCTTCATAGAGAAAAGCTCTATGCCAAATTCTCTAAATGTGAATTTTGGCTTCGTAAAGTCCAATTTCTTGGACATGTGGTTAGTGAACGCGGAATCCAGGTAGATCCCGCTAAGTTTGAAGCTGTCATGAATTGGCAAGCGCCAAAGACACCCACGGAGATTCGCAGCTTCTTGGGATTGGCAGGATATTACAGGTGATTTATTGAAAACTTCTCAAGGATTGCTGCACCCCTAACTTCCTTGACGCGAAAGAATATTAAGTTTAACTGGGGACCGAAGCAACAAGAATCCTTTGATATCCTTAAGAAGAAGCTAAGCAATGCACCTGTGTTGACATTGCCTGATGGGATAGAAGAGTTGGTGGTATATTGTGATGCATCACACACCGGTATGGGATGTGTGCTTATGCAGAAAGGCAAGGTCATTGCCTATGCCTCACGTCAGTTGAAGGTACATGAAAAGAATTACACCACCCATGATTTGGAATTGGGTGCCGTTGTATTTGCACTAAAACTTTGGAGACATTACTTGTATGGAACCAAGTGTGTGGTCTACTCTGATCACAAGAGCCTTCAACATCTGTTTAATCAGAAGGACTTGAACATGAGGCAGCGACGTTGGATGGAAACTTTGAATGATTATGATTGGAAATAAGATACCATCCTGGCAAGGCGAATGTAGTCGCCGACGCCTTAAGTCGAAAGGAAAGAGTGAAGCCTATAAGGATCAATGCCAAGAGCATTGAGATAAAGAATGGTCTGAATGAAAGGTTGTTAGCTGCACAGAAGGAAGCTGTGTTGGAAGCTAACTATCCTAATGAAAAGCTAGGAGTAACTGCAGAACAGTTATCCTATGACAAGGACGGAATTCTAAGGTTAAATGGACGAATATGGGTTCCAGTTTATGGAGGACTCCGAGATGTTATCCTCCAGGAAGCCCACAGTTCTAAATATTCCGTTCATCCTGGAGCTGATAAGATGTACCAGGATCTGAAGGCAAATTTTTGGTGGATATGCTTGAAGAAGTCTATAGCTACCTATGTAGCTAAATGTTTGACATGTGCGCAAGTCAAAGCCGAACATCAGAAGCCGTCATGTTTACTACAACAGCCTGAACTACCCACATGGAAGTGGGAAATGGTGACAATGGATTTCATCACCAAGTTGGCAAAGACAAGGAAAGGAAATGATACTATATGGGTGATAGTAGATAGACTAACTAAGTCAGCACATTTCCTACCCATTAAGGAGACTTTTAGCTCCGACATATTAGCCCAATTGTACGTAGACAAGATTGTATCTTTGCATGGCATACCAGCGTCAATTATCTCTGACAGAGATACTAGATACACGTCGCACTTTTGGAAAAGCTTCCAACAATCTCTGGCACGCGCTTAAATTTCAGTACGGCTTACCACCCTCAGACGGACGGGCAGAGTGAGCGTACAATCCAAACTTTGGAAGACATGCTTCGTGCATGTGTGATTGATTTAGGTGGTAGTTGGGATAACCACCTGCTGTTGGTCGAGTTCTCCTACAACAATAGCTACCATACAAGCATTCAGGCTGTGCCTTTTGAGGCATTATATGGTAGAAAATGTAGAACGCCTATTTGTTGGGCAGAAGTAGGAGAAGCTCAATTGTCAGGACCTGACCTAGTGTTTGAAACGACGGACAAGATTGTCCAAATTCATGACCGCCTGAAAGCTGCCAGGGATAGGCAGAAGAGTTATGCTGATAAAAGGAGAAAACCTCTAAAGTTCGAGGTAGGTGACAAGGTACTACTTAAAGTATCACCCTGGAAAGGAGTGATGTGATTTGGCAAGAAAGGTAAGTTAAGCCCAAGATATATAGGACCATTCGAGATCATCGAACGTGTCGGATCAGTTGCTTATAAGTTAAACTTACCTGAAGAGCTCAATAGTATTCATAATGTATTCCACGTCTGCAATCTGAAGAAATGTCTAGCTGATGAATCATTGGTCATACCACATACAGATGTGCACATCGATGAAAGCTTAAAGTTTGTTGAAAAACCTGTGTCGATCGAGGATCGACAGGTTAAGAAACTTCGAAGGAAGCATGTGCCAATTGTAAAAGTTAAATGGGATGCCCGAAGAGGTCCCGAATACATGTGGGAGGTAGAGTCCACAATGAAAGAAAAGTACCCTCATTTGTTTCAGTAAATCTCAGGGTCGAGATTTCTTTTAAGGGGGTGAGGATGTAACACCTCGATAATTTGTGTCCTATAATGTATTGACACGTGGCATAAGCTATGAACGTGTGAAAGAATACTCTAGAAGGACTAAAGTTGACAAACAAAAAAGTATGTGAATATGAGGGTTCAAAGTGTCAACAATGGATAAATATACTTTACAATAACCCTACATGATGCTTATACCCTTAAACGAATGAATCATGGATCATACGAAGCTAATTGTGAAGGGAAGTGAGAGATTACAAACTACAGGGGTTAAATGTGTCAACATGTTTAAGTTATACCTCTGAGTGACCTTTTAGCAAACCCAAAGCTTTGTAACGATTAATTATGCTCACTACAATGCATGATAAAAATTTTCACCAAGTTTCGTTATCGTATGAGAAAGTTATGATAAAATTTGTACACGAGGGGTTAAAGCGCCAACGTTGAAAATTATGACTTTTCGGGTAAACATAAAGTGACCAAGGACTTAACAAAGTGGGTATAAGTCTCGAAGCCCTTATAAGTCAATTTGAAGGACTCATAATGCAAGAAACAAAAGGGAATGACCCTTCAAAGGACCAAGAGCCAAAGATGCAATAACTGAAAAGTTTTTAATATGAAACTAGGCCTCAGGCGGGCCGCGTAAGGCTTGACAGAACCTTACGCGGGCCGCGTGCGACTCCCAGATACAGAAAATACTGGCAGCAGCCTGTTCAGCATTGTAACCGACTTAAAAGAGATATTTTCACTCCCATGGGCGCCCCCTAATTGTTCCTAGGCACTAGGGACACTTGTGGATGATCCATGATCAGTTGTAGCATTGGTTGTCAATGATCTAGTGAGATTAAAGCACTATATAATGGTCCATTATTTACAACTTTTGATCATACCATCACCACTCAACTTCTGATCAATTCTGGAGCTCAAGGCCACTGTCTAAGGATCACTAATCGTGCATAGGACTCTTGTAAATATACTTGACCTTCCTTAATTGAGTTTTACTTAGTCTTTAGCTTAAAAGTCAAATCGTCGTAATTAGCGTTTGACTTAGCGATTAATCATAAATGGTCCAGTGATTAGTCGAATTGAAGGTAGTTATAAGTTGGTAATTATGTGGGCAATAAACCCTTAAAAGGGTACTCCCTGATTCCCACTCTAACTAGGTCAATTGTCGGGTCAAACTTGTTATTAAAAAGTCAACAGAATGCTTATTTTCCAATTTATGCATAATTAGCAATGTAGAACCCATACCACCTGTTTTATCATTAATATAATTAATATAAGAACATGTCTAAACATGTTCAACCCGATAATTTTCTGTTTAGACCCGGTTCGGAACCGAAAGTCGCAAAACTTTGACTTTTGCTTTGACTTCAGTTCTGACCCGATCTAGATGGTTTTAGAAATGCCTTAGAGCTTCCTTAGGACCAGGTTACATGTTGGCATAACCCTCTGTGATTGATTCATTGATTGCTCGATTCGTTTACACGTTTCCGTTAATTGCTTAATGTTGACCATAATGTCCTTTTGACCATAAAACGAGAATTTTGAAAATGTGAAAGAACAAAAATCTTTGTTACTGATTTATAAACATGTCCCTAAATTTTCACATCAATTGGAGGTCTGGATTAGGAGTTATGTTCAATGGCGTAATTAGAACGCTTTTTATTAATTAAACGGCGTCATTAGCGTAAAGCCTATCTAAACCCAATTTTTGACACTAAACCTTCTACCCACTGATGTAATATAATTTTTTGAGATTTTTAAGGATTTTTAATTATTTTTAAACCGATCATAACCTAAGGTTGTCGCCTTAATTCGGTAAATACCGATTATACCCTTTTGTGTATAAAATGAGTTCAACATAGTATTTTGACACCAATCTAATTGCTACTGATTTTATATAATAAATAAAATATTTTGAACTTTATAACCTGATCAGAAAACTCAGATTTCCTGTATAACCCGGAAGTCGCTTAAAATGGCTTTTTACGCGTATTAAACACTTAGTATGGGTTTAAAACCATTTTGTCACATAAGACTTATCACCAACTGATATAACTTGTGTAAAATAAGTTGTTTTACTGATTACTTCAGAACCGAATCTCGGAATTATAAATAATCTCTTTTATAATCCTTAAAATGACCAAAATACCCCTATGGGGCTTATATTGAGATTAAACTCGTTTTGGGCATAATGGAAGGTATCCTGCTGATATCCCAACATATTTAAGACATATTAACTTTGGAAACATGTATACGACCTTTATGGACACCCGTTACGCCTCTTGCGCATGCAGTTCGGTTTATGTAACTAGTTTTCATAAATTAGCCGAAACAGGTCAAACCTTATCGTTTTTATCTCAAAATCCAGAATGTGTTTAGTTTACCCATATTATACAAGTCTTCAAACTTGTCGGGTCTAAAGCACATTCTATTCCGGTCTTCGATTAATCGTGCGTTTGAACCGTATCCTTCTTTAAAACTAACCGGTCTAAGTTTAGGCTTAATTAAAGTCCTGTTAGGATTCTAATAGGTTATTATAAACCTTTGTTCCAGAATAGGAGACCCGGTAAAAGCTACACGCACTTGCTACTTGTGATTTATACTTGCAAAGGTAAATACTTTTAACTTATTTTCCCTATACGGGCTTGGGGTATGGTATATAAAATACCGCTTGGTCGGGCATTGAATCTTTAATCGAATAGAGGTTAATTCATTGAGATGTCTCGTTTGGAAATGTATTGTTTGCTTAAATCCTTTGGGGGGTTAATGACCATGTCCCGGATATCCTTGGCATCATCTTACGAGATGGCCACGACCTGAGCACGGGGTGTAGGCGTACACCCGTCAGTGCATAAATAAATTATGTGGTGTGTCTATTAATCTTTAACCCAGTCTACGGATCGGGCTACTGAACGCATAAGGAACATGTAATTCTTTTACAAGATTATATTCAAATAATTATCCCAAGTTATAAAAAAAAGTTTGTGCCACGTGCATTCAAATCAATTTTATTAAACCTTTTCAAAACGAGTCAGTTAATTGTATTTACCAGTGTAAACTGACGTATTTTCCCAAAAAGGTTAAGTGCAGGTACTACGCGAACTAGGCTAGCTTTCTCCTAGCATCCACAATAAGTCTCACAAGCTTGGATGTCAAAACTGTTGAACAATGTTTCCTCTTTATTTTGATCCGCCTGTGGATTATTTTCAACTGTTTGTGATACTTGATTTTACAATTATATTCGGTTGAAATATATCTATCTTTTGCTTCCGCTGTGCATATTAAATATTGTGTTGTTTGACTATAACGATATCAACTACGTCACGATACTCCCCACCGGACCCACCGGTAATACGTGGAAATTTCAGGGTGTGACATGGTCAGTGAAAACGACACACTTAGTACCATATTGATAGTGTCGCCAAATCTTTAACGCAAAAACAACTGCGCCAAGCTCCAAATCGTGGGTAGTATAGTTTTTCTTATGTATTTTGAGCTGTCGGGAGGCATAAGCGATGGCCTTATCTCATTGCATGAGCACACAGCCAAGACCACAGTTCGAGGCATCGCAAAACACTACAAAATCATCATTCCCATCAGGGAGGGCAAGTACAGGAGCGTTACAGAGCAAGTTCTTAAGAGTTTGAAAGGATTCCTTTTGCTCGGGACCCCAAGCAAAAGGTTTCTCTTTCTGAGTCAACGAAGTGAGAGGGACGGCCATCTTTGAAAAATCCGAGATGAATCGGGGGTAATAACCCGCCAATCCTAAGAAGGAACGAATCTCAGATGCAGATTTAGGCGTACTCCAATTCTTCACTGCCTCGATTTGGAGGGGTCTACATGAATTCCTTATTTGCTAACAACGTGCCCGAGAAATTGTACTTCATTATTCCAGAATTCGCACTTAGAAAACTTTGCGTATAAGCGTTCACCACGTAAAAGTTCTAACATAAGGCGTAAATGTCGTACATGATCAGCTTGGTTCTTTGAATAGATAAGGATATAATCATTAAAGACTATAACAAAACGATCCAAGTAAGGTTTACAAACACGACTCATAAGGTCCATGAACACGGCGGGTGCGTTAGTTAAGCCAAAAGGCATAACCACGAACTCGTAGTGTCCATAACGAGTGCGAAATGCAGTTTTGGGGATATCTTCTTCGAGAACACAGAGCTGATGATAACCGGATCGAAGGACAATTTTAGAGAAACAGCTTGCACCTTGTAGTTGGTCGAATAGATCGTCGATGTAAGGGAGAGGATAACGATTCTTGATGGTGAGTTTGTTAAGTTTACGGTAGTCGATGCACATGCGAAATGAACCATCTTTCTTTTTGATGAATAGCACAGGAGCACCCCACGGCGAGGTACTTGGACGTATAAAACCTTTATCGAGTAATTCTTGCAGTTGACTAGATAATTCTTGCATCTCAGAGGGGACAAGTCGGTAAGGAGCCTTGGCAACAGGAGTCGAACCAGGTATGAGTGTAACAACCCACTTTTGGAAAATCAAAGTCAAGATTAAAGTCAAAGGAAGAAAAGATTGCTAATTGCGATCTGTCACTCCTTGCTTAACTACCAATTTGACTTCTTTGACTTGTAGTCGAATTCTATTTTAAATCGCTTTAATTGTATTATGTGGAGTACATGTAAATAATCGAGGACTAATCGCATGCTTAATCGCTTATCGCATCATAATCGCAACTCGAATTATGTGTTCTGGATATTATTTTACGTGTGTGTGCTATTATGTGTTACATGTGCTTGTTATGTTTATGTTGAGGTTATAAATCGCAATCGCAATCGCAATTCTATCGCATCGCAATCTAATCGCAAAACGCAAAATGCAAGTATTTATAGTGATTGTATGTTAGATATAGTAGTTAGGGTATTTGTGTAACTAATGGGTAACACTATCGCATCGCTCACTCGAATCGCATCGCAACGCTCAACACGCGAATGGAAACGACAAAACTCATCGCGCTGGACACCTGGATCTAGTGGCCAACCGATCGAGTGGCCATCCGATCGGATTGCCATCTGATCGGATGTGCCATCCGATCAGGTTGCCATCCGATCGGTGACCCATCCGACACTTATGCCCTTTTCCATTTTGGGAAACCCTATAAATACCCTCCTGTCACATCATTTGTGATGTGACAGCTCCCCCACTCGACCAAGCCACACTCAAGCCTTCTTTCTCTCGATTTCTCGCGATTCTTATAAGTTTTCAACCTAAATCTTGTACTTCTATGATCTACACGCACTCCTTCATCTTTTTCACCTTTAAATCTTAACTTTCAACCGTGAAATCACCAGATTTGAGGTGTTCTAGGGTGATGCCATCATGGAGTTCTTATGAACTTCAAGGTTGGCTTCATTCCACCAAGAACAACTTAGACCTGGAGGATTTCCACAAGATTAAACAAAGTTTTCACATAGATCTACACATATTCATGGTAAAAGGATTGAAGGATGATTTTCTAACTTTCTTTCAACTCTTTTACACTCAATGCACTCAAAACCGATAGAATCGGAACTAGTTCAGACCTTCTACTCGTTCTCTAGTAAAGTGTCGATCTCAGATATGATTCCTATCAACGAGACAACCGACTTTAGGTTAAACATGAACAACCGCCAAGGAACAGTTGACGGATCAGATTTGGGTGATTCTTGTTCGATCGGACGACTTGGGAATTGACGAGGTTCTGTTGTTTAACACGCTGTCATAACATCTCGAGCTAACTTCCAAAAAATTAACAAATCTCAATTTGCAAAAGGATCAGGACGCGGGACGGATCGTCGTCCGATTGGATTGCCATCCGATCGAACCGCAATCCGATCGGATTGCACTTGAGGTTCAACACTTAAGCAATTTCAACATGATTCAGTTCCAACGGATTGCCACCCGATCGGATTGCTATCCGATCAAGTGACCGTCCTGCTGTGAACTTGTTCTCAACTGGGAAGCCTCGCCAATCGGATCGCTATCCGATCGAACAACCATTCGATCGACGACTTGAAAGGTAGAGATACTTCTCTATTTTCAAAATGCTACAACGAAAACTTCAAAGCCATCATACACAAATACATCCTTCCCAAACGAATGTCAATCCAATCGAATGGCCATCCGATCGGATTACCGTTCGACATTTGGTCACTTTCACCGTTTTATGCACCGCTCTTCGCTTACGCTATCGTTAACTGTTCAGGCTAATCTCACTCTAGTTCTCCCTTCAATCCATTAAACTTCCATCGCTGTGAGTATACTCGATCCCTTTTTGCTTTACGCACTTATGGGTGTTACATACGTTACTTATTCTAGATCACATTGACACACTACGCAAATACTATTTATACGCTGACCATTACTGCATGTTATACGTGACTCGATGAACGCCTGTTTGTTATGTTTACACATTGATTGCTGTCTACCTGCCTTAGCAATGGTAGTACTATAGTTTGGACTCAGCACCTGTTCACTCAGGGTTGTTAAGGACAATACTTCACGTGTTCGTAGTGGTGAACATGTGATGCGCACTCGCTACTCGCAGTCAAATCGCAGTCATTGGTATTGATAGGATCTTTGTCGATAACTTACATTCTTCACATTATACGTTGTACATGTTGGTTATACGTAAACGATTTCAAACTCTACTATTAATATTAAACTTGTATGCTCACCTTTACACTATGTGTATTGACCTCTATTTTAACGTATGTGACAGGTGTTTGAAATGCTTAGGATACTGTGCTCTTGCTTTTGTGGAATCAAGTAGGAGAGAGTCTAGAAACAAACAAACAAACAATTTACTTATTTGAATCTGAGTTGTCGGAACATGTTATATGTCTTGAGATATCTACGTATGTAATAATTAACTTACTTGATGGGTTATGGTACGGGACATAATATTAACTATCCGGTAATGTAGTTGTTATGGAATTTCTCTCGACAATTTGTTTCGCTCAGTGCCATGCCCCGATGTTTCCATCATCGGTTGGGGTGTGACAATGAGATCAATACGAAAATCAACGGACCGGGGAGGAGGAAGACCATGAAGATCTTCAGGAAAGACATCAGGGAAATCGCACTCTACTAGAACATCACTTACGCTCTTTCCCTTGCCCTTTTGTTCCACTATGTGGGCCAAGAAGGCAAAGTACTGTTTACGTAAGCATTTGTTCACTTGAGTGCATGCCATCAGTTTCAGTTCTCTAGAAGGTCGGTCTCCATAGACGTGCAAAGTATCACCAGACGGGAGAGGTAAACGAACATACTTTTTGTGACAAGCGATTTCAGCATGGTTTTTACGCAACCAATCCATGCCGACTATGATATCGAAACTACCCAACTGCATGGGTATGAGATCAATAGAGAAAACGTGATCGTTAAGAGTCAGGGAACAATCAGGGAGAAAATAATCAACTAGAATAGACTTACCATTGGCAATCTCAACAGAGAACAGCTTAGGTAGTTTAAAGCGTGCACAACTTAACAAAGATTCAAATTCTACGGACACAAAGCTTCTGTCAGCATCAGTATCAAATAGTATCGAAGCGTAAAGATTATTAACGAGGAACATACCATTAACGACATCATTGTCGTTACACGCTTGATTCGCGTTGATGTTGAACGCCCGTCCTCGAACGGCTTGCTGTTGTTCCTGATTCAGCTGGGGACATTGGGGACGGAGATGAGTGGTATCACCACACTTGTAGCAGGCTCGCACGTTGGTTGCTAGTTTGGGGTTCTGCTGGGCTGGCTGAGCTGGTGGTGCTTGCTGGACTTGATTGGCTTGACGGCAGTAAGGGGCGGTGTGACCATAGCGACTGCAGTTGGTACACTGGCGACAAGCAGCGCCAGCAGGGTGATGATAGTTGCAAGTGGCACACTTGGGATGAACCCCAGTGTACGACTTCTTGGTGTTTTCTGGAACAGGAGGGTTTGGAGTAGCAGCAGGCACAATGGCATTGTAACCAGAGTTTTGAGACTTTCGTTTCTTGTTCTTGCTGCCACCGGGTTGCTGGGTAATCTAGTTAGCTGGTTTCGAGGGAGCAAAGTTTCCAAACTATTTGTGACGGACTCGGTTGTTGTTCAGGCTTACTACAAGGCGGTAAACTTCTTCGATATTGTCTAGCTGAGCTGCTTCAATGGAGTCACGCATGGCAGGAGGTAACCCATGAATGTACTTCATGATCATGCGTTTGGGAGTAGACACCAAATGTGGCACAACGATGCTGAGTTGTTTAAAACGGGTAGTATAAGACATATTGTCATCACCAACTTGTTTCAGATGCCAGAATTCGTCCTCAAGTTTCTGTTGCTCAGGAGGAGGGCAGAATTCAAGCATCATCAATTCCCTAACCTCGGCCCATGGTAAAGCATAAGCTTCATCATTTGAGCGGATGTTTCTCTCATTGGTCCACCATTCTAGAGCTCTACCTTGAAACACGCCAGTTGCACTCCTAGTCTTGAGATGTTCAGGGCACTCGCTGTTCATGAAAGTAACCTCAATGTTGTCGAACCATTCCAACATTGCAGTCACCCCATCACTGCCCGTGAAAGGCTTAGGGTTGCAAGAGACAAAGTGTTTGTAGTTGAAGCTCACAGGCTTAGGCTGGACCGCTTTCGAGTCAACAGAGGAGGGAGGAGTGTTTGATCCCTGGATCTCAGTGACAATCCTGGGAATAATGCGTGTGATCTGATCGGCCATGAAAGACATCATCTTTTTCTGAGTGTTGGCCTTAGATATTTTACGAGGGTTGTTAAGACGACTCGACGACATAAAGATTCAACAAAGAATCGGGTGAGACTCGATCATAATGTTCTTGCTTGATAACATAGTTTCATGATTACGTAACATATGTAACACCCCGAAAATATAAATCCTTTATTATAAATACAATGTCGGTAAATAAACAAAATGAACTAACTAGGTATAAAAATAACCTAGTTAGAGGAAAAGTCTTGTAATAACATGTTAGCGGGTTAAAACACCAAAGATAAAAACCTGATAATAGATGGGGGACCAAAGTTGTTAAGTTTGAAACTTGAATTATTAAAAACAAAATAAAACACCAAACACACACCTAAGTGTGTGTCTGGTTCGATCAGAGTACATGAGCGAACAAGGAATCCCCCATCAAACCCTAACTCACACAAATCTCACAAATTGAAGGCTCAAATCAGTTCCAAAACGAAATCCGAGCATAGATTGGTGATCTCCTTAGTAAAGGGATCATAAGGTATGTGAAATTTCATTAAATGATTCCAACTAAAATTCTGAATGAATACTTGAAATTCGAAATTAGTGATGCATGATGGTTGCTTGGATGAAATAGGAATGAAATAGTGTCTAGGGATACACCCTAGTCAATTACTTGTTGAAATTTTGCTTATTACTTGTGAGATTCATAATCACAATTGAAGGTGTTAAGCGGGTTTTGTAGAAACATGTTAAACACTAGGATTATGATTGTTATTCTAGTGTAATTTGAGTTCTATGAAGTGAATTCAGATTTTGTTAATGTGAAAATTGATATGAACATGCCTAATTGATGTTATTATTGGCTAAATAACAAGCTATGAACTTAATTGTGAAATGTGTAAAATTATGTTCTTAAGGTGTTTGTAAAAATGCCTTGAAGAGAGTTAAATATTGGAAAATTGAACCAAAACGCATACTTATATAAATTGGTGAACAAATGCGTTAAGTGACACAAAAAGAGTTCTAAACGATTTGTGATTGAACTCTATAGGCAAGAAAACCGGGACGTCAAGTGGACAAGCCGGTGGCGATACACGTTTGAAGGGAGCACTCTAAAGGTATGTAACCGTGATCCCGTTACATGGTGTTATTTGAATAATTATGGATACTTGAAATTGTGTTTATTAGAAATGGTAGCATTAGTAAAAGTGATGTAAATCAGTATTAGTTAAACGAGTCAAAAACTTGAATAGAAAACTTTTGGCAGTCATTAGAAATGGAGGTTTCCATAAATGAGCCAAACGGGTCGAATAATTGATTAGTAAGTAGTAAAAATGTGTTTTGAATACCATTTGGCGATGATGGATCACAAGAGTGTGAAACCATAGATTTGGTAATGAAACGCCGGTGATCTTAAGCCCTGGATGTTGGGTAAATATGCCTTGAGGTTACAATAATATTAGTAGTAGAATTAGTGCAAAGTTATGCGGGTCGAATAAATAGAAAGGGGACTATAAGCCGTTCAGTCCGTAAACTCAAAATTTTGACATGATAATCATGATAGGTGCGTTGGTAATTTAGTTACGGACGCGTAGGAAAAAGAATCACCTAAAACGGATGCTTAGATAGAAAGTTATGAGATTTTGAAGTTGGAATTGTGAAAAACGAAACTGGACTGAATATGCAGTTCACAAACCTGCACCCACTGGAAAATGGTCTCCCCTGCGGCACGTGGAGGGAGCCACTCATTCTGTCGCGACACGCAGGGCTCTCTCGCGGGGCTCGTAAGCTTAAGGGCAATCTGTCGCGGGGCACGACAGACCCCAAAAGCAGAAATTTTATTTTCTTTACATTGTTTGGCATTAGATTTCGATTTTATACGTTTTAATGTTGTCAAAACTAACATTTAACGTGGTTTTGGAACTAGGTGATGATGGTCTTATCCCGGATGGCGATCAAGCAAGAATCCAAGAACCGAACACAAATTTTAAAGCTTTCGCGCTTATCTAATCTTGTTGAAAACAATGTTTATGTTGTAAACACTTAACTTGTCGTTTTTGGATGTTTAAACTAGATGGTTGGTTAACTTAGTTACTATCATTATAAACTCCTACTATTTCCTTTAACTAATGAAATGGTGATTTTGTTTTAAAAGTGCTATATTTTATGATAAAATATTAAATAATCGAGACGGGTGTTACAAGTTGGTTATCAGAGCTCAAGGTTGTCAACAAAGTGTGTTTGGTTCAAGCTTGATCAGACATCCAGTAAGAATTAGTTACTTTAGTAGATTGTATTATATATGAGAAAAAGAGATGTGAATTGATGTGCACGGGAAGAGCGTGTTAACACACTCAAACTCGGAAAGTGCACTAAATAAGAACGGTTAAAGCAAGTTATGAACTTCGCTAAACCGAAGCGAATAAAGTATATGTTATAAATGAAATGTTTAACAATTGGTATAAACATTTCAGTTTCAAGATGACGGAAAAGGGTAACAATGATGCGGTGCCGATAGTCACCGAACAAATGAAAGATGTGATTGCCGAAGAGGTAGGAAAGGCAATCGAGAATAGTCTATCTGGTTTTATAGACAAAATCCAAAATACGGTGCTTTCGTTAGTTGAAGAACGGGTTAAAAGGTTGGAAGACAATGTCAACCTTGTGAAGGAAAAATCCGGAGAAAGGAAGAGTTGCTCGTACAAAGAGTTCATGGCGTGTAAACCACCAATTTACAACGGGGAGGTTGACCCGATAATATGCCAAAGATGGCTAAGTGATGTCGAAGGGGTGTTTGAAAGAACCCACTGTGACGTAAGCGACTTTGTGGCTTACGGAACGGGTCAGTTAAGGGGTCAAGCCAAGGATTGGTGGGACAATAAGAAGAAGGAGATTGAAGCCGAAGCGGCAAGGGCTATGACGTGGGACGAGTTTAAGGTGCCATTCCTTAAACACCACAGTCCCAAGGCGGTTATCAACAGAATCAAGGAGGAGTTCATCCAGTTGAGACAAAAGGGTGAATCAGTTGATAAGATCACGGGTATTTTCATGGACAAGCTAAGATTCTGTGATGAGTTAGTGACTACCGAAGAGCAGAAGATATACTACTATTACAATATGCTAAGTGCTGAATATCGGGAGTTCATGACTCCTTCGAAGTACGAGACCCTCACAGAAATCATTAACACCGCCCGGGAGTAGGAGATTGAATTGAAGAAACAGATTGAGAGGGGCGAACGAAGGGTGCAGGATGTGAATCCAAGTCCTACAAAGAAGGCGAGAACATCGGAGTCGACAATAAAGGCTGATGCAAAAGGCGGGTCGCCAAGTTGCAAAGTTTGTAGGAAAGGGCACAAGGGTGAGTGCCGCTTCAAGGATAAACCGTGTCCTATATGCGGGAAGACAGGCACACAGCATCACTACGTCGGGGAAAGGTTTCTGTTTGCTACAAATGTTACCAACCGGGCCACAAGAAGTCCGAATGTCCGGACTTGGTTGGAAAGAAAGATAACAAAGAATCTCTGACAGAAACTCCAAAGGCGAAGGCCAGATCCTTCCAATTGACTGCAGCTGAAGTAAAGACAGAACCTGATGTGGTCTCAGGTATATTCGCAATAAACTCGATTCCTGCACGTGTATTATTTGATACGGGTGTGAATAAATCCTTTATTTCACATGGATTTATTCGACATCCTTCATTTGTATTGACGAAATTATATGTGCCCTTAGAAGTTGAAATAAGGGATAACAAGAGTTTCATAGTGTGTGATGTTTGTCAAGGCTGTAAATTGAGTATCGATGACGAAGAATACTCAATAGATCTAATCCCGATGTCAATGGGAGAATTTTAAGTGGTTGTTGGGATGGATTGGCTATCCCGACACCACACAAAAGTCGTGTCTTTCCGTAAAGAGATAAAGTTAACATCTCCGAGCGGAAAACACGTTACCATCTATTGCGAGAAAGAAGGCAATCCTATGATATGCACGATGTTAAAAGCTCACAAGCTTATGAGGCACGGATGTAGAGCGTTTATGATATACGCGAATGAACCAGGGAAAGAATTACCGAAGATTGGAGACGTACCAGTGGTACGTGATTATGAAGACGTGTTCCCGGAAGACTTGCCTGTAATACCGCCTGAACGGGAGTTAGAGTTTGGAATTGAATTGATTCCGGGTGCGAAACCCATTGCCAAGGCGGCATACCGACTCGCGCCATTGGAGTTACAAGAATTAATGTCGCAAATTCAAGACTTGCTCGATAAAGGATTTATAAGGCCAAGTGTGTCTCCTTGGGGCGCGCCGGTATTGTTCGTGAAAAAGAAAGTCGGGAGCATGCGAATGTGTATCGATTACCGGGAGTTAAACAAACTCATGGTGAAGAATCGATACCCGCTTCCGAGAATTGATGATTTATTCGACCAACTACAAGGTGCGAGTTGGTTTTAAAAAATTGACCTTAGATTGGGGTATCACCAGTTAAAGGTCAAGGAAGAGGATGTACCGAAGATTGCCTTCGTACGTGGTACGGACATTACGACTTCCTCGTGATGTCATTCGGGTTGACGAATTCACCCGCGGCTTTCATGGATCTCATGAACCGGGTTTGCAAGCCTATGTTGGATAAGTCGGTAATCGTATTTATCGACGACATTCTTGTATACTCGAAAAATGAGGCGGATCACGCGCATCATTTACAGGAAGTGTTAGAGACACTCAGACGGGAAAGATTGTATGCGAAATTTTCGAAGTGTGCCTTTTGGTTACGAGAGGTACAATTCCTCGGTCACATTATAAGTGCTGATGGAATATTGGTAGACCCGTCAAAGATAGAAGCCGTGTCGAAATGGAGCCCTCTGAAGAATCCTTCAGAAATTAGAAGTTTCTTAGGGCTTGCGGGATACTATAGGAGATTCATTCAAGATTTCTCCAAGATTGCTTTGCCGTTATCTAAATTAACTCTCAAGGAGGAAAGATTTATATGGGGTGTTGAACAAGAAAAGGCGTTCCAAACGCTAAAGGAGAAGTTAACTCACGCTTCGGTATTAACATTGCCAGACGGAGTCGATGATTTGGTAGTCTACTCGGATGCTTCACATTCGGGGCTCGGATGTGTTTTGATGCAACGAGGCAAAGTGATAGCTTATGCCTCGAGACAACTAAAGGTGCACAAAAAGAAATACCCCACACACGATCTTGAATTGGCGGCGGTGGAATTTGCATTAAAGATATGGAGGCACTATTTATACGGAGTAAAGTGCATTATATTTACCGACCACAAGAGCTTAAAATACTTCTTCGATCAGAAGGAGTTAAATATGCGGCAAAGGCGATGATTGGAAATGGTAAAAGATTATGACTGCGAGATACATTACCACCCCGGGAAGGCCAATGTTGTGGCGGATGCTTTGAGCAGGAAAACAGATTATGTTCCAATACGAGTGTGGTGGATGCAGCTTGTTGTAACCTCGGGTTTACTCGAACGAATCCGAGAAGCACAAGCCGAGGCAATAAAAGAGGAAATTTGGAAAAGAGAAAGAATCGTTGGCCAGTTGGAAGAATTAACAGATAATAACAATGGGTTGAAAACCCGGTTTGGCAGAATATGGATTCCTAATTCGTGTGGAGTCAAAAAGCTTCTACTTGACGAAGCGCACAAAAGTCATTACTCCATCCATCTGGGAGCGACCAAGATGTACAACGACTTGAAACAAAATTACTGGTGGCCCGGAATAAAAAGAGACGTGGCGAAGTATGTGGAAAAATGCTTGACTTGTTTACAAGTCAAGGCGGAACACCAAAGACCCTATGGTAAACTTCAGCCATTAGATATTCCAGTTTGGAAATGGGAACATATCACCATGGACCTATTGACCAAACTACCAAAGACGAACCGAGGATTTGATGCCATTTGGGTGGTTGTTGATAGACTGACGAAAGGTGCTCACTTTATTCCTATACGTGAGACTTATACTTCAGAAAAGATGTCGGAGGTGTATACAAACGAGATAGTGGCACGCCACAGAGTACCAGTATCCATTGTGTCCGATAGGGATACCCGGTTTACTTCAAACTTCTGGCGAGATTTCCAAGAACAGATGGGTACGAAACTTTTTATCAGCACTGCATACCATCCTCAAACGGATGGGCAGAGTGAAAGAACGATACAGACACTAGAAGACATGCTGAGGGCGTGTATTATCGATTTCGGGGGCAGTTGGGACATGTATTTACCGTTAGCAGAATTCTCTTATAACAACAGTTATCATGCCAGTATCGGCATGGCCCCGTATGAGATGCTATATGGTAGAAAATGTAGAACCCCGGTATGTTGGGGTGAAGTGGGTCCGCGTGAACTGGCCCATAAAGACTTAGTTCAAGTCACTAATAAGAAAATTGACGTGGTTTGAGCCCATTTGAAAGCGGCCCAAGACAGACAAAAGTCTTATGCCGATAAAAGACGAAAACCGATTGAATTTCAGGTGGGCGACATGGTTATGCTAAAAGTATCCCCATGGAAGGGCGTTATCCGATTCAGAAAAATGGGGAAACTAAACCCGAGGTTTATTGGGCCATTTAAAATCATCGAACGGGTTGGCAAGGTAGCATATCGCCTTGAATTACCAAACAAATTAAGCGAAATCCATGGTACGTTTTATGTGTCACAACTCCGAAAGTGCTTAGCTGAGGAAATGACTTATATCCACTACGATGATATCGAGGTGGACAATAGCCTTAACTATGCGGTAAGACCATTTGAAATTCTAGATCGGAAGGTTAAGGATTTGCGGAATAAGAGAATTGATCAGGTGAAGATCAAGTGGGAGCATAGAAAAGGGTCGGATACTACATGGGAATCCGAAGAGGGATGTGACGTCTCTACCCAACCTTATTCGGTACGCATTCCGGTTTCGAGGACGAAACCCTTTTAAGGGGGGTGGACTTGTAACACCCTGAAAATATAAATCCTTTATTATAAATACGATGTCGGTAAATAAACAAAATGAACTAACTAGGTATAAAAATAACCTAGTTAGAGGAAAAGTCTTGTAATAACATGTTAGTGACGGGTGGTGTTGGATCGTTGTTTGACCCGACTGAGTCGATCAGAAGAGTTTTACATCCAGTTTAAAGGCGGAATCAGTAAACCGGACACGAAAACAGCTTGTAATCTTTAATCTGTTGCTTGTATTGATAATAACAATGTTTACAACCTGACAGAAAACCGGCAGCACTTCGTTACACTTTCGAAAGTCGCGTGCCGAATGAACTAACAATGCCCCTATTTATACTAGTGTTGATTTCGCTTATGTGTACATGCCCTTGAAGCGAAATCACTTAATTCTGATTTCGCTTTTATGTCTTGACATTGAAGCGAAATCACAAGGTTCTGATTTCGCTTATGTGTCTTGACATTGAAGCGAAATCACATGCTTTTGATTTCACTTTAATGGACTTGTCCATATAAGCGAAATCACTCTCTAAACTTCTAACAATCAACTCTCAAACCTCGTGCACTGGATATTCTAACCTATCCTATTACAACACATGATACAAGACGAAGTCAATAGACGCAGGTGCACTAACAGACTCCCCCTCGGATATTGACGAAGTCTTCAGTGACTATTCTCTGTTAAGACACATCTTCAGTCTTGATCATTCTGTCTTTTCTTTCAAGATGTAACATTGTAAGCATCCATCAATCTTTCTCTTCTTCTATCAGCTTCAGGCTCCCCCTTTTCATCAAGCTTCCATGCTTTGGGATCGACACCTAGCTATCCATCTACAAGCTTCTCTTTGCTTCAAGCTTGTCTTCAGACTCCCCCTTAGACTCTGATTTCGGGATCGTAGTCTAGAATATCTGCAACACTCAAACATCTATAAGTACAATGTTTTCGTATTATCAATCAAATTCTCTAATTCACTCCCCCTATCAACAAACTTTATAGATTTGGCAGTATTAAAGAATCCAACTCCCTCACAGTTTATCATCCAAGTTCAAGTTAATGACCTTGGAGATATCACAAACTGTTTTTGAAATTTTTGATTTTAAATCAAGTTTCAAATTAATGAACTTGTTTTATTTTCAGAAACACAATCAGCTTACTTAGATTTTGAAACTCAGCAATTCAGATATCGGTTGTCGAAAATAAAATGAAATCAAAATCTTTTTGTATTTTCTGAAAATATAAAGCAGTAAAGAAATATGTACAAACATATTTACAGACAATTTTTTTTTGTTTGAGTATGCGTCAGAGGATCATATCAGTTTTTGACAAGTCACAAGTACCGTTGAGCTTAAAATCACATTATGCATTAAACAATTCACTTAGATTGTCGATACACTGATCCACTTAAATTTTCATACAAATTTCAACTGATTCAGGATACGAATTAGGTATTTTAAGAACTTAAACCCATTCATGTGTCCCACCTCTTGAATATACTCCCGTATCCAGAATCCCAATAATCAGTCTTACAGGTGAGTATACTAGAATGATATCTGTACATAAATTAGGTATGCGAGGGCCGAGGGATCTCAGGTCGATACTTCCGTATACGCAGAGAGATATCAGCTTCGACTTTTCGGAATGTCCCCTTTAGAGGATCTTTTTGCTTACAACAGCAGCGACTATCAATTTTATTGTTTCATCGGCATGCTGAGGGTTTAATGCTATGTTTCAAGCATTTGCAGAAAGTATTATCCAAGGACTAGGTCAGAACTACCGTTCAGCAGAAGTCCCGGAATAATACCCCAGATATCATTGAGGATAAAGACCTAGTATATCAGATTAAGAGACCTTTCAAACGAGATTTCAGGGGTTACCTATATATCCAAGTAGTGTTCCCCACGAAATAAGTAAGTTTGAATTTAGGTTTATATCCCGAAAAAGTTTACTAAATGTATAAAAATCTACCGACACATCCACGGTGAGATCGTTTAACACATTTAAACTTTCCAATTCTTTAGCGTACTGTAACCGTCTACTGATGTACTATCATTTCCTCTTTTTACACAAAAACTCAATTTTTGAATTTTACATGTTTTTGTCATTTTCAAATTTTCAAATGTTTTTGTATTTTCTAAAAACATTACTCCCCCTAAAATGCAAAATCATATAAAGAAAATTTGACAACCAATACTGATAGCTTTGTCTCGCCATCCATTTTCTGCATCTCATGCTCTGTTTTGCAGAAAATATAACACTTTAAGCAGAAAATATAACATACCCCCATGATTTACAACCCATTGATTTTTACAGTTTGAAAACCGTTTTTCAATCTGATGAAAGTAATCATGTTTGTTCAGCCGTGAGGGTTTCGGCGTATTCAATCAACACTCCCCCTTACAACAAACTATTTTCCCATAATGATTTCAAAACACTTAAGTTTGTTTTAATCAGAATGGTTTTTCCGGAAAAATTAGTTTGTTTACCCATCACTTGTGGATTCGGGGTCATCTCATCACCTTGTTCTCTTTTAACCATTTTGAAAATTTAACATTATTAGGTCAAACACCACTATCACTTGTAGAAAATCAAGTACAACTTAATGTCCTTGATTAACCACTTGTAAGATGAAATATCACAGTTACCATCCTGTGAATTTCTCAAGAATGATGCCGATACCTGCTTCACACTTACCAACCTGGAAGCTCCGGCAAGTCAGGAATTCAACCAACAGATTTTGACACCCAAGCCTGACCAGCCTTAGGCGCATTTTGAGCTTTTCTCTTTTCCTCATAAAACTCTTTCACTCCTTTTTCCTTACCATCAACCATCTTGCTAAAAATATGTTTAACATTGCTATTAAACATTTTTCCAGCATCAACACCTTTTGATTTTAGGTTTGCGGCTCGTAATGGTGGAAAGTTCTCATCATTCATTAATGGAACTGTCTCTTTCTTTTTTACCTCAACTTGTGGCTCCTCTGATTTTATGGAATCAGATTCATTGCCCGTTCTTGGTTTGTCTGACTTGGATGAGCCAGATTCATCGCCAATGACTTTCTTTTTCTTCTTGTTCTCTTTTGTCCTCAGATTTGCATCTGAAGAATTCGATTTGCTTGACTTTGCCGTCGAGTGAATCAATTCATCAGAACTTTTATTCGAACCAACTAGTGAACCCGAAGACAAAATCTTCTCCAAATACTCTCTCGCCTTCTTCCTCTTCTTCCTCAGTCTGTCTCTCTGCCCCTGCGAAAGCTTTACTTTCTTATCTTCCACTTTCTGTTCTTTGGGCTTGACAGTGACTGGTTTTTTTATCGTTCTCTGAGATTCAACCCTTGATCTCCCCATCGATCTCTTTGGGCAATCTCTGGCAATATGACCTCTGATTTGACAATTATAGCATCTTCTTGTTTCATAATTCCAATTCTGGCAGTTAACAGCAATGTGTCCTCTAATACCACAGGTATAGCACACTCTGTTATCATACCATCCACTTCTGTCAGTCCAAACCTTCAAATCATAACATTGTTTGGCTTGGTAATAATCATTTCTCCTCTTTAATGCTGGATTTGTCTTTTGAGCACTGTGGTCAAACCTGCACCACTTATTACCAACATTTTGTGAGTTTTCATTTACAAATTTTTGTGATTTTTTATAATGATTGGATGACTTATCTGATGAGCTTTTATTTTCATTTTTAGAATTTTTCAAAATTTTATCTTTTTGTTTCTGTTCTGTCTTCTTCTTAACAGGTTTTTGCTTTGAGCATTCACCTGTTTCAGTAGATTGCAACACAGTATTTTTAAATTTTTCTTGTAAATCTAAAAATATTTTTCTTTTCTTTTCTTTTTCATCATCAGATATTTCATCACAATTTTCAATTTTGACTTTGTCAAAATTTGTGACATTGTCACTTATTGGAACAACATTGATCGGTTTTGGACAAACGTACGATGCAGAAATCACAAAACTTTTCAACTTATTCTCTAACTCAGCAATTTTCTTTCTATTATCTTCGGCTTCATGCTCAAGTCGAATGATTTTATCAAGATGAGAATTTATTGCACATTGTTTTTCGAGATTATTTTTACCAAAAACATCTCTCTCATCTTCTAAAATCTTTAACTGACTTTTGAAATCATTTTCAAATTTTAATTTTTCATTTTCAAACTCTTTTTCTTTTTCTTTCAAAATCTTTTTATCCAATGTCAAACTGTCCACATCACTCAACAGTTTGATATTTTCAGATTTTAGTTTTTCACAGTTCAAACGCAACTCTAGAATCTGTTCATCATCAGCTTTCTTCCCATCTTTCAAAGTTTTGTTTTCCAATGTCAAATTCTCCGCATCTTTCAAGAATTTCACATTATCTGCTTCTGATTTTTCGCATTTCGAGCACACTGATTCTGAACTTGAAGATACAAGCTTCAAAGATTCTTCGTTCTTTGGAATATCCTTTGTTTCCATCTTATATGTTCCTGCACAAAAGAGTTTAACGAAATCAAAAGGATTCATACTTTCATCAATATAACATTTCCTTTTAATATCATATTTCAGAATACTCTTTGTTTCAAGACACACACGAATTCTATTATCAATTTCAGTAATTACATCCAATCCCAATTTTTGTAAATTCTTTTCTATTTCGGTCAAAATTTCCTTCTTTTTCTTATATTCCTTACGAAACTCTCCATTAACCTCATTAAAGAACTGTTTTGGATAAAGTTCTTGAAAAAAATCTTCCCTTTTTAGCTCAACCAAGAATTTATCCCATTTAGCAGGTAATGCATTTGCCAATTTCGATATCTGTTCATCATTTGATATTCTAATATTCTTGTTTCTCAAACTGTCCATTAAAATTTTAAACCGTATTTCCAACTCATCCAACGTTTCATCCTTTTGACACATGAAATATTCAAATCTTTCAACTAAAACCTCCTTTTTCTCAGAAGAAGAACAACAAGTCCAATTGTTTATTCTTTCAAATTTAGTGTTTTCCAGTTCATCAAACATTTTAGCCATCTTGAATCACCTGTCAACAAACAAACAAAACACAATCAGTACAATCAGTATCAAATAAATTGTAACAAACTGACACTTGATCGACTTGAAATAATCTTGAAACGACAAAGTTCACTTTCAATCCAACTGACACTCGAGTGAAATCAGACTTTGGTCCACTGAAGTGAAATCAGATTGAACCCTATAAGCGAAATCACATGTATGCCACTGGAGTGGAATCACAATGTTGACACTGGAGCGGAATCACAATGTTGACACTGGAGCGGAATCACGAAATCAGGTTGTCATTGAAGCGAAATCAACTTTAAGATAGTCCCTTGGAGCGAAATTAGGTCTAAGATGATCCCTTGGAGCGAAATTAGATCTAAGATGGTCCTTTGAAGCGAAATTAGATCTAAGATGGTCCCTTGGAGCGAAATTAGATCTAAGATGACCTTTGGAGCGGAATTAGATGAAAATATGACCTTTGGAGCGGAATTAACTATGACATAAAAGTGGAATCACCAATTGTCCATAAAAGCGGAATCAACTCCGAAGCCATTTTGGTCCATTTTTAGGTCGAATTTCAATGTCAAACTTTCAAGGGTTTATCTATATCCAATTTTAAACAATCTGTGAAATTTTGAGCGAATTCCGACCGGTAAAACTTTCTGAACAGATGAAAGAAGGTGTAGAAGTCAGAATACAATCAAAATCAAGCTAAACTCTTCATCACTAGCTCTGATACCACTTGTTGGATCGTTGTTTGACCCGACTTAGTTGATCAGAAGAGTTTTACATCCAGTTTAAAGGCGGAATCAGTAAACCGGACATGAAAACAGCTTGTAATCTTTAATCTGTTGCTTGTATTGATAATAACAATGTTTACAACCTGACAGAAAACCGGCAGCACTTCGTTACACTTTCGAAAGTCGCGTGCCGAATGAACTAACAATGCCCCTATTTATACTAGTGTTGATTTCGCTTATATGTACATGCCCTTGAAGCGAAATCACTTAATTCTGATTTCGCTTTTATGTCTTGACATTGAAGCGAAATCACAAGGTTCTGATTTCGCTTATGTGTCTTGACATTGAAGCGAAATCACATGCTTTTGATTTCACTTTAATGGACTTGTCCATATAAGCGAAATCACTCTCTAAACTTCTAACAATCAACTCTCAAACCTCGTGCACTGGATATTCTAACCTATCCTATTACAACACATGATACAAGACGAAGTCAATAGACGCAAGTGCACTAACAGGTGGTCCATAGGACAACCCTTAATGGTGTTAAAAGACGAGTTTATCCCTCACTTGATCGTGTAATTATATTGAATTAGATGACTACACTTGCTTATGTTTCAGGTATGTTTTGGAGCTTAAAATGGATAAATCGCCGTTGTGGATGGACGGGAGTGGAACGGGTCAAGCATAGAAGGAAAGAAGGAACAAAATAAAGAACTCAGGGTTCTACCGTAATTTACGGTGGGTACCGTAAATTAAGGTAGCCCTGAAAATGCAGATTTCCACCGTAACACAGTCTAGTTCCACCGAATTGATTTGAAGGCTACCGTAAGTTACGGTAGAGGTGACGAGGAAAAGACGTAACTGCTCAACTAAAACCGTTTTCAAGTGTCTTTTCATGGTATTCATGATTGGGGACATTTCTCTGGACTTTGTGGGCGAATTTAGCTTTGGATATCATTGGGGAACAATTCTAAACATTTCGTTTTGGTTTTTTATTCGTATGAACTTGAACTTTGATGTTATGATGATCCACCGAACAATGTCCGGCTAAATTCGTGGTGATCATCTTAGGTGAATGTTTCTCTACAACTCTTGTGTGATTTTCCTTAATTTCTAGAATGATAACTTTGTGTTTGCTTTGATTATCATGGTGTATGAATATTTGATTGTAGCTTGTTAATTGGTATTGCAATTCTAGTCTAAATCGTACGTTCTTGGTGTCGTTGACAATCTAGATATCACAGGAAGGGTTAGGGTTGGATATTGATTGATTGATCATCGGGAAACAACCTCGCATTGATATAATCCGAGTACTTTGTTCCCTTTTATCACAACAATTATTTATGCATGAGTTATGTATATATAACTCTTTCTAGTTGGAATTTTGCACAAGTGTTAAAAGAAACTGAATTCTAAGATGGTCATTGTTCTCATAATCTGAATTAAAAATCCAATCTTGATTAGCAATTAGTTGATAACTTAGGTTTTAAATCCAACAATCCAAACTATTGATCTTTAATTTATGCACATTAGGTCAATTGTAGTTAATTTGCAAGACTATAGAATCAACACATTTTCCACAAACTCCCTGTGTTCGATACCCATTTACTACTGTCTACTAGTTGTAATTTGGATTAAATTTGCGTGTACTACGACAGCACGTCAAATTTTGGCACCGTTGCTGGGGAGTAGTGTGCAACGTGTGTTAGTTTAATAGTTTTGTTTTGTTATTTTCGGGTTTACGCTGGTTGTGTTTAGTGTGCAGGTACTACAGGTGTATGCATACTAGAGGCTCTCACAAGTCGTCACCACTATCGTTTGATCCGAAAATTGAAAGAACGCTAAGGCAAAACCGAGTTTTGGTACGAGAAAACAGAATTATTGGTTCACCTACTTCACCCATTACACCACGAAACATCATGCAAGAAACCCAAGTACCACCCACAACTAGGGGTGTTCATCAAATCGAATATCGAATTTTTGAATTATTCGAATCGAATTATTCGAATAATTTTTATTTTTCCTTGAATTCGAATTCGATTCGTATTCGATTAAAACCTACCCAATTCGATTCGAATTCGTATTCGAATAAAAAACCCAATTCGTATTCGATTCGTATTCGACTAAAAATTCGAATTCGAATCGAATTCGAATAAATTCGATTTGATTCAGTTTCTTTTAAAACATCTAAATAACTATTAAAATGAAACATAAGTTTAAAGCAGACATAAAACATTCCAAATAAAGTACCATAAGTCTAACATTCAAGACAAGAATTCGGGAATAACTACTACAAGTTAATATTTTTAGGGTTAGAAATCTACTGATATATTTGTTACTTAGGATTTAGTTATGGGCCATATAGTGTGTTTGGTAATGGGTAATTTTAATACTTGAAATAAATTTTGAAAATAATTTATAGTATTGCCCAATAAAATTTATATATGTATTATATATAAAAATAATAAATAAAATGAATAATTTTTATTCGAATTTCGAATCGAATCGAATTTGAAATCATAAATTCATATTCGATTTACTTAACTCGAATTGAATCGAATTCGAATTCGAATTCTTATGATCAAAACGAATTCCTGATAATCGAATCGAATTTAATCGAATTTCGAATTTTTCGAATTCGAAACGAATTCTGAACACCCCTACCCACAACGGGTCAAACGACCTCATCATTCATACCTACCTCCACACAACCATCACCAAACACCACCATGCCTAATACCACTACCAATCCTACTCCACCACATGACGTTACACCAACCAACACCACACAACCGATTACTACTCAAGTTGAACCCAATCTTACCTTTAGCCCTTCTACCATAATTCCACCATTGTCACACTTCTTTCCCCCAACTACGGGTCAATCATCCTCTACTTATCCAATATTACCCAATTCAACCATTGTTCATGCTACTTCATCATTTAGACCATCGAACCAATTGGGTTTTCAATATTCGTCTCTTCCCTTTGGGCAATCTTCGGGAATAGGAGGAGATGGTTATGACGGGGGTTATGAAGACGAATTTGGAGGGTACGAAGAGGAAGGTTTTTATTATGGAGGTGATGGAGGATATTTGGGACCTCAAGGAGGAGCGGGTCAACAAAGTCAACCGATCCAACAATTTCAAGACACGAGTAGATTACCGGTCGGGGTGCAACATATTAGACCACAAGGGCCACAATTGCAACGCCCTACACCGCTACATCAAGTGCGTCCACAAAATACACAACCGCAATTTCAAAGGCCGATTCCACAACAACCACCAATGCATCAATATCAATACCAACCACCATTTGTTCCTCAAGGACCTATGCAAGGGCAAATGGGTCAACCAAGAGCACCATTGGGTGCCCCTCGAAGACATCACCGGGAAGTAGTCTGGGGAATCGAAGCTCACTTCCGTCCTATTATCACTAATAATCCTTCGCTGGTAGTGATTCCTCATCATGCAGACGGAAGAACTTTTGAAGTTAGAACAACCGTCCTCCAAAGTCTACCAAAATTTAAGGGGTTAGCAACGGAAGAACCTTATTTTCATTTGGAGACATACGATTCTATTTGCAACACGATTGGAGGTCAAGGGTTCTCTTCGGATGATGTCAAGTTGGTTCTCTTCCAATTTTCTTTGGAAGACAAAGCGAAGAGATGGTTTCATACTTTACCCTCCGCATCGATTTTTACATGGGCCGATATGCAACAGATTTTCTTAGACGAGTTTTACACTTCCCAAAAGACTAATGATGCAAGGAGAGGTTTGAGAAGCTTCCAACAACAATCGGGGGAGATGTTTCACGAAGCGTTTGAAAGGCTCAATATGATGCTACGAAATTGCCCTCATCACGGTATCCAACTTTGGGAGTTGTTGAACGTGTTTCATGAAGGGTTGAGTTCGGAGGATGCACGTGACTTGATGTCAATTACTAATGGTACATTCGGTACAAACTTTGAACAAGACGATTGGGTATTTTTAGAACAAATGGCGGTGACTTCCAAAAGGAAGGCCCAGTCTTCAAGACGGGCAAGGCATGTGATTCAAAGGCCGCAAGTGCATGGAGTAGAGAGTGGAAACGTGCAAACCACGAATCAAGTGTACAACGTGTGCACTAATTGCAATGAAATAGGCCACACGACGGAAGTTTGCTTGGTAGGATTGGATGAAGGGCAAGTCGAAGAGGTGAATGCCATTCAAGGAGGTGGTCGAAATTTCAATATGAACTCCAACACATATCACCCCGGGTTACGAACCCCTCCTAATTTTCGCTACGGGGACGTGGCAAACCAAGCTAACCCAAACTTTCAAGGAGCTCAAGGTAACTTCGTACCTCGTCAACAATACAATCAAGGCAATTATAGAGGTGGAAACAATTATGGCTACCAAGGGCAATTTCAACGAACGGGTCAAAGTGGTTCGGGTCAAAATTTGTCAAGCGGGAATGAAGTCATGGATATGCTTCGGGCTATGCAACAAGATATGCAAAAACGGAATCAACTTGATGAAGTCAGGATGCAAAAGGATGAGGTTCGTGACAAGAGCATTCAATCACTAACAACCCAAATGGGTCAATTGGCAACCGACGTGGCGGAGTTGAAGAGGAACAAAGGTCAACTTCCTAGCGACACGAAGGTAAATCCTTCCCATGGTTCGTCACGAGGTAACAATTTTAATATTAGTCAGGTTAGTGTGTTGAGAAGTGGCAAAGAATTTAATGCCAATTTGTCACCGGGTTTGGTTGAGGGGGTAGTTGAGGATGTCACGGGTAATGAAAGTGATGATGAAGTTTCACCGGTTATACCTAAAGAATCAAATGTTAAAAAACCGAGGTTGGGTGAAAATGAAAAAAGTGAAAACGATGAAGGTGAACCGAGTCAAGTCCCGTTCCCATCGGCATTACTTGACCCGGGTAGGAAAAATTTTATTGCATCAAGAGGTCCCCAAAAAGAAGAATTGTGGGAAATGTTCAAACAAGTAAAAATTAACCTTCCATTACTTGATGCAATAAAACAAGTACCCGCATACACTAAATTTTTAAAGGAATTATGTACACAAAAAAAGGCAACAAAAGAAGAAAATGCCTAAGCGGGTAGATTTAACCGGGCAAGTGAGCGCGGTGTTGAATGGAGAGCTTCCCCCTAAGCTCCAAGATCCGGGCACGCCATTAATTAATATACAAGTTGGTAACTTCCAAATGGCAAAGGCGTTACTAGATCTTGGAGCTGGGGTGAGCATTTTACCGGGGGGGCTTATATGACCAATACGACTTTGGTCCGTTAGCAAGGGTAGAGACAACGGTTGTTTTGGCCGACTTATCTCATAAGCTACCTCGGAGGATGGTTCAAAATGTGATTGTAAAAATTGATGAGTTTTACTACCCAGTTGACTTTTTAGTCTTGGACTACTCATCCGCGGACCCAAAACAACAACAAAATGTTATTTTGGGTCGGCCATTTTTTAGCACCGCGCATGCTGTGATCGATTGTAGATTTGGTACAGTCGATATGACTTTTGGAAATCGTAAAATGCGCTTGAATGTTTTTACTAACAATTCTAATGTTGTTGGTATTGATGAGTGTTTCATGGCAGATTTAGTCGACGGATGCAACCCGCACGAGTATGAGGAGGATAGTATGGATGTTTGTCTGTGATTGTTCTGAACAGGTACATGCTTGTGCGCTAAGGGTTGAAGAGGAAAAACAGGATGCTATGGCTTTGAAGGAAGGTCGACCGCCATGGACCTACCAATTTGAAAGCTTGCCGGTGGAGATAAGTTCGGGCACTAAACCATCACTAGAAGAACCACCAAAGTTGGAGCTTAAAGACTTACCAAGCCATTTGAAGTATGCTTTTCTAGGGGATAATGACACTCTACCGGTCATTATTGCCTATAATTTAGAGATGGCGCAAGAACAAGCCTTATCGGAAGTCTTGAAAAAGAATAAGGGAGCTATCGGATGGACGATTTCCAATCTCAAAGGAATTAGTCCATCAATCGTTATGCACAAGATCATCACCACCGAAGATGCAAAACCGACAAGGGAAGCTCAACGGCGATTGAATCCGAACCTAAGGGATGTAATAAAGAAAGAGGTAATTAAATGGTTGGATGCGGGAATCATCTATCCGATTTCGGATAGTGCTTGGGTAAGTCCTACCCAAGTCGTGCCTAAGAAGGCCGGCATTCAAGTAGTCAAGGATGAAAATGGTGAACAAATTGCCACCCGACCGGTCACCGGGTGGCGTGTGTGTATTAACTACCGTAAATTGAATGCCGCCACTTCTAAGGACCATTTCCCGCTATCTTTTATTGACCAAATCATTGAAAAAATGCCGGGTCAAAAATATTACTGCTTTTTAGACGGGTATTCGGGTTACAATCAAATAGCAATACACCCGGATGACCAACACAAGACCACCTTCACTTGTCCATATGGTACCTTTGCCTTTCGGCGAATGCCATTTGGCTTGTGTAATGCACCGGCAACTTTCCAACGATGTATGATGAGTATCTTCTCGGACATGGTTGGAGAGTTGCTTGAAGTGTTTATGGATGACTTTTCGATTTTTCGCACTAGTTTTGAATCGTGTTTCAACGAATTACAAAAAGTTTTAAAAAGATGTGTTGAGAAAAATTTAGTGCTTAGTTGGGAGAAAAGTCATTTCATGGTGCAAGAGGGAATTGTGTTAGGCCATGTAATCTCGGAGAGGGGTATGGAGGTGGATAAGGCAAAAATTCGGGTAATATCATCATTGCCACCACCGAAAAATGTTAAGGGTGTAAGGTCATTTTTGGGACACGCGGGATTTTATAGACGTTTCATAAAAGGTTTTAGTGTTACCACCAAACCTTTATGTAACTTGTTGTTAAAGGATGTTCCGTTTGATTTTACTAATGAGTGTTTGCAAGCCTTTAATGTTTTGAAGGAACATTTGGTGAAAGCTCCCATTTTGCAACTGCCGGATTGGTCAAAGCCATTCGAAATCATGTGTAACGCAAGCGACACTACAATTGGTGCAGTTTTGGGTCAAAGAATCGACAAGAAGCCGGTGGTAATTTATTATGCAAGCAAGACGTTATCCTACGCGCAACTGAATTACACCACAACCGAAAAGGAGTTATTAGCGGTGGTGTATGCGTTGGATAAGTTTCGTTCATACATTTGGGGGAGCAAAGTGGTTGTCTATTCGGATCATAGTGCGGTCCGGAATTTGATGGAAAAAAAAGACGCGAATCCCCGTTTAATCCGGTGGGTGTTAATACTACAAGAGTTTGATTTAGAGATTCAAGACAAAAAGGGAAGTGAAAACGTAGTGGCGGGTCACTTGTCTCGAATTCCGGTGGAAGGGATAGATGATTTGAGCGAGATAAATGAAAGGTTTCCCAATGAGCAACTACTAGCCGTGTCCACCTTTGTTGCACCGTGGTATGCCCACTACGTAAATTACTTAGCCACGGGTGCCATCCCAAATCATTGGACCAAGAAGCGAAGACAACAATTTATGGTCCAAGTGAAGCAATACATTTGGGATGAACCGGATCTTTTCAAGATCGGGCCGGATCAAGTCATTCGGAGGTGTATGCCCGAAACGGAGGTGCTAGAGATCTTAACTCACGCCCATTCACCCGCTTGTGGAGGTCATTTTAGCGGGCATAAAACGGGCTACCGGGTTTTATCGTGTGGGTTTTATTGGCCCACAATTTTCAAGGATGCGTGTGAATTTGCAAGAAATTGTGTAAATTGTCAAAGGATGGGAAGCATTTCAAAGAGGGACGAGATGCCATTGCAACCAATTTTGGTTGTGGAAATATTTGATGTATGGGGCATTGACTTCATGGGTCCCTTCCTGAATTCCAATGGATTTTTATACATTTTGGTGGCGGTGGATTACGTCTCGAAGTGGATTGAAGCTATTTCAACAAGAATAAATGACCATTCGGTTGTTTGTAAATTTGTTCAATCCAACATCTTTTCCCGTTTTGGTATTCCGAGGGTTATTATTAGTGATGGCGGTTCGCATTTCAAGAACTTTAATTTCGGAAAATTGTTGAAGCAGTATAGCGTGAATCACCGGGTTGCCACACCTTACCATCCGTAAACTAGTGGACAAGTCGAAGTGTCCAACCGTCAAATTAAAGAAATTCTCATGAAGACGGTTTGAACGGATAGGAAGGATTGGTCTAATAAATTGGATGATGCGTTGTGGGCATACCGGACGGCCTACAAGACTCCAATTGGCACAACACCTTACCGGATGGTGTATGGAAAGGGTTGTCACTTGCCAATGGAGTTAGCTCATCGGGCGCATTGGGCAATCAAGATGGTGAATGCGGACTATGATGAAGCGGGGAAGATGAGGAAGTTGTAATTGAGTGAAATAGAAGAAATTAGAGACGAAGCGTACGAGTGTGCATCGGCTTACAAAGACAAGCTCAAAAAGGTCCATGATGCAAAGTTGAGAAAGAAGACTTTTGAAGTGGGTCAAAAGGTATGGTTGTACAACTCAAGCCTAAAGATGTTTGCGGGCAAACTTAAAAGCAAATGGATGGGCCCATATGTCATTCGGCGAGTCGGGAGATTTGGTGATGTGGATATCCAAGATGAGCAAACAAACAAACAGCAAACGGTGAATGGCCATCGGTTAAAGCCATACTTGGAAGGGAACGACATCAACAACTTGGATCTTGACAAAGCGGGCTACATCTTACACCCGGTAGATGATGAACAACCATGAGAGGCCCAGGTTTGGTAGTGTATATAGTTAGTATTTTATTTTGTTTGTTTTGTTTAGTTTGCACATTTACCGTATTTGCTTGAAGCTCGTGTTTGAAACAAGTCTGGGGACATTCGGGTCACGAATAGTTCTAGCATTGTGTTGAGGACAACACGAGACTTTCGAGGGGGTAGGGTAATTTTTCCATGATTTTGAAAATTTATAAAAACACAAAAAAAAATTCAAAAAACTGAAAAAAAATATAAAGAAAAACACTTAAAATCGAAATTTTTGGCGGAGCATGGATGCCCGGATGCCACCGTAAATTACGGTACATACCGTAAGTTACGGTGGGCTTGAAAATTTTGGGGCTTTACGGTGTAAACCTACTGGTTTATGGTGAGGATTTAGTGCCAAGTGCCACCGTAAATTACGGTAGCTACTGTAATTTACGGTAGCCCTGGCGGAGTGAAGGGTCGCGTGGGAGTCGGCAGTTACATAAAAAAAACATTATTCACGTGAACTTATCCCCAACCACACATTTTCTTCACCTTATCTCCCCCAAATACATCATCTATCTCTATCACAAACCCCACAAAAGATCTCACATCCCTACAACCTTCTCCAACCTTCAATTCTTCATATCTTCTTCAATTTGCAGTCAAAGCTTATGAAATTTGGGTCGATCTTGACTGAAATTTCACGTACTTGCCGATTTTGAGAAGAGATTTGTGAGAAAACATTGTTTTCTGGTCTGACTTACAAACCCTAGAACCGAAATTTTTGGGGGTTTTTGAAGTTCTTGTTTTTCTTGTGTTCTAGCATCTTCAAACTAAGGAAAATGGTGAGAACTAAGGAACAAGCCGGAGCTAGTTCTTCGTCTAAAGGTAAAGGCAAACAGCCGGAACAGCAACCAACGAAGATGAGGTATTTGGGTAGGGATGATAATAGTGAGAGTGATGATGAAGAGATGGTGGAATTGGACCCGGCTGACAAGCCAAGGTGGGAATCGGGTCCTTTAGATGAGCAGCCGGAGGAGTGGCAGCCGACACTATTTCATGATCGAATGAACCGGTTAAAAGACAAGGCTGTTGCGTTTATCTGTGAGAGGGAAGTCAGAGAGGTTGAGTTTGGGCCGTTTAATGTGTTTGCCCAGTTTCACGCCTTAGGATGGGAGGCGGTGCTCAGTTGTTATGACAAAGACAATAAGAATTTGTTTATGGACAAGATTTAAGAATGGATGGCAACCTTGAAACGCAACAAGTATGATAGGCCATCGCAGATGAAGTTGACAGGCGAGGTTAATGGGATAAAGGTGGAAAAGTCGTTTGATACACTACGGAAATTGGCGAAATATGATAATCTACCTGCTCGTGATTACACAATCCCTAGTCTTGATGATCTGTTGATTAAACCGGAGAAACATCCGAGGTGGAATGACATGCTAGCGGCTTTGTTCTTGCCTGGTACTTATAGTGGCATATTGTACCGAAAAAACTTGAAGATTGAAGCAAAATTGCTGCTAACTATTTGCATCTTGAATGTCATTCCACGAAGAGGAGATAAGCAAGAGGTACGGTTTCCAGAGATACCAGTCCTTTATTCGTTGCTCCATGGGTCTCCTCGCTTTCCGATACGGTATTTGATTATGAACCATCTTTGGATATGCCATAACAAAGTTGGGAGGAGCATCATCCCCTATTTCCGAATTATTACGGGGTTGTTGAAGCAGTTTAAAGCGATCACATCAGAGGATATAGGAGCTCCGAAAAGGCACAAGCCTTTTGATATACAAAGGATGGGTATTGGATGGACCTACAATCAATCTGAAAGATATCACAAGCTCAAATCGGAGGGTCAAAGATGGAGAGCATTGAAAGTTGATGCAAGGGCTCTCTTACCGGGTGAAGAGGATGAACCGGAGAGTGAAGTGGAACCCCCGAGTGGGGATGAGGACTATGCGGATGAGCCTCACGGTGAGAATGTGGATGTGGGTCAAGGGGGCCCAAGTAGGGGATATAGTGGTGCTTTCTATGACTACACGGAGCGCTCATACGAGCCGAATTGGGCATACGATGTTACTATGAAAGAGGTCATTGAGAACCAACGTCCTCCGGCATCCTTTTTCGATACATGGTCGGGGTCGAAGCGTACTTTCTTTAATCACCAAACGATGATGAGTGCTAGTATGGAGCGAGCCTTAAAGCACAACTTTGACCGAACCGAATCGTGGAATCGTGCACATGCTTATTCCCGTGAGTTAGAGATGAATAACCGATACGAAGATGATCAAGCCCGAAGGTTGCATGCAGATTGGCACGCGGGGCGGCCCGTGGTTGTGGATCCACCTCTAGTGGATTATGCGTGTCTACCACCATATGATGGTAGTGTATCGTATCCGACCCCGCCGCTCCATCATTCGCAGTGGATAGACCCGCGTCAACAACAACAAGGAGCTTCGCAACAAAGTGGAAGTGGTAGCGGCGCATTTGCTTTCAGAGAATAGAATGAGATGATGTCTTCCATTTTCGGGCCTCCTCAGCCGTGATACTATTAGTCAGGTCGTGCTCCTTCTTGTATATTTTGTAAATATTTGTTGGTTTGTTATGTTAATGGTCGGGTGGATGGGTGGTGTGTAGTATGTGATGTTATGTTTTGGGTTATGCGAGTTGGTGGTGTGATGTTTTAAAAAAAATGAAGAAATACCAAAAAGAAATTTGTGGTTGGAGTTTATGAGCTTTTGGTTGATGTTAAAGAGTTTAAGTGATCAAATCCTCCCAAAACCATACATTGGGGTCAATGTATCCCAAGTGTGGGGATGGAGGGAAATTTTTGAGGTTTTTGAAACATTTTAAATCAAGCAAAATATTGTGAGAATTTGAACACCTTGGACTAACCCCAAATGATGCACCGGCAACCCTTAGTACCCTTTATTCTTGGTGAGAGTTGAAGCCATACTTGTATATAAATAATACTTGTCTTTGATGAGAGTGGCAACGGGTGGGGTGCATTAGAACTTGTGCTTGAATACGGTTCGAGGCCTTAATTGGATATGAAAGTAAAAAGGATAAGGGCACTTAGGTAGCCTCGTCATAATGTGTGCGAGTGTGGGTTTTGGGGGGTTGGACCTCATTAATTATATATATGAGTATGGATGCGAGAGGGGCGGGGGTTTGGACATTTAGTTGCCCAATTTTGTGCCTAAAGCCTATCATTTGTTACCCTTAGCTAGTTTCCTTAAAAATTTACCCGACTTGACCCGGTCTTATAGTGTTAGTAGTTGTTTTAGTAGTGTGTAGATACGTTTGATGTTATGTTGAATGTTTGCTTTGTTAATTGCTATAAAAAATAGAGAAAAGAAAAAAAATGGAAAAGCAATGAAAAAGAAGAAAAAATTGATGTTGAGTTGTTTTGTATATAGAAGTTTAAGTTTGGTAGTTATTTGTTTGTTTTATTGTGTAATAAAAGACCGGGTCAAGTCCTTCGCTACTACATATATATTCCATTTCCTACCCGTTCGCCTAGCCACATTACAACCTTTAAGCCCCTTTGATTTACATTCATGTTTGGCACTTGTTAGGAGAAGGACCGATTTAGGTACAAGCCTATAGTTGTGCAATCACCCGTTTACCTTTTGTGTGTCTAGCTTCCAAATGCTAGTGCTTACTTGTTGCCGAGAAGAGAGATATAGTGAGGGGTGTGTTATTTTGGGTGTTAACAAAGGGTTAGTAAAAGGACAACATGTTATTGCTTGATTTATATTAATCGCTTGTTTTGAAAATGGTTTTGATGAGTTGCTTGGGACAAGCAACGGTTAAGTGTGGGGATGTGACGGGTGGTCCATAGGACAACCCTTAATGGTGTTAAAAGACGAGTTTATCCCTCACTTGATCGTGTAATTATCTTGAATTAGATGACTACAAGCTTAAAATGGATAAATCACTGCTGTGGATGGACGGGAGTGGAACGGGTCAAGCATGGAAGGAAAGAAGGAACAAAATAAAGAACTCAGGGTTATACCGTAATTTACGGTGGGTACCGTAAATTACGGTAGCCCTGAAAAATGCAGATTTCCACCATAACACAGTCTAGTTCCACCGTATTGATTTGAAGGCTACCGTAACTTACGGTAGCTACCGTAAGTTACGGTAGAGGTGACGAGGAAAAGACGTAACTGCTCAATTAAAACCGTTTTCAAGTGTATTTTCATGGTATTCATGATTGGGGACGTTTCTCTGGACTTTGTGGGTGAATTTTAGCTTTGGATATCATTGGGGAAAAATTCTAAACATTTCGTTTTGGTTTTTGATTCGTATGAACTTGAACTTTGATGTTATGATGATCCACCGAACAATGTCCGGCTAAATTCGTGGTGATCATCTTAGGTGAATGTTTCTCTACAACTCTTGTGTGATTTTCCTTAATTTCTAGAATGATAACTTTGTGTTTTCTTTGATTATCATGGTGTATGAATATTTGATTGTAGCTTGTTAATTGGTATTGCAATTCTAGTCTAAATCGTACGTTCTTGGTGTCGTTGACAATCAAGATATCACGGGAAGGGTTAAGGTTGGATATTGATTGATTGATCATCGGGAAACGACCTCGCATTGATATAATCCGAGTACTTTGTTCCCTTTTATCACAACAATTATTTATGCACGAGTTATGTCTATGTAACTCTTTCTAGTTGGAATTTTGCACAAGTGTTAAAAGAAACTGAAACCTAAGATGGTCATTGTTCTCATAATCTAAATTAAAAATCCAATCTTGATTAGCAATTAGTTGATAACTTAGTTTTTAAATCCAACAATCCAAACTATTGATCTTTAATTTCTGCACATTAGGTCAATTGTAGTTAATTTGCAAGACTATAGAATCAACACATTTTCCACAAACTCCTTGTGTTCGATACCCATTTACTACTGTCTACTAGTTGTAATTTGGATTACATTTGCATGTACTACGACAGCACGTCAGTTAGCGGGTTAAAGCACCAAAGATAAAAACCTGATAATAGATGGGGGACCACAGTCGTTAAGTTTGAAACTTGAATTATTAAAAACAAAATAAAACACCAAACACACACCTAAGTATGTGTCTGGTTCGATCAGAGCACAGGAGCGACCAAGGAATCCCCCATCAAACCCTAACTCACACAAATCTCACAAATTGAAGGTCAAATCAGTTCCAAAACGAAATCCGAGCATAGATTGGTGATCTCCTTAGTAAAGGGATCATAAGGTATGTGAAATTTCATTGAATGATTCCAACTAAAATTCTGAATGAATACTTGAAATTCGAAATTAGTGATGCATGATGGTTGCTTGGATGAAATAGGAATGAAATAGTGTCTAGGGATAAACCCTAGTCAATTACTTATTGAAATTTTGCTTATTACTTGTGAGATTCATAATCACCATTGAAGGTGTTAAGTGGGTTTTTTAGAAACATGTTAAACACTAGGATTATGATTGTTATTCTAGTGTAATTTGAGTTCTATGAAGTGAATTCAGATTTTGTTAATGTGAAAATTGATATAAACATGCCTAATTGATGTTAATCTTGGCTAAATAACAAGCTATGAACTTAATTGTGAAATGTGTAAAATTATGCTCTTAAGGTGTTTGTAAAAATGCCTTAAAGAGAGTTAAATATTGGAAAATTGAACCAAAACGCATATTTATATAAATTGGTGAACAAATGCGTTAAGTGACACAAAAAGAGTTCTAAATGATTTGTGATTGAACTCTATAGGCAAGGAAACCGGGACGTCAAGTGGACAAGCCGGTGGCGATACACGTTTGAAGGGAGCACTCTAAAGGTATGTAACCGTGATCCCGTTACTTGGTGTTATTTGAATAATTATGGATACTTGAAATTGTGTTTATTAGAAATGGTAGCATTAGTAAAAGTGACGTAGATCACTATTAGTTAAACGAGTCAAAAACTTGAATAGAAAATGTTTGGCAGTCATTAGAAAAGGAGGATTCCATAAATGAGCCAAACGGGTCGAATAAGTGATTAGTAAGTAGTAAAAATGTGTTTTGAATAGCATTTGACGATGATGGATCACAAGAGTGTGAAACCATAGATTTGGTAATGAAATGCCAGTGATCGTAAGCCCCAGATGTTGGGTAAATACGCCTTGAGGTTACAATAATATTAGTAGTAGAGTTAGTGCAAAGTTATGCGGGTCGAATAAATAGAAAGGGGACTATAAGCCATTTAGTCCGTAAACTCAAAATTTTGACATGATAATCATGATATGTGCGTTGGTAATTTAATTACAAACGCGTAGGAAAAAGAATCACCTAAAACGGACGCTTAGATAGAAAGTTATGAGATTTTGAAGTTGGAATTGTGAAAAATGGAACTGGACTGAATATGCAGGTCACAAACCTGCACCCGCTGGAAAATGGTCTCCCCCGCGGCACGCGGATGGAGCCACTCATTCTGTCGCGACATGCGGGGCTCTCTCGTGGGGTGTCACAACCCAACCGATGGCGGAAACATCGGGGCGTGGCACTGAGCGAAACAGATTGTCCAGAAGTTTCCATAACAACTATATTTACCAAATATTTAAAGCAACACGTCCCATACCATGTCATAAATGATAATACAATTATTACAGAAAAGATCTAGTCAAATTGTTCTGTTCCGACAACTCAGATTTTCATTACAGACAATTGTTTATTGTTGACCTAGGTCTTTCCTAGCCTCGATTTCACAGCAAAGTAAGCAAATAAGCATCCTAAGCACCTGTCACATACGTTAAAGTAAAAGTCAATACACATAGTGTAAATGTGAGCATACAAGTTTGATAATAGCATATAGAGTTCGAAATCGTTACGCATAACCAGCACGTACACAGTGTAAAATGAGGCATGTTAGTTATCGACATAAACCTATCGATACCAATGACTGCGGGTTGACTGCCCAAGGCAGTCCGCGATACATACTCACCACTGTGAGCCATGTAGGTAATTGTCCTTAACAACCCCTGAGTGAACAGGTGCTGAGTCCAAACTAATAGTACTATCATTGCTAAGGCAGGTAGACAGCATTCCATGTGTAAACATAATAAACAAGCATTCATTAAGTCACGTATACATGCGATTAAACTGCACACTCGTATTATTGGACTGTATGATGATTGGACCGCACAAACCGTTTATAGTTGGATGTTCACGTTACTGTTCACATGCTGTGATTAGCGTTAAACATTTATATGTGGCCCGTATGCTGGATATGTAATACGTGATACCTTGCATGCTATTTGTTAGTTATGTGTACCAATGCGTGTATACGAAAACCTAACTAATATTGGTAACTATAATAGGACGTGGTTGACCAACTTAAAAACTAGTAAATTACCTGTCGAGCAAAGCAAAGGTGAGTTCACACTTTCTACAAGGCATGGGATTCCCGGTGGTTTGGGAATGGGTTAAGAAGCTAAAACGAAACCTACATATTCACCTCTAACAAAATCTGTACCTCTGTCCTCGGTTGGGAAGGATGACTACATTTAACCTGCGTATTCTCGATTGGGTAGAATACGTACCTTCGTCCTCGGTTGGGAAGGACGACTACATTTAACCTGCGTATTCTCGGTTGGGTAGAGTACGTACCTTCGTCCTAGGTTGGGAAGGACGACTACATTTAACCTGCGTATTCTCGGTTGGGTAGAGTACGTACCTTCGTCCTCGGTTGGGAAGGACGACTACATTTAACCTGCGTATTCTCGGTTGGGTAGAGTACGTACCTCCGTCCTCGGTTGGGAAGGACGCCAACTTATAAGTGGTTAACATGGGGTAGCCCCCACTAGTTATGGTTTAGGAAATAGGGAACTAATTAACTACTGGTTTTCCAATGAACTTATGGTTTTTGAGACAACTTTAAACTGGACAACCAACTGTGAACTCGCTCAACTTTGTTGTTGACTCGTTGTTACATGCCTTGCATGTCGTTAGATGAATTGCGATGGAACTTGCTATCTGGAAGGCTCGAGTGGTCATGGGTCGTGACACATGGATTCGAAATACAAGTTTATTGGTTTACATACGCGTGGTTTATGAAACACTTTACAATGAGTTATGCTTCCGCTGTATACAACGAATTATATGCAATCTTTTGTAACACTTTATGTTAATGAAAGAAAGTTTTATTTAAACATAACTATGAGTTCAATGTGATTGGTGGCTAAGATCCTGGTACGTTACACGCCCCGTGGTGATTCCGCATGTGGTATTTTGGGGGTGTGACAGATTGGTATCAGAGCCATTGGTTATAGTGAACTTGGTTTTAAAAAAAAAGGGAAAACGTTTTTGTAAAACCAGACTATAACCGAACAGTTCTGAAAACATGAATACGACCATGACACTCAACTCCAGATTGCAAGGTTCGTCTCTCATATACTCATTGTACTGCGTAACTAGTGAACACTTACATAGGATATTGCATGTGATTGCACGTTTAGCACAACGGTATGAATTCACGTATTACTTGCATGTGTTATATGACTAATGGGGTGGTATTTCCCTAAACATTCGTGACTCACATTTTGTGATGCTTTTGTTTGCTACTCAAGTTTGAGGAACCAATTGACATGAGTTAGGAGGAGCTGAGATGAGCATGCAAAACACAATATTATTGTGGGTGCACACATAATAATAATGTGGGGTGCATGCGAGTCCCAGTGAGACTTAACGAGTGAAAAAGGGGTTCTGTTCCGTTATTTGACCGATGTGAAACGCTAACAACCATACCACGATTTCCATCGACCACAAGATGATCCCATTACCCTGTTGGGTGGATAATTTATATTCTACCTTGATTTACACCTTCGTATACCTAACTTAGCAAATGGATGCTTCTTAATGTCGGGACAGCCTTCGGGGCATTCGTGAACGGAGATACCGATCACTCAACCTACAGACGAACACGATAATCTATACGTTTACCTGACCCACCTTACACTACCAGAGTCGTATTTTAAATTCCACGATAGTTTTTCTTAATTATGCAGAATCTTTGCACTAGCTCTTGTACCGACACATGATTGTTGATTAATGATATGTCTAATTTCTACCATTGGCTTAGACCAAACCATCACTCTCTTATCGCAGTAACATTACGTTCTCGCTACTCCATGCTGAAACCCTGGAACGAACACCCTCTAGTTTAGAGAATTGGGAAGGCTCGACTCTCGATCATTGGTGATCATTCCTTGAAACCTTGAGGGCGGTGATGTATTGTTGATACGATTATACTCTCTTGAACATGTTTTCGTGTCTTTTCCTTGAAACCTCTTGACTATACAGGCATATTTCAGATTCATTCTCAACCCAAGGAAACCTCTCCGAACTTGATTGCTTACCGACTCGATATGTCACAAACTCATCTAAGTTCGTGGATCAAGGCGAATTATTCCTCCTTTGCATGTGGGCGAGCTCGGAAACTTTGACGAAAGCTTCAGCAAACCTTAACACTGCAAACTTGTGCGACAACCATTCTTCTCTGATTAATCCTTGTTATACTTAATATACCAGCGTGGCACTTCTATTCGATAAGCGGCGTTCTTCATTATAACCTTATGCAACTTGTGTACGACTAGCTATAACCTCGACGACAGGTAAACCCCTACTACGGATTCTTAAGCACCTATACATCGATTGCGACTACCCTTTTTGCATGTTTCCACGTCCAGTCGCGATAAACTTCTCGAGTCCTATGATCCTCATCCTAACAACATTCTCCGCGAACTCTCACTTGGAAGAGTTACTCTCCGGAGCGATGGGAAATGAATTTCACATATATAATGATATCACAAGCACTGTCCTTGGAACTCGGTACGGCCGTTATAGATTCTCATACATGACATCCGGATTTAGCCTACCTTGACGGATATACCACTTGTTCTTTTCGACGATATCCAAGACTACTCCAAGAACTAGTAGGAATCCGAACGATACCTACACCTTACCAGGGAGCCCTACAACACAAACAACCTTATATTTAGTTTCCACGAACGACTTCTGACGTTGTGAAGCCCGCTTTTCTTGATTGTATGCACAAACCCTCGCAACCCCAACTCAAAGCATTTCTCAGGAATCCGCGTTTCAACAATTGAAGGTGAAACTCTGTAGTACACCCATTCTTTTATTACCAGAAGGCACAGACGATTTCGTTGTTTATTGTGATGCGTCTATCCAAGGACTTGGTTGTGTGCTGAAGCAACGTGAGAAGGTCATCGCATACGCATCACGCCAACTCAAGGTTCACGAAAAGAACTACACTACCCCTGACTGGGAGTTGGGAGCAGTAGTGTTTGCACTCAAGATATGGAGACACTACTTGGACGGTACCAAGTGCACCATTTATACCGATCATAAGAGTCTCCAGCATATCTTCGATCGGAAGGAGATGATCATAGGTCGGACTCCTTAACGACTACGAATACGCAATCAAACACCCTCCAGGCAGAGCAACTGTGGTGGCTGACACACTCAGTCATAAGGAAACCAAACCTAAGCGTGTACGTGCGTTACAGCTTACCATTCACTCCAGTATTCCTCCCCAGAATCTGCAACACCTACGTTGAAGCATTGGAAGAAGGGAACCTTTTAGCTGAGTCCATGCGGGGCATGGAGAAGCGACTTGAACCCAAGGAAGACAGTACTCATTAATCCATGGAACGTGGATGGGTTCCATCTTACGGAAACCTACGAGAGCGTGTGATGGACGAAGCACACGAGTCTGATTACTCAGTGCATCCTAGTTTTGACAAGATGTACCAAGATCACAAGACTCTGTACTGGTGGCCCAAAGCCATCAGGACTACTCCAACCCCCCCCCCCCCCCGAGATCCCAACATGGAAATGGGAGCAAATTTTCATGGATTTCGTCACTGGCTCGCCTAGATATCGGTGGGGAAACGACACCATCTGGGTGGTCGTGGATCGACTATCTAAGCCTGGACACTTTCTGGCAATCAAGGAAACCGACAAGTTTTCAATATCTTGCAAACAACTACTTGAAGGAAGTAGCTGCTAGGCGCAGGGCGCCGATTCCCATCGTCTCTAAATATGACTTACGTTTCACGTCCGATTTGTGGCAAGGCATGCACAAATCCTTCGGCTCACGATCATGCATCAGCACTACCTAACACCCACGAACGAATGGTCGAACCAAACAAACTACTTAAGACATGCTGCAGCCTTGTGCTACCGATTTTGTCCACGATTGGAAACAACACCTACTTCGTTTACAGTTGATGGAACTCAACCTTATGTGAAACAACCGTACACTAGTCCTGGTTACTCAGGACGTGCAACCATTATTAAGAGTGTTTTGGTGATTGTTTGCCTACAATACCAGTTTGCGTCGTCGACACAAGACTTTTGATACAACGCGCACCCTAAAGTAAGTTTAACAACTTTTTACTAAAAACAAGTGTCCATGGTTTGGGACAGCACACTATTTCCCCGGTTTGGGAAATACATACGGTACCCTAGCTTGGGACTACACGTGCGTTCTTAGAATAGTACACATTCCCGAGTGTGGGGAACCATTACTATCCCTGGATTGGGACCGCTTTATATTTCTGGATTAGAGTACTACTATCCCTGGATTGGGGAGAAATACTTTTAGAGGTATTAGTATAATTTCGATGGGTAGCTAATAAACTCAACGTTGTCACTTCGTTGAGGGACCGGGTGGGACCAAAACCCTCAGGCATAGTAACCTACCTATAGATCGAGTTCGTTGGAACTCACGTCGTGGCCCAGGGTTTACTCAGGAATGGAGAGACCAGGTGATGCGCACGTATCCCCAGTCTTTTGAGAACAAACTACTAGCACCATTTTTAGAATCACGTTATTTAAATTTTCGGGACAAAAATTCTTTCAACTAGGGGATGATGTGACACCCGGCCTTCACAGAGTGAACACAAGCTCCATTAACTTATACATTCACTTAGGCATTACAATTGAGTTCGAGTAGACCAAGTACCTTAGAAATTTTACAAACGCTCATGACACAGTATACTTAAGTAAATAGTTATGTGAATACCCCTGTTATGTGAAACGAGTGTAAACTATGTGAAATTTCATGTTATGCGAATTATGTGACTTTACGTGATACGTGACTTTATGTACTATTTGGCTTAAATGATTCGTCTTGTGAACTTTCGTGAAACTATGTGTATTAACGTGCAACAATAAGGTTATTAAACTGTCGTATGACTTAGCCTAAATTTCGAGGACAAAATTCCTGTAACATGGGGAGAATGTGACAACCCGTACTGTCACCGCCGAGAAAAGAGTATTTTAGTAACATTTGTAATTGTTAATGTTATTATTATTATTGTTATTACTATTATTCATTTACTAAATAATAATAACCTGCGAAGTGAGCAACTTGTTGTTTTATTGACAACCCGACCCGAACTTGCACACTTATTATTATGATAACCATACATAGTTAACCCAAGCTCAAGTATAGATTTAGAAATTGGGCCGGTGATACATATGGGCTGCAAACTTGATTAACCCACACACACTTTCCTTTGGGCCGGAGGCCACACTCCTCTCATGTCTCCTCTTCCTCGGCCCACATGCACCCTTATGTATACGTATTGTATGTGATGGTTTCCCATGATTTTACAAAAGCATGCATTAGAATTATAAACCCTAGTTACTCTCCTCTCTCTCTTGGTGACGGCAACAGGAAGAAAACTCTCCTCCTCGTTCCTGTGATCTTCGGCTGAAACCTCTTGGGTCGTAAGGTTCTGTATCAACATAAACGCACCCCCACTCTTCACTCTATTCACCTCTCTCTCCTGTGATTACATCCGACCACCACCGTGTCCGGCGGCGGCGCAGTGGTGTTGGGGAACGACATTAGCAGCCTCAATCGTGGGAGCCCCGATGATGAACAAGGGTTCCAGCCGAACTCCGGGACGAAGATAATGGCGGGGTGCAGTTTCGTCGATGACGACGGGCTCTCGGATGACAGCAGTGCGATGGAGGTTATCGTTGGATTGGATTTTTGTCTCGGGTCTCGGTTCAACTGAAAACAGTGGAGGAGAAACCCCAGGTCAGCCATATACCCTTTTCGTGTTTCGTAACCCCTCGGTCAATGAATGTTTATCAAAAATTATTTTGTATTTATTTGTACTTCTTGACTTTGAATATGACTGTGATAGCTGGAATGAATTAGTGTATGTATTGTGTAAAAAATCTGATTCAGAATAGAGGTTAAAATGTGATTCATGATGCTGAGCAAAAGCTGATTTGAATTGACTAATGTTTAGCTGATCGATGGTTTGTTTTATAATAATAACTACTAGTGTGATTTTTGGAAGATTATACATGATTGATTAGTTGATCCTTGTATGCTACGAATCTGATAATGTGAAATAAGAATGATGCTTGTTTCCTGAATAGAATCTGCTTATCTTAAGTGTTTGACATATGATATTATGAAAAAGTTCAAAATTTATGATTCCCAATGAAAAGAAACATGAATCCGTTTTTTGAAAATCATTTAATGATTGGGTGATGATTGCCTAATAATGTTATGATAGGAGTGACGTTTGAATCTATAACTCTGATCCGTTGACTTAATAAGACTGAATGATTTGCTATTTAAAATACATACCGCACACTAGTTAGATGTACAACATGTGTTGCATAACTTACAATGTGATACGACAGAGCCGCACACCCTGTATCGCACACCCATGAGGGTACTATCTCTGATGCAGAGGTTACCAACCACTAATGCACAACAACACACTGAAAGTGCATACTCTCGTGGTCGCACACCGTATTACATGTCGCACACTTATAATTGGACGCACCACTCACTATTGAATAACATCCCTTTGGGCCGCATACTCTCTTAGTGGGCTAGTGACTTAACTAGGCTGCACATCCTTTTGAATTAAACTATATATTATAAATTACTAAGAAATCGCACAAATGAATCTAGCCGCACACTTGTGCCTTTGGGGTAAATGATTAATGTCCCGCACACTAGCAACGGGGTCGCACACTTGCTGGTGGGCTGCACACCTAGTATTGGGCCTAACACTGTTTTGAACCGCACATTTAGATTAAATTGCACACTCGTATTATTGGACTGTATGATGATTGGACCGCACAAACCGTTATAGTTAGATGTTCACGTCACTGTTCACATGCTGTGATTAGCGTTAAACATTTATATGTGGCCCGTATGCTGGATATGTAATACGTGATACCTTGCATGTTGTTTGTTAGTTATGTGTACCAATACGTGTATACGAAAACCTAACTAATATTGGTAACGATAATAGGACGTGGTTGACCAACTTAAAAACAGGTAAATTACCTGCCGAGCAAAGCAAAGGTGAGTTCACACTTTCTACAAGGCATGGGATTCCCGGTGGTTTGGGAATGGGTTAAGAAGCTAAAACGAAACCTACATATTCACCTCTAACAGAATATGTACCTCCGTCCTCGGTTGGGAAGGACGGCTACATTTAACCTGCGTATTCTCTGTTGGGTAGAGTACGTACCTTCGTCCTCGGTTGGGAAGGACGACTACATTTAACCTGCGTATTCTCGGTTGGGTAGAGTACGTACCTTCGTTGCCGGTTGGGAAGGACGACTACATTTAACCTGCGTATTCTCGGTTGGGTAGAGTACGTACCTTCGTCCTCGGTTGGGAAGGACGACTACATTTAACCTGCGTATTCTCGGTTGGGTAGAGTATGTACCTCCGTCCTCGGTTGGGAAGGACGCCAACTTATAAGTGGTTAACATGGGGTAGCCCCACTGGTTATGGTTTGGGAAACATGGAACTAATTAACTACTGGGTTTTTAATGAACTTATGGTTTTTGAGACAACTTTAAACTGGATAACCAACTGTGAACTCGCTCAACTTTGTTATTGACTCGTTGTTACATGCCTTGCAGGTCGTTAGATGAATTGCGATGGAACTTGCTGTCTGGAAGGCTGGAGTGGTCATGGGTCGTGACACATGGATTCGAAATACAAGTTTATTGGTTTACATACGCGTGGTTTATGAAACACTTTACAATGAGTTATGCTTCCGCTGTATACAACGAATTATACGCAATCTTTTGTAACACTTTATGTTAATGAAAGAAAGTTTTATTTAAACATAATTATGAGTTCAATGTGATTGGTGGCTAAGATCCTGGTACGTCACATGCCCCACGGTGATTTCGCATGTGGTATTTTGGGGGTGTGACATGTATATATGCGATAACGGTTAGCGTTTAAAGTATTGCGTAGTGTGTTCGATGTGATTTTGTATAAGTAACGTATGTAACACCCAAAAGTGCATAAAGCAAAAAAGGGATCGAGTATACTCACAGCGATTGATGGATTAAAGGGAGCGCTAGAGAGTAAGGTTAGCCTGAACAGATTGATAGCATAACGATAAGCGACGCGTAAAACGATACAGGGTGCAAGTGGGTAGGACAACAGTTCGATCGGATGGTAGTCCGATCGGACAGCCGGTCGTTCGAGTGACAGTCCGTTCGGACGGTCGTCCGATCGGATGGCCGTTCGAGTGGATTGTTACTTCCTTTGGGAAGGATGTGTTTGTGTATGATGGCTTGATTTTTGCAGTTTTCATTGTAGCATTCTAAAAACATTGAAGTATCTCTACCTTTCAGGTCGATCGATCGAACGACCGTTCGATCGGGTGACAGTCGGATAGGTTGGGCACTTCAGCGAGAACAAGTTCACAGCAGTTTGTTGTTCGATCGAATTGTAGTCCGATCGGGTAGCAACCTCTTGGTATTGAACATGTTGAAAATTGTTTAAGTGTTGAAGTCAGAACATCACATGGTCGAGTGGTAGTCCGATCGAATGGTAACCCGATCGGTCAGCCCTTCATTGAATGCTCATCCTCCAAGGTTTTGAAACAAAAGTTAAGTGTGGGACCAAGGTGTAGATCGAACGGGTAATAACCCGTTCGGACGACAGTCCGATCGGACGGTAGTCCGATCAGACGGCATTCCGTCCTGGTCATTCCGTTCGTCTTACACTTGGTTGTTTTGATAGTTTGTCGTTTTATCGAGATGTTTTGATAACGTGTTAAGCAACAGAAACCTCGTCAATACTTGGTACTCCTGATCGGACAGGAACCACCCAAATCCGATTAGTTAATTGTTCGAGACGGTGTTCCATGTTTAACCCGAGTTCGGTAATCCTCGTGGATAGAATCCGGATCTTGGACCAACACATCCATAAGAATGAGTAGTAAGTCGGCACAAGCTCCAATTCTATCGGTTTTGAATGCATTGAGTGTAAAAGAGTTGAAAGAAAATTGGAAAACCATCTTTCAATCCTTTTCATTGTGAATATGTTTAGATCTATGAAAGATCTTTGTTTGTTTATGTGGAAATCGGTTAGATCTAAGTTGTTCTTGGTGGATTGAGGCCAAAACATGAAGTTCTCAAGAACACATGATGACGTCATCCTAGAACACCTTGAATCTTGATGATTTCACGGTTAAAAGTTAAGATTCAAAAGATAGAAAGGTGTAGGAGTACGTGTAGATTAAGGAAGTACAAGATTTAGGACGAGATCTTACCGGAATTGCGAGATATCGGAGGAAAAGCAAGGTTAGAGCGCTGGTCGGACGTCAGAGAGTAAAAGTGGAAAGTTTGATGGTGACATGGGGTATTTATAGGGTTACCCAAAGTGGAAAGGGGTTGGTCGATCGGTTGGCAGCCCGGTCGATTGGCTGGCCGATCGAGCGGTAGCTCGATCGAACAGCTGGTCGATCGGCTGGCCACCCGGTCGATTGGCCACTCGTTCGAGTGTCTGGTGCGACGAGTTTTGCCGTTTCGATTGCGATTGCGAGCGTTGCGATGCGATAGAATTCCCTAGTCCAATTACTTTTAATCCCAACTACTATATCCACATACAATCATCCTTATTTCATATTCGTTTAGTGTTTGCGATTCGATTGCGATTGAGTTTCGATTGCGTTTCGATTGATTACCACTCATAACATAAATAAACATGCACAAGTAACACATAAGGCACACACACACGTATAACAATAACCAAAATGCGTAATTCGAGTTGCAAGTGCGATTGCGATAGCGATTAAGCGATTAAACATGCGATAAATATCGAATATACCTCGATTATAATAAGTACTCCACATAATACAACTAACGTTAAGCATAAATTAGACTAACTACGAGTCAAAGAAGTCAATACAGGAATTGAGCAATGAGAGACAGATCGCAATTAGCAATCTTTTCTTCCTTTGACTTCCATCTTGACTTTGACTTTCGAAACACGGGGTGTTACATGGGGCGCGTAAGCTTAAGGGCAATCTGTCGCGGGGCGCGACAGACCCTAAAAGCAGAAATTTTATTTTCTTTTCATTGTTTGGCATTAGATTTCGATTTTATACGTTTTAATGTTGTCAAAACTTACATTTAACGTGGTTTTGGCACTAGGTGATGATGGTCTTATCCCGGATGGCGATCAAGCAAGAATCCAAGAACCGAACACAAATTTTGAAGCTTTCGCACTTATCTAATCTTGTTGAAAACAATGTTTATGTTGTAAACACTTAACTTGTCGTTTTTTGGATGTTTAAACTAGATGGTTGGTTAACTTAGTTACTATCATTATAAACTCCTACTATTTCCTTTAACTAATGAAATGGTGATTTTGTTTTAAAAGTGCTATATTTTATGATAAAATATTAAATAATTGAGACGGGTGTTACAACATAGCATAAAGTTTCACATGATCACAAAAGGCTCAAGTAATTTCACACATCACAAAAGTTCAACATGTTTCACGTAGCTTAATCAAGGCTTCCACGTGGCATAGTATGAATAAAGCATCATAAATTTAGTTCGATCCCGAGAAATTATTATTATTGTTTTAGAATGCGGAGATAGTGCGATTCGTGCAACAGTCTCAGAATGAACAAGGCATTAAGTATAAAACCATATATAAATCGAGATAAAACAAAAGATTGGCTCATAAACCGCAGGATTGTTTCGGGTAGAGAAACATCGACTAACCAAAGTAAACCGAACCCCTTTCAAGTTAGGGTATCGTGCTTTGGCCTACTTAGACAAGTACGTTCATCGATGTTAGGCCTATGATATTTGTCCTTTCGGTTACTACACGTCCTCAGTCGATTGGGAAAATTCGAGACTTTGGCGAGACTGAAGGTCAAAGAGTGGGACCAGTTATCAAGATGCGAGTTTCACCTCTAACTTGATAACATCGTACCCTGATGTAGTTGGTACTTATCAAAAGATAAGACCCACTAGAATATGAAATGGAATTTTCCCTTCAAGGTTTGGATGTCACTCCTATCTTGAGGGTAAATTTCGTGCAAAATACAAGTATAGTTGAATGAAAGTCGTCATCAAAGGCGGGAACCACCCCTATTTTGATGAGTCATTTCGATTGTGTCACAAGAGTGTTTTCAAAGCATCCAAGTGTGTATTGTGTTAGCCTTAGGAAAGGCATGTAGGTTCAACGAACAGGAAGTATTGCTAGGAAGCATGTAAGGTAGAATGCATAAGTTTTATAAACAACAAATAAGAGTCAAAGTTCCTAGAACTATAGACTAGGGCAAAGCATTCCTACTTTTCCAAATTCCCTATAGTTATGGCTCTGATACCAATCTGTCACACCCCAACCGATGGCGGAAACATCGGGGTGCGGCACTAAGCGAATCAGATTGCTCAAGAGATTCCGTAACACTACTTATTTCAATATAGATTAATCAAAATTTCATAATCTTGTCTAGAATGTCAACCACATTCCACAACCAACATAATGTATCAAAATAACATAATGATTCAGATATTGTTCAAAATTGTCTAATTATCTAAGATGAGTTTCTAAGTTCTTCCTAGCTAGATTTCTTGATTCCCATCTACTATCAACCTGCAACATGTATTAAAATACAATCAACAAAAATGTTGGCGAGTATACAAGGTTGAATACGTAGTATAATAGTTTAAATGTATAAAACTCATATCCAACATGAACAACATATCACAAGTTTCAACATGCTAGTTTACGCGGTTCATATGATAACCCAAGTCTCCAACGCGTTAACATGCCTTTCCTACTTCTACGCATCGAAGGGGAGGTAAAAGAATCAAGAATCAAAACTTAACAAAACTCCCAAGACTCAAGGAGCGGTGCGTTATCCCGATAGCGCTACAATTGTTAAGGCGAGTTACACATAAGAATCAAACGTTCACATAGCATAAAAGTCTCAAGTTTCACAAGTATCATGTTTTCATGTTTACTGCGGATAGACCGATAGAGCATGTTTCAAATAAGTTTCAAATGTAAAGTGTCAAGTGTTTTTGATATAGAATACATGTTGCATCCCAAAAGTGTTAAAGCAAAAACGGATCGAGTATACTCACAGTGGGTGCTTAGAACCACACACTGCCTAATTGGATCGAAGGGAGCGCTGGATCAGCCTGCGTGCGGGGAACATAGCATAAGTCCTCTAAGTGCTGACCCGGTCGGGAACAGAGTGTCGAATGGTGTGAAAATCTAGTTAAAGTGTCTGACAGTCTACCTGAGCGGATGGTCATCCGGATGGATGGTCATCTGGATGGATGACCATTCGAATGGATGGCCATTCGAATCAGTGGGTGTTTGTGAACTGTTAAAGTTTTCAATGTTTTGATCATAGTGTCCTGTAAAACAAACAATAAGTGTTATCAAAATCATATCACCTGGATGAATGGTCATCCAATCGGATGGCCACTCGGACAGATGGTCAGTGAGTGAAGTTTCGTGAAATTTTCTAAGTTTTAAAGAGGCATGTTATGCCCAAATAAGTAATTTCTCCCGTGAGTGATCTCCCGTGAGGTATGTGAACTTGTATATAAATGGAATTTTAAAGAGGCATGTTATGCCCAAATAAGTAATTTCTCTTATGAAATGTTCTAAATAAATCATAACGAATAGGATTGTAAATAACATCAAAATAAAACCCTATAAAGATCTTGGAATCCCGTCACTCAAAGACAAACCCAAAACTTCTCTTCTACCCATTCCATTTGGGTGTGTAAGCCACAATATAAAGAGTTTTGCTTGAGGACAAGCAAAGATTCAAGTGTGGGGGTATTTGATGTGTGTAAAATGCAACATATAAATTACATCAAATGAGGCATAAAACTAACCCTTTTTTAGTACTAATGTTGGAAAAAATGTGCCTTTGTCTTCCTTTTGTATTTTCAGGATTAAATGAGCGCAAATGAACAAAAAGAAGCAAAAATACAGCTAAATCTAACATAAATACAAGAAAAGGAATAAATGTGGCATGCCCGACCCCTCGACAACATCTTCCCAAGCAAAAACAAGATATCAGAAGGCTGAACACGCCCCGTGTCCAGCGGACACGGGGGCGTGCTCAAGTGTCTGCAGAAAAGACAAAGTTGTAGAAGCTTCTATTTCCCAACACAGGGGCGTGCCCAGCTCAACACGGCCGTGGTCAACGCTAAGATTTGCAGAATCCAAGCAAATCTTGATAGTACAGATACGCTTCTGCACACGGGGCCGTGTCCAGCGGACACGGGGGCGTGGTTAACTAATGCAGACAAACTGCAATTAATTAAGAAAGAGAAAGTGGATGGACACGGGGCCATGCCCAATGGACACGGGGCCGTGTCCGGGCTTCTGTGCAGGCTATAAATAGAGGTGCTTGGTTCACTTCAAAGGCATCCCTTGGCAAACCACCTCTCTCACACTTCACTAAAGAGTTAAGGTTTTCTTATGTGATATAGACACTCACCGAAATCCTAAACCCTAATATGACTCTATGTTGTGATATAGACCGTCACTAAGAATCATATGAAGCAAATAATAACAATAAACCAACTCAAAGCATGCATACACATCAAATCATTAAATCAAACCGCTTACTAAACACAATCAATCCATAATAATCATGCAATTAACAAAACGGTAAAAACTTTATATTAATCCATTCATCAAGTCTAGGTGGTTTATAAATTTAGCCAAGCATACTAAAACGTGAAAACAATCCAAAGAAATCTAAACCGGAATTCATTATAACAAAGTTCCAAGAAAAGTAATCGACAAAACAAGGGATTAGAAAACCCGATATATTCTTCGATTCTTCGCCCTTGACTCGTACCAATGATTCCAACGCGAGTTCTCCGATTGTGCGCCAAGAATGATCTCTGATTGCCCAAAGATGTCTGATTTTCGTAATTAGGGTTCTCCCTTCTTTTTTCTTGGAAATTCCTTCAAAACCCTAGCAGCCAATTACCAGATTTTCGAAATTAGGGCTAGGCGTGACGCGAGGGACCTAGGCGTCGCGTGGCGCCCACCCTGCTGATTATTTTATTATTTTTTTTATTTCCAGCTTTCCAACTCGCGTTCGAATCCCGTTTTTCTTCCAAACTGCTCGTTTTGACTCGTTTTTCATCACTTTAAGCTACGGGACCTGAAATCAAAGCTTAACGTCAGCAGTATCGAAATTCTAACCTAAACTAGACTCAAAACTACCGAAAACTGACCAAAATATACACTATAAACATATGTACTTTGTAGTACATCAAACATCCCCACACTTACTCTTTTTCCGTCCTCGAAAAAGAATTATGCAACGGAATCAGAGACGAATAATCACTCGGGTCAAAAGCATAGGTATAATTAATTTAAAACCAAGGCTTGCGTTAGCCGCGATTGCGAATATACTTGTCCACTATAAACCCAAACCCGGTCCTAAGCCCTTATCATGTGATTTTAATTTAAGTGCGGTCAATCCACCTAGGGCCTCACACTAAAATTTACGGTCCACCTACTCCCGCCTCAAGCTTATAGGACTAAAGGAACGATCACTGGACCAATTCCCAACCGTCTTATATCAAAACCAAGAGAGTTTACAATCAATTTTTTTTTCTTTTTCCATTTTTTTTCTTTTCTCGTGAGTCTAGACGATGCTTTCCCTAACCAAGAGGCAATCCGGCTGTAGAGTCGCTATCCCCAACCACAAATTACTTAGGTTTCGGTACTTTTTTTTTTCTTTTCTTTGCACGGTCGATTTCACACACCCTAGCGGTAATCTTGCTGTAGAGTCGCTATCCCCAGCTCAGACTACATAGGAATGCATTACTCTCATTTAGTTTCTAGCTCACTTTTTATTCTATTTTTTTTTCATGATCACAAACTCTAACAGTTTTAACTTATAACGGTGCCCCTTATACTCTTATTGGCAGTTTTAGTTTCCCATATCTCCCAGGCGAAAACCCACTAGCAGACCGACAATTAAGGTATATTAACTCAAAGGGACTTAAAACCAAACTCGGCCCTATCCACATATCCCTAACTAGAAGCAAGCTCGATTTATTTAATCTCATATTATTATTATTTGAACCCAAGCAAAAATTCATCTTTTCTATCATTTTCCGTTTTAATTTGCAAACTTCTTTTTTATTCGAAAGACATTTTTCTGATTTTTCAATTTTTTTAGATTTTTTTCAATTATTTTAATTTTTTTGTATTTTTCAAATTTTTATGACTCAAGACTCTACTAGCTAGACACTAAACGATAGTTTTCCATCCCCACACTTAAAGATTGCATTGTCCCTAATGCAGAAATGGAAACTAACAATAAATACGAAAGAAATAAAATACAAAGAGAGTTGGAAAAGACTTAGCTGGTTAGGACAAAATTCAGTGCCAGCCGTACGAGTCTTGAATCCAACGAACGATCGTATAGCATTTCATTCGCGATCGTTGCCTAGTCTGCTTGGGTTTATCAAGATGGCAACTCCGAAATCACCCGAATGGAGATTGAGTACGGGTGGTACAATCCAAACCTGCACAAACACAGCAAAACAAAACCCAACGTAGTACCGACTCTAAAAACGACTCAAAAACTACTAATTTAGACTCATGGTACAAAATAAAAGACTTAAAATACAAACTCTACAAATGAATAACAACTTCTCACATACTTATGGAGGGTCATATAGATGCAGCTCACCTCCAAACACAAACTCACGGGCTGTAGCACCATTATACCTATCATTGCCCAAATCACCCCAAACACCCTTATCTCTCTCACAACCTCTCAACTCCTCACCTAGCGGTTTGAATCTAGACTCTCCATATCGAACTATATCCCCACATTGAGCTTTGCTCAGTGTCTCTATCCTAGATTCTAAACGCACCACTCTCTCCTCTAATTCCTCTACTCTCTTATCCGGTGGGTCCCCACACTTGAGTCCTACTACTTTCTCTAGACTCGGATCACTCACCACCTTCTCCTCATCTCTCTCGTCCTTCTCACACTCACCCACTAACGATACTGCTTGCACTCTATCACTAGGCCCTCTCGAATTCATAACCTTAAAAACTACCGATTCCTCGCCCGCTCTAAGTGTGATGGTGCCTAAAAAGACATCTATGAGAGCTTTAGCGGTGTTCAAGAATAGGCGTCCTAAAATTAACGGTACGTTTTCATCGGCTTCCATGTCGAGAATGACGAAATCGGCCGGAAAAACGAACTTGTCCACCTTAACAAGCAAATTCTCAACTATGCCCCTCGGGTGTTTCACGGACCTATCAGCTAAGGATAATGTCATTCGGGTAGGTGAAAGCTCGCCTAAGTCTAGCTTCTCGTAAAGAGAAAAGGGCATCAAATTGATACTAGCACCTAGGTCAGCTAAGGCTACAGAATTGGTGTTACTACCGAAAAGACAAGGAATAGTGAAAACACCGGGATCGGTAAGCTTTTCGGGAAGCTTATTTGAGACAATGGCCGAACACCCTCCATGCAATGGGACATTCGACAACTCCCCTAACTTCTCCTTATTCCTAAGAAGGTCCTTTAAAAATTTCGCATATTTAGGCATGGACTGGAGTGCCTCGATAAAAGGAAGATTAATCTTCAATTGCTTGAAGATATCTAAGAACTGCCCGTATTCCCTTGAATATTTTTTATTCTTAAGACGTGAGGGAAACGGGATATACGCATGGTCTACTAAAGGGGAAGGTCTAACGTCTATGGGGGTTTTCTCGACCTTCTTCTCACCTTGAGACTCACCGGGCTGTGCGGTACTTGCTGGGCGCAGCCTCGATTGCACTTTGCCGGGAGCTTCCATCTCGATCTCTTCGTCTACAATATCCCCATCCTCATCGACTACTCTCTCCTCTACGCTCGGATTTCCTATGGTTTTGCCACTACGGGTGGTAATGGCTTTAGCATGGGCATTAGGGTTCGGTTGGGTGTTACCCGCAAACTGACCGAGTAATCTCTCTTCTAGCTTCCTAGACATATCACCTACGACCCTTTGGAGGTCTTGGAAGGAGGCTTGATGGTTCTTAAGCATGAGATCATGTTCACTAAGGGTCTTTTGAGTGGTTTGGTCCCTAACAACTAGCTGGCTCATCATAGCCTCCATTCTTTCTATGCTACCCCCTAAATCAAAACTTGGACCTTGACCTGTTTGAACCTGATTATTTGACCCCCCCCCCCCCATCTTTGACCTGCCCATTGAACCCTTTGTTGAACTGCCCACCTGAACCCCCACCAAAAGTGAACTTTGGCCCCTATTTGGGTTTTGAGCCATTTGAAAGCCAGGGGGTCCATTTGAGCGGAAATTGTTATTAGTATTAAAGTTATTATTATTACTTCGCCAACCCGACCCAAAATTATTATTATTACCAAAACCGCTAGATTGACCTCTACCAAACCCTCCTCCTACAAAATCAACCTGCTCTTCACCAACAAGCAATGGACACGCACTCGTGTCGTGACCCCCTCGACAATACTCACATTTGTCTACCTTAGCTTTAATTTCTTTAAGTTCCCTAGACATGTTTTCCAAGACAGCGGCTAAACTAGGATCCATGGTGACATGGTTCACCCCTTGGGCGGGTGCACTAGTAGTGGTATTAGAATTACCACTTTGATGCCACTGATCGGATCGTGATTGGGATTGAGACTGAGCAAATGCCTCAAAACGTTCTAAACACTCAGCAACAGTAAGAATACCCATCATATGCCCCCCCGCATTAGTATCGAACCTATCACGAGTCTCTTGGGTGAGACCGTTATAAAATTTCTCACATAAAGCCCAATCGGAAAGACCATGATGGGAGCAACGAGCACACAGGTTTTGGAAACGCTCCCAAGCAAGGTAGTAAGGCTCGTCGGGATCCATGCAAAAGGAGTGGATTTGGTCTCTAAGACGTGAGGCTTTAGCGGGTGGGAAATACTTATTCAAAAAGGCTTGATGAAGCCCCGCCCAAGTAGTGAAGGTACCAGCTGGTTGAGAGTCCAACCAAGTAGCCGCACGGCCAGCTAGTGAAAACGGAAAAAGCTGTAAGTAGGTGGCATCATTGGGTGCACCGTGAAGGCTAAAGGTAGATAGCATACGAGAGAATCGGTTTATGTGGGCCGGGGCGTCCTCATCGTCTCGGCCATGGAATTGGATACTATTGGTGATAGCCTGCATAGCATAAGATGGAATCTGCCATGAATTTTCATTAACTATGGGTGGAATGGTGATGGGTGAAGCAAGGCCGGTGAAATTCTGAGTGGCCTGCTGATGGACGGTTTGCCTAGGGTTGGCCATGTGTTCTAAGTTTTCTGGATTACTAGATGCGCTAGAAATAGGACTATCGGGTGGAGAAACCTTAGGTGAGGTTTTAGGTGAATGGTTTGGCGAAGGTGGTGGTGTAGGAGGTGGGGTGGGTAACGGGTAGAATCGAAATTAGGGAAACGAGAAGAGGATGAAGAACTGACCTGTGGGCCTTGGCCCAATTGAGATGATGACTCCTTAACTGGTGGTGGCGGTCCGTGCGAGCGCAAATATGGCATCCACTACAAGCAAAAACCTGAACACAAGAAAAGCAAACAAACACTAGTTACTATGACTCAAAATCAAAAATAAAAGACAAAGACTCAAAACAAAACAAACACGAAGCACGTATATATCAATGAAGTCTATCAAAGCTAATAAACGCGATTGCCAAGAGTCCCCGGCAACGGCGCCAAAAACTTGATGTGTGCTAAACAGACTATAAAAATTAACTATATTAGACTCTCTAAGCTAGACACTAAAAAGCTTTAATTCTAGACTCGACCTAAAACCACACAATCGGCAAGTGTACCGATCAATGTAGTATACCCTAGGAAGTTCGGATATCGAACCACGAGACTCTATGTATCACGTAAACTAGACTCTGACTAGACGCTGACAGACACGACTAAAACTTGTTTATTTGTTTTTTTTTTGGGGGGGGGGGGGTTACGGAAAACTAAGGAAATCTATATTAAACTACTAAGTTGACTAAAGCTAGACTAAAGACGAAAGAAGACTGAGGACTTTCCTTATATGAGAACGAGACCACCTAGACAAGAATCCTGGATTGTTTTTAAAGAATTATCGATTAAGTTAAACGCATGGATTATGGAACCGGGATCTTAAAGTACTAAACCTATTAAGAACCAACTAGGCCCCTCGACCCTTCTCAAGGAGAAACCTGTGGAACTACCTAGGCCGTTAATCCTACCGGTTATTAAACGCCTTTCCAGTTGTCTAATTATTGTGTAAGTACCCTAATGTTGACCTACTCTTTTCCAATCATAGATCTAGGGTAGTTTGAAGTAATTAACTTGACTTGATAGACTAATAAAACCGACAGGTAAACCAAGACATGACCTTTTCCAAGGACTATCTAAAGCAATTCGCCGGGTAAGACCTACCAATAGCTCCTCACTTTCCAGGTATTAGGACTAGTAGAACACTAAGACTTAGCAAATTATTACCAATTACTTCTAGGGGTTATTGCGCAATTCTCCCTAAAGAGTTAAGGTTTTCTTATGTGATATAGACACTCACCAAAATCCTAAACCCTAATATGACTCTATGTTGTGATATAGACCGTCACTAAGAATCATATGAAGCAAATAATAACAATAAACCAACTCAAAGCATGCATACACATCAAATCATTAAATCAAACCGCTTACTAAACACAATCAATCCATAATAATCATGCAATTAACAAAAACGGTAAAAACTTTATATTAATCCATTCATCAAGTCTAGGTGGTTTATAAATTTAGCCAAGCATACTAAAACGTGAAAACAATCCAAAGAAATCTAAACCGGAATTCATTATAACAAAGTTCCAAGAAAAGTAATCGACAAAACAAGGGATTAGAAAACCCGATATATTCTTCGATTCTTCGCCCTTGACTCGTACCAATGATTCCAACGCCTTGAGTTCTCCGATTGTGCGCCAAGAATGCTGTCTGATTGCCCAAAGATGTCTGATTTTCGTAATTAGGGTTCTCCCTTCTTTTTTCTTGGAAATTCCTTCAAAACCCTAGCAGCCAATTACCAGATTTTCGAAATTAGGGCTAGGCGTGACGCGAGGGACCTAGGCGTCGCGCGGCGCCCTCCCTGCTAATTATTTTATTATTATTTTTTATTTCCAGCTTTCCAACTCGCGTTCGAATCCCGTTTTTCTTCCAAACTGCTCGTTTTGACTCGTTTTTCATCACTTTAAGCTACGGGACCTGAAATCAAAGCTTAATGTCAGCAGTATCGAAATTCTAACCTAAACTAGACTCAAAACTACCGAAAACTGACCAAAATATACACTATAAACATATGTACTTTGTAGTACATCACAACCCACATCCACCACCATCATCCATCATAGAGTGTGTGTAGTAGTCTCGGGATCCAAGATTGATAGTAAGAGTTCTTGACAATCAAAGGCCATGTTTGCCTAAGTCTCTTACATCACTTGGTGAAGACAAGCATTTAGTGTAATACTTTTGTTTTTTTATCATTTCGCACTTTTTATTTGGTTTTGTATTAATGACTTTAATAACTAGTTTCTTATTTTGAAGGTGAAACTTCCTTATCATTTGTCCGTGGTGTCTTGGCGTTATTTTACTATCTATACAAAATAGAAGATTTACACCATTCATATCTCCACGGTCTATATGGAGATATGTTGGCTACTTGGTCGGGGGTTAAGGGAATGGTTTGGTAAGGTTCTTGCCTTGTTCAGTGTATAGATCCTGCAAGGACCAGGGTCAAGCTTACTAGGACCTCCTTCAATACCCATTGGTATTGGATGGCGGGGGTGCGAATGGCTTGATCCCCTCATATGTAAACTACTATTAACACATTAACCCGGCTACTTGGGATTGTATCCCTGCTGACTCAAACCACTTAGCCGAGGGTAACGTCGCCTTCAAAAGAGGGGCCTAACACATTACGCATTAATAACTTAATTAATTATCTTTCAATAATTCAACCCTTTAGGATTGTATCCTTGCTGACTCAAACTACTGGGTTGAGGGTAACGTCGCCTTCAAAAGAGGGGCCTACTACTATAACTAAGATAATCTCTTAAAAAGTGCAAAAGTGCGAAAAACATCAAAGGTTACACTAAAGGCGAGTCAGATAAGTGATTTATCTTGTCTATCTGTTTTTATTTATTTTTATTTTCAGCATTTTTAGTTTTTTTTTATTTTCGTGTTTAAAACCTTTTTCCTAAAATTTTGATTTGATTAGACGTTGAGAATAAACCGGTACTAAAAGCTCTTGTGTCCTTGGACGATCTCGGTATCTTACCAACGCTATACTACGCTCACGATGGGTGCACTTGCCCATATGTGTGTTTAGTATTAGTAAAATATCGTGTTTTATAAATTTAAAACTTGACTAAAGTGTTAAAAAAGGCTTAAAATATAACTAAATTTATATAACGCTACACACGCCTCAGTCTTGTGTAAAAGTTGTGAAAATCCACTAGATTTAGCACCAATCTTGGTTAAATGGTGCCCCACCATAGTTTGCATAAGCAACTGGGTGGAAACCACCTTCGAGAGGCCTAAATTAGTTGGTTTTTGAGAAAGAGTTGAAGTGTTCGTGTGATTTTGATGAAGAATATAGTGTATAAGTGATTAAAGATGAAATTTGTACAAGATTTGAGGAGGAATACTTACGGATGGCCTTGAATCTCAATTAAAGTGCCTAATAGTGCGTGTGGTCGAATGACAGAGTGTAAAGGTGAGAATGAAGGGCCAAGGGTCCTATTTATAGGTGATAGTGACAGCTAGTCGGTGGAGAGGTGCAAGGGGTCGGATGGCTTTCCAGTCGAATGGACATTCGGTCGGATGGTCATCCGAGCGGATGGTCATTCGATCGGATGTCCATTCGGATAGCCGATACCCGTTTGCTAGTTTTCCGACTTTGGTTCGTTTTGCGAGTTGGGTTAAGTGTTGCATTGCGTATTATTGTGAGTAACCATTACATGGTATTGTATAATTAACACAAAAGTTTCCGTGTTTCAAGTATGCGTTTAATCTAGTTTCTCGCTCAATAAGTATTAAGTTTCTGATTCAACAAGTATCAAGTGTCAAGTTTCTATCATCACAAGAGTCAAGTCTCACATTGTTCATGTATAAAGCATCACATAGAGTAAAAGTCTCACATATTTTAACAAAATAAAGATTCAAATAACATCATTTCTCACTATGATCGATCGTCTCGAGTGTAAAGCATCACTAGCTAGGAAGTACGGGAAGACTTGCTATAGATAGGTTAGCATCAAAACACAGGGCGTTACAATAAGATCCGTGGGCCGTATTATCGGATCTGTGACTCCATGGAAAATGTGATTAAGGTAAGCATGCCGTAAAGTTGCACCTGAACAACGATGTCCTGTTAATTATTTCAGATGACATTCTTGGTAACAAAGAAGAACACTTTCTTCTTTTGTTCTTCAATCTTTGTTAGTTGTTAATGTTTTATTTTTTTCTACTTTTAGAAAGATTTGACCACCCCACGACTGTAATAAAACGGAAGATAATTCCAGATTGTCTAGAGAAGCGCTTTTATCAGGTGTCATATGTTGGACGAAATATATGGATGGAAAGCTCGCATATTTTTTTTATAATTTTACAGACGATTTAGAGAAACAGAGAATACGTTACGAGATTCTTCGAGAATTAGAAAAAGGAGAAAATGCAAAACGACAAGGTGCTGGTCTTTTCTCCCACTGTGCAAACTTGAAGAATCTCACCATAACACATTGTAGACTGGTGGGCTTGAAGATCCGTGGGCCCTATTTTCGGATATGTGACTCCACGGAAGATGTGATTAAGGTAGGCGTGCCGTAAAGTTGCATCTGATTTTTAAAACATTCCCAATGACATGATATTTTACAAATTGAGAACCACATATTCGTGTGTAAAAGCTTGGAAAGATGACCGAATAGAGATCTGAATATCGTGCTTTCCACCAAACACTTGGAGTGCTCAAACATACGCATTCCATTCTCCATCTGAACTATGCATTCTCTCACAATGTCCAACAACTGAATTTTACTTTCTTGTAATGACTGGAAAAGTGTTGACTTTTGTTGATATAGCGATATTATTAAGAGTCTGTATCAATAACTTCCATATCCCCTTGGTAGTTGTTACCATATGACACATGATAAAAGCGCTTCTCTAGACAATATGGGATTATGTTTCGTTTCAGGGTTTCTTCATCACCTATAACAATGTCGATAAACGTTGATCGGAACACGCCGCTTAAGTCTCAGTTATGTCTCATTGCATTATGACAATACTGACAGGGGTGCTGGTCTTTTCTCCCACTGTGCAAACTTGAAGAATCACCATAACACATTGTAGACTGGTGGGCTTGAATGATTTTAATATATTTCACCTTGGACTTTCTAGTCTAACATTTGAAAATGGATATGATCGTATCATGATCTTTATCTATCATGTCATCGACCAACTGCTCGAAATCCCTTTCGTTTCTCGGGTTCACATTCGACACAAGACACCAAAAAATAAACGTTAAAAATTCAGTGCCTTGATACACATCGTATATGCCCATAGGATGCGTATCAAGCCTACCGCCAGACATAACCTGCACCTGTCAGTCTGCCATATCTTTTTACTTTATTTCAATACGCATCGTATAGGCCTATACGATGCGTATTGAATTGGAAAAATGTGTGGATAGACAGAGGGGTGTGCCATTAGAATCTCCCACCTAAGCCATAGCACACTCCGTCGCGTGACCCGACGGGGGAGTGTGGAGCCGGTCGCATGACGCGACGACGTCAAAATTCAGTTATAAATAGAGCAATTCTTGGGCATTCCAAACTGCTCATATTCGATTTCTCATTCTCTTTCTCTCGCTCTCTCGTTTTGTCGTTCTAATACCAGAACCCCTAAATCTCGAAACTCTGCTCCGTAGAAAGGGTACTAAACCCTGATCACTGAAACGATACCCTGTCCGATTGATCCGAAAGACCGAAACCAATCAACGGATGCCAAAGTGCTGCCTGAATAAGGCTATACTTTTGCATGTTATTTACCAGTATTCGCGTGTTGATAATGCATCAGTACGCAACGTACGTTAAGACATTTTGTATGTTAATTAACCCATAAGATATATATGTACCAACAAGATTTTATTATTTTTATAAAATCATACAACATAGACGGCATAAAAAATAAACAAAGAAGAAAAGGAAAACACAATAATACCACAAAGTCACAATTGTAGGCATAATAATAATAATAATATATAATGAAATGATGATATGATATCTCCTGTTTTTAACATTTCTTCTCACTGCACCTCTCTTTCTATTTTAGCTTTACTTTTTCTTTCTTTCTGTCACCACTGCAAATCAATCTCTCACTCACTCTCATTCGTCATTTCTTTCACACACCAAACCCTAGATCTCTCACCGCATTGCAAACTCACAATTACTTCCTTCCATTCACTCGCCATGGAAGAAGTAGCTCCATCTCTTCTACTTGCTCTATCCATGGCAGCACTTGTTCTCTTAACTCAATGCAGTTTGTCCGTACAATCGGAGCTCATGTTCTCTTCCAGACTGATTCACCGCTTTTCTGTCGAAATGAGAGCTCTTATGGATACAGATGTTGATGTTGAGAGGCAGAAGATGAACGTAGGCTCGCAGCATCGGTTAATGTTTCCGTCTGCTGGTAGCAAGACGATTTCCGGTGGAAATGACTATGGATGGTTAATTTTTCTTACTTTCTGTTTGTTTATGTTTTGTATGTATAGTAGATAGAGGATTAATGCATATAGTTAGGAATATGAGGTTTAAGGAACTTCTGTTTTTTGCTAGGGTTAGGGTATAGTTACATCTATTAACTGAATTGTAACTGAAATAACTGGAAAGCTGATGGTTTAGTTTAGATTTTTTGTTGATAGATTTTCTCTGGTGTAGGTAACTTCTGTTTTGTAATAGATGATTATCCTGTGTTAATGTGATAATTTTAAGTCAAAGGTTGCTGCCATGTGATCGGGAGGTCTAGGGTTCGGGTAGTGAAAATAGTCTCTTGTAGAAATGCAGGGTAAGGGTGTGTACGTTAGCCCGATTTGGCCTGACACTCCCCTGGACCCGTGCTTGCGGCAGCCTCGTGCACTGTGTTGCCCTTTTTAGTCAACCAGTTAACAAAGTATTGATTAACTGAAAAGCCAATGGTTTGGTTTAGAATTTTTGGTTTGGTTGTAAAAGATGACTATCTTATGTCCCTGTGGTTATTTTAAGTCAACGGTCGAGAAAATCCTGTGTTTCCTGCAAAATGTGCATCTTAGTCAATCTTAACACGCTGAACCATTTCTAATTGTGATCTTGTTATAGTTCCTGCCAGTTATGTTGACTAAGTTGTTATTTGTCACAGGTTACATTATACTTATATTGCTGTAGGGGTGCCAAGTGTTTCTTTCCTTGTTGCACTTGATACCGGAAGTGATCTTCTCTGGCTTCCATGTGACTGTGTGCAGTGTGCTAAACTTTCAGTAAGATACTATGGTAGTCAAAATACTAGCCTTAATTTTCTTTTTGTCTTACACTGGGGGGTGCCTTACCTTTGTGAGTTTATTGTGTTTTATTTACCCGGTGCGGCTTTTGTTTTACTTTTTAATATTTACATTTCTTTGAAACAATGACTTAATTATGTATATATTGTTATGGAAGTTACATTTTAAATCGTATATTGTTGTAGAATCTTTATTGAAGGTAAAGTTATTGGTTGATAACTATTCGTGTTTGTCATAATGCTTGTTGTTACGTCCATTCATATCTGTTACTATTAAGAACCCTACCAAAAAATGGTATTTTCATTTATTAGTTCACCTGCACATCTAACAATTTAGATAATGCCTTCTGTGTGGGTGTGTGGCCAATTATCTCTTCCGCACAGCTAATAGACTCCACCTCCTGGAGATTTAGGTGTTGTTTGTTTTTGCAGACATAAACTGTCTGCAAGCTGATTTCATCTGTTTTTATGTCTGCAACTGAAGATGTGGTCTGAAGATCTGCAAGCTGAAAATATAAGACTGTTTGTTTTTATAAGTTGATACTGTCTGTATAAACTGAAAATATGTAAACTGTCAAACTTATTTCACTAGATAGAAATCATTTAACATACAAATTACATAAAAATATAATAATAAAACCAAGTTTAAAAACACAAATAGTGAAATAAACTTAAAGTACATTGTTTTGCATTAATTTTTGTGCTATCTGATCTCGAAGTTGACTCATGAATTCACGGTCCGCTGCACTTCCATCGTAAGCTACTTCTTCTTCACCACCATCTTGTGCATGTTCATCTCCATCTTGAAGGCGTACATTTGGGTGATCATATTCATCAAAAAAGTCATCACTTAAGCCCTCTTTCCGTATAAAATTGTGAAGCGCAAAACATGCAATTGTAACATTTCGTTGTGTAAGCAACGAGAAGGGGGCCATTTTTTTTAATATTGGAAAACGTGCCTTTAATACCCCATAAGAACGTTCAATAACATTTCTAAGTTTTGCATGTGCGTGGTTGAATTTTTCTTTGTCGGTCAATGCACGATTTCGGCGAAAATCTCCAAGCCAATACCTCACATTTCGATATGGTGCCATAAATCCACGAGTGTGTGCATACGCAGCATCACATAGATAATATTTATCTAAAATAGACAATACACACATCATCTTAAAACTATATATGTAATATAAATAATAAAGTTGAGATCGTAAATTTATACCCGGAGGAGGAAGTGGAAATGGTGCATTAGCATTTGTTAAAGATTCAGACAATATTCTAGAATCATGTGCTACTCCTTCCCATCCGGCCACGAGAAAAGTAAATACCATGTTGAAGTCACATATGGCCAAAACATTTTGATAACACTCGCCTTTTCCTCTTCCTCTATACAAATGTTGTTTCTGAACAGGGACAATAGCATGTATCAAAGTTCCATCAAGTGCACCAATCGCTCCCTATATAGAATTTAATTGTTAATAATATACATGGAAAGAAATCACAATAGAACTTGTATAATGTACCTTAAAAACTCGTCGTAATCTTTTATTACGCCCTGGAATATCTGGATTAGGATTAAAAGATGTTGGTACTATAACCTCTTTAGCAAACTCCATCATTGTTGCCAATACTTCATGAAAATACTTATGAATTGTTTGTTTCGAGTGTTGAAATCTACGCTTAATAACCGAAAAACGTTGATTGTGACCAAGCATCATAAAAAACATAGCCATTTTTTCTTCAAGGGATATGTGTTTGCTATCTTTTAACCAACCTTTTACTCTAAAATGTGTGCAAAGTCGAACAAATGAATCACGTGACATACGTAGGAGTTCAATGCATTGTCTATCATTCCCTTGCAACAACTCTAAAGTAAAATGGTGTCCGGACATAACCGAAGTGTTATCTCTTTTTCTTTTGGGATTTCTTGGCCAAAAGTATCGAAGATATAAGAACATCACAATGAGGAGCAATAACTTTTGATTATAATCCATGATAAACCTGCACAAAAAACTGCACAAAAAGCTGCTCAAACACTGCTAAAAAACTGCACAAAAACTACAGCAATTTGCTGTAAAAAACTGCACCAAAACTGCAACAATTTGCTGTAAAAAACAGCTCAAAAACTGCATAAAAACAGCAGCAAAACAGCTCTAAAAACCTGAAAAAAACAGCACAAAAAATGCAAAAAAACTGCAGCAAAATAGCACTAAAAACCTGCACAAAAACTGCACAAAAAATGCACAAAAACTACAGCAAAACAACCCAAAAACTGCACAAAAACAGATCAAAAACAGCTTCAATTTGCCAAACTACCAATACAATACACATAACGGTGTCAACTTACATAATTGTTCAAAATACAAAGCAAATAACGGTTCACATAATACGAGTCACATAACATGAATCACATCAAAAAAACAAATACCGATATCCCTCCCTACTTGAACATCCCCAATGTCGTCCCGGTCATCTTAATCCACCCTTTCAACACCTCAGGGTCCGATGGCAATGTCATCCATGCCTGTCTCATTTGTATAGACTGACCAAAAATGTTAAATGCTGCCAAAAACAAGGGATCTATAGGCTTTAACCCAACTAATTTCAACTTCTCATAGCATTCGTCAGTTGATGGTCCTTCCATGCTTTTCACCATATGCTTGAGTGCTTGTTGCATATCTTTAGCCAAATCATCTAGGGTAATGGTGGTCTTAGAGGTTTTAGCCTTTTTGTTGGGCCTAGTTTCATTATCATTAGATGTTTGAGCCTTGTTATTGGTAGGAACTTCATCACCATTTTGAAAACTTTGTTCATGAGAGTCTCCATCATCATTTTCTAGATTATGAAAGCTACCATCTTGTATCTGAAGTGTTTGGACATGTGGGGATGATGAAACTCCAGATGTTTGAGTAGATGTCCATTGATTACCACCTGTAGCACTAAGCCCTTCAAACACAGCTATGTGAAGGTCAAGATGAGGCAACGGGCGTGTTTTTAATGACATTGCCCTCGGGTTACCCTGCGCCAAATTAATAGGGACTATAATAAATACTTTTCACTTTAACATGTGACATAATACTGGAAACCTAAACAAATACACACCTTCTTAAAATCTTCCCATTCCTGAGGCGTTAAAGTGAACATATTTGTTTCTGGGTTGTATAGATTTCCAGTCTTGTTTCTCAAATAGCACCATCCTACATATTTTGATTTCATAGTATCAAAAGCATTTCTAATTTGCTTTTGAGTCAAATCCATGTGAAATTGTTCCTTGAGTTTCTTCCCTACTATAACCCAAGACTCCCTGCATAAGCTTTGTCCATTTCTACCTATCCTCCCTATTTCTTCAAGACATGTTTCTAATAAGCATTTAACAGCCTCATCCGTCCATTGTTGTCGACCATCATTAGTTTCCATCTATAATTGAATCACACATAACATACAAGACAATCAAGAATCACAATATGTATATAACATGCTGTAAAAAACTGCATAAAAAGTACAACAATTTGCTGTCAAAAACAGCTCAAAAACTGCACAAAAACAGCAGCAAAACAGCAGGAAAACAACTCTAAAAAACTGCACAATAACTACAGCAAAACAGCTCTAAAAAACTGCACAATAACTACAGCAAAACAGCTCTAAAATCAGCACAAAAACAGCTCTAAAAACTGCACAAAAACTGCATAAAAAAAGCCCAAAAAACTGCACAAAAAAAGCATAAAAACTGCACAATAACATCTACTTTGTGTTCAACATTCAAGAACCTTATGTTCAACAAGTCCAACATTAATGTAATTATCTTCTATGAAATATAAACACCAATGAAATATAAACATTCAAGAACTTTAACACCAATTTTTTGTATGTATCAAGAAGCAAAATTAGGTCTAAGAAATTAGGGCTAACAAACTAGAAGCAAAAAAGAAGCTTCAAGAAGCAAAAATTAGGTCTAAGAAATCAAGAAGCAAAAAAGAAGTACCTGGTCGAAGGAGAAGAGGGAGGTCACCGGAAAACTGGTCGGAGTCGGAGGAGGAGCAGTGTCTGAGATGGGAGATGTGGGAGGAGCTGATGTCTGTGTGTGCGTATATGATATGAGGGAGGAGTAGGGTTTTTGTGAAGATGTTATAAGAAAGAGATCCGTGTCTTATTTTTTTAGATGAAAGAAGCTGACTTCAGATCTTTTTAAAAAAAAAAACAGTCTTCAAGGGTAACGTCTGCGCGCCTGCAGACATTAGCTCCCTTGAAGATGTTTGAAGAAAAAACAAACACCCCCTTAGTATTAGATACCGATGAGGTCTAGAAAAAAAACTTGGCTACAGTTTTAGCGCTTATTCAAATTGATTGATTTGCAGGTGCTCCCTGGTATTTGGGGCATCTATTATGCAGGACAATGATGAAAATGAATACAATCCATCCCATTCAAGCACAAGCAAAACCATAACATGTAGCCATGAGTTGTGTGAGTTGGGTTCCACATGCAAAAACCCGAGACAGCCATGCCCGTACACTGTTAACTATGCCTCAACAGCTACATCCAGTTCTGGATCATTAGTTGAAGACATCTTGCATCTTGCAGCAGATGGTGTTAATGGATCTAACACCTATGTAAGGGCTCCAATTATAGTAGGGTATATTCTTTACTTGATCTTTGTCATTTTTTATTCCCCCCAGATGTCGTTTTCCCTTTATGGGTATTATTAGTAGTAATTAAATGCAGATGTGGTAAGAAGCAGAGTGGTGGTTACCTGGATGGTATAGCTCCTGATGGTTTATTGGGTCTTGGACTTAGTGAGGTCTCGGTTCCAAGCTTTCTTGCCAAATCCGGAGTCACAAGAAACAGTTTCTCTTTGTGTTTTGGCGAATCAGGTTCTGGGAATATATATTTTGGGGATCAAGGACCATCTACTCAAAGAACAACTCCATTTCTGCCAAAAGATGGAAAATAGTTAGGATTGTCAACACAGTTTAATGCACTTTTTTCTTTATCTTTTTTAATATTTTGGGATGTAAAGCTTAGGGTATTTTCAGTGTCTTTTGAAAGTGGGTATTTTATTGGATAAATCAGATGTACTAAAAAGGGCCGTGGGAGGTAGTGTTTGGGGATTTTGACTAGCCAAGAATTTATCACATAGAATGACCAAAAAAGATCCTCGTGAAAAAAAATTAGATTCGCCGTCATATTGGAGTATATGTAGGATAATTAGGTATTTAGTTAATTGTTGTTCTACCACTTGATAATCAGTTTAGTTGTAGATAGTGCGAAACTGATTGTTTAGCAAGATAATCAAAAACAGAATGTGTTCGCTCAAATATTAAAAACTAATTAAAAAGACCGAGTCATAATAATAAGATAATTAGCTTCTAATTGTAAACCCAAACACCCTTTTTTATAAATGTTATAAAAAACTTGATATTGTCATGCAGCATTACCTACATAATTGGAGTAGAGAACTTCTGTATCGGTGCTAATTGTCTTGATCAGACAAGCTTCAAAGCTCAATTTGATAGTGGAACATCTTTTACTGCTCTTCCAGATGGAATATATAAAGCTGTTGTTGAAGAAGTAAGCCTTCATCATCTAGATTCTTTATTACATCCGGAAAGTTCTAAAACCTGACCGTTTGCATTCTCTATTGTCATAGTTTGACAGACAAGCACATGCCACAAAGATAACTTTTGACGGTGTGCCATTTGACCACTGTTACAAGTCCAGGTATTTGAAAAGTAAATAACATTTTTTTATTTACTTTTTTTGTATTTTAATTTTTATGATTCTTTTTTGCGTTTTCATGGTGATTTTGGTGCCAAACAGTTCTCAAGAACTGCTAGAAACTCCATCAGTGACTATTAAGTTATCAGTGAACAACGCCTTTTTGGTCCGCAATCCACTTTTTGTTGTGAATCACAGTCAGGTTAGTGTTCTAAAAGGTTATTGTTGTTTACTTGTTTTAATGTGAGATTTTCACAACTATCAGCTTCGGTTACCAACTAATTGTTGAAATAAGCGTTCCAAAAAGTAACAGGAGTGATCACCTTTATGTTTGTTAAGTAACATTATCTTTTCAATCCGTTATGAGTCATTTAATTACTAGAACAATGAGTACTTATTTAGAAACATTTTTCTACAAATTAGACCACTTGAACAAAAGAAGTTAAATGTGCCTAAAAAGGTTCAATAGATTTTATGAACTTATGATTAAAAGTTGGTTTTCTTTTTGGCTGATTAGAACTAACGTAATTTCATCTCGTTAAGGATTCAATGATATGATGTTTTTTTGCCACCTTTGACTGGCTGTTCCTTTAAGCAAATAAACAAAACAAAAAAGCTGGACTAAAAGATGGTTAGCCAAACAGAAAAAAAAAAGTAATTGGACTACGATTTAAGCCCATGTTATCGCTTCAGTAAAAAAGAAACAAACGGAATTTAGACTAGGAAGGGGTGGACTACATTTCCGAACATATTGTTACAAACTTACAATGCAGGCACTATTGGATTTTGGGCCCTGTACAGGCCCAATTTATCCCACTTATGGTTTTACGAAGTAGCACTTGCGTTTGTTGTTTGAAGATCATAATGTTTTTTGTGCCCTTTTGTTGAATTGCAGGGAGGAATTGTTGGAGTTTGTTTAGCTATACAGTCATCGCCTACTGAAATGGGACTTATTGGACGTAAGCATTCTTAGTCTTCCTTTTGTTTGCTCATTGTTTTTCAAACTAATTCAAACATCCAGTATTTAGTGAAGGTTGTAAACTATCTATCAGATAGATTGGGTTGACCCACAAACACCTTTTTGTCCACTTTTGAAATAAGTTTATTGCGAAAGCAATATTATTACAACAAGAATCTAAAACCCTAATAAAAAACATCTTAGGAGGTTGTGTTCATTAAAAATTAATGACTTTGCACGAGTTTTAATTCGTTTGAACGATTCCAACCCTTTTAGCTAATTTTGTGGATTTAACCCGCGTAAATTGGTAAATTGGTTGTTGAGTTCATGATTTCCTTTTAATAATGTAGAATGCTTCCCTTTTCATATGTGCAAAGAACTTCATGACAGGATATCGGTTGGTTTTTTATAGGGAAAATCTTACACTCGGATGGTCACACTCAAGATGTGAGTATATCAACCACTTCTTTTTACAGACAGTTGATGTCAATTGTCAACCACCTTTTATCAAATTTATTAGCTTTGGTGGGTATAGTGGTCTATTTCAAACTTTTTTAAGACCATTATTCACTTGAGGATACCCTTTTTACCATAAAATGAAATTCTCTATCACCATATGTTGATTTGATAAATCAAAACCACCAAGGCTTGACACAAAGTTTCGATATTAGATAAAAGATGTCATATTTGACCCTTGTACGTGTTAGGATTTTTTGGCTATATGAAAAATGTGTCCATCCCACATCGGTGCAAGGATGAAAGCTTGGGAGGACTCCAAGCTTATAAAAGGAGTCCAAGGCTTTGGTTTTAAAGTGCCCCAACCAAAAATACACTTGAAGTGTTTGGTTCCTTCTTTCTTTTCTAGTTCTCTTGTCTTAGAGTGTAGGAAGGTTTTGGTTAAACGCTTCGGAGAAGTGTGGTTGTAATTGGGCGGGGGGAGGCTTGAGAGATTAGTCTGTGTGATTGTAAAACTTTGTCGCATAGTGGATCTTTCTCTCTGGAGGCCCGTGGTTTTTCTCCGGTTTTGGAGTTTCCACGTATATTCTTGTGTTCAGTTATATTTCTCTATTGTTAGCTTTGGGAGGGTTGTTGGGAATCTTTGAGACCGCTTGTTTTCCCAACAAGTGGTATCAGAGCTCCAGGTTTTGGGGGAGGTCTCGGTTTAGAAGGTTCGTAGTATGCTCTGTGGTTGCAGCTTAGTCTGATCTTCCACATCAGAAACGAATTTTCTTGGAGGGTGTCCTGGTATTTTGAAGGTTCGTAGTATGCTCTGTGGTTGCAGCTTAGTCTGATCTTCCACATCAGAAACAAGGATTCGGTTGATTCGGTTGACTGTTTGTATACGGTAAAATTATACGCGAGCCGGATATACGCATTTTGCCCTGGGAAGGTTCTGGCTAGGAAAGACTTGGTACTTAAGTGTGTCCATTGTACCCACCTCTCTTTCCTGGGAATCCTTTGTTGGGTGTATTGCTTATAGGCTTGGTGTTCTAGTGTACAATATTGTTTTTGAAGATACGGATACGATGTCGAAATACAGTCCCATGAGGTTCGACGTAGAGAAATATGATGGAAGAATCAACTTTGGCTTGTGGCAAGTTCAAGTCAAGGATGTGTTGATTCAATCTGGGTTACACAAGGCGTTGAGGGGGAAACCGACCCCTGTTCCAGGCAAGGATTCAAGCGGAACCAGTAAAGACGATGATGAAGAATGGGAAGATTTGGATTTGAGAGCGGCAAGTGCGATTCGTTTGTGTCTAGCAAAGAATGTTCTTGCAAATGTGCATGGGATATCAACTGCAAAGGATTTGTGGGAGAAGCTTGAGCAGTTGTATCAAGGCAAAGGCATCTCAAATCGGTTGTATCTCAAGGAACAGTTTCATACCCTTCGTATGGATGGAGATACAAAAATTTCAGATCATCTAAGTGTTCTTAATAATATCGTGTCAGAACTGGAGGCTATTGGAGTGAAGGTTGAAGATGAGGATAAAGCACTGAGGCTCATATTATCTTTGACATCTTCCTATGAGCATATGAAGCCCATTCTGATGTATGGGAAAGAGACCCTGAAGTATGCGGATGTTACTGAGAAGCTATTGTCTGAAGAGAAAAGACTGGGTAGTAGCGGTCATACTTCGTCAGAAGGAACGGTTTTAATATGCGGGAACGGGAAGAAGAAGCACTCACAGAAGATTCCTGTATGCTGGAAGTGTGGACAGTCTGGGCATGTCAAGAGAAATTGTCCAGGTGGAGCAGATTCGGCAAGCAGCTCCAAGTCAGCTAACAATGTCTCCGTCGTTATTGACGGTGTTGAATTCCTTTGAAGTTATGTCATCCCTATGGTATGCCCGTGCTACCATGAAAGGAGATGCAATTTTGTTAGCGGGTTCACGGATTTACACATGGGCATTGGGTTAGCATAGATGCAAGATGTGTGGTGAAAAATTGATGTTGATTGCTGATGAACTTCCGGGTATGCCAAGTGGGGAAGTTGCACCATAAAATTTTCAGCAGGTTTTTTCAACATGTGCCGAGAAGAAATTCTTAGAATGGTCTATTCTAAATGGAGATACTCTTTTATGGTGGAGTATGATCGTCGGTTGAAGACGGTGTTCCTTTGATGTGGTTGTTTTTTTTTCATATATCCAAGGTGGAGATTTGTTAGGATTTTTTGGCTATATGAAAAATGTGTCCATCCCACATCGGTGCAAGGTTGAAAGCTTGGGAGGACTCCAAGCTTATAAAAAGAGTCCAAGGCTTTGGTTTTAAAGTGCCCCAACCAAAAATACACTTGAAGTGTTTGGTTCCTTCTTTCTTTTCTAGTTCTCTTGTCTTAGAGTGTAGGAAGGTTTTGGTTAAACGCTTCGGAGAAGTGTGGTTGTAATTGGGCGGGGGGAGGCTTGAGAGATTAGTCTGTGTGATTGTAAAAATTTGTCGCATAGTGGATCTTTCTCTCTGGAGGCCCGTGGTTTTTCTCCGGTTTTGGAGTTTCCACGTATATTCTTGTGTTCAGTTATATTTCTCTATTGTTAGCTTTGGGAGGGTTGTTGGGAATCTTTGAGACCGCTTGTTTCCCAACAGTACGAATCAGTTTTTGACCCTTGTACGGATTACTTTGGGTCACACTTTGCCTCTATCGAGCTAAATGGGATTTATTAAAGATTGGTTGAAGTGAAAGCCAAAATGTTTTCATAATGCATTAAACCATTTCATTTAAAAACAAGATTATCGTTGTAATAATATAGTTTTTGAATTATAGTTGAAACCTTAGTTTTATTCCTATAATTAAAGAAAAGAAAAAAAAAACAAGGTGTTTGTAGGCTGGGCCCGACCCACCCTAAAAGTTTACTTTTTTTGACCTGTTGTCCAACTTTCCAGACACTTAGTTATATGACATGTCAGCCAAATTTCTTACTAGTCGAAAAAAACTGTTGATCCTTGAAAGACATGGTTATAAATAATGTTTTGATTCTTAGGTCAACCACTTAGGGGCGGGGACACGATAGGAAGTAATGCCAGCTCGCCAATTTCACTACCGACGACAACTGAGCAACAGAGGGCCCCACCTAACACTCATGCGGTTGGACCTGCTGTTGCTGGTAGGACACCCTCAGCTGCTTTCATGTTGAATTCATCTTGTTTACTATTGTTGTTACTTATTTCATCAACTATGGTGTAAATATCACTCTTCCTTATAGCTTTTAGGAGTAAGACTTCCCTTGTTTGTTTGTTTCTGGATATGTTTTGTTCTAAAATGCTTCATGTAAATATATGAAAGAAAGGATGGTGCTTGGTCTAGTTTGCATTACATATTCACTTGAAGAAAGCGGTCAGAATGGTAATCTGTATCGGCACAAATAGTGTTAAGTGTCAATGCTTGATTGGTTAGAAGCGCAACTCCTTCACGGTTGTTTTTTTATCATTGTTGCAACGAGGGGTGTGCTAAGACAGAAGTGGACTTGGGAAAGTTCTTTTCCGAAACCCAACTCATGTTTCGGATCAATGGACTTGTGGATGTCAATGGTCCAGCAACATTGAGGACATGTGTCCATATATTCTATGGTCGAGGCTTGAGGAGGTTCGACATAACTCCCCCTTCCTCACTACCACTTAGGGGAAATGCAAACATGTAGTACATGTCCCATTGTGTTAATAGACGCATCGAAATAAGGGCAGCTTGTTTTCACGGACACCTAGCTCATTTTGCAATGGAAATAAAGAAATTGAGATTAAACAAAGTGAGAGTAGAGCATAAAGATCCGACTCAAGGATAGAATGTAGCATACTAAATTTTATTTAAATACTAGGTTCAGGAATTATATTATTTAATTAATGAAATATTCAATTATTTGTAATGGTAGTAAATCCAAGTTTAGTATTAAATGGAATGAGAATTGAAGTTCTATTAACCATAAACACAAGTTTTGACTAAGGTTAACATTGTCCATACTTTTACAAAATTGTTTTGAGAGAATTCTACAAAGAGTATTAGAAGTTAAGATGTTGGAACCCATCTCATATTTGGCATATGTGTAACACCCCAAAATCCAATATGCAAGTCTTGGAAAGTGGATGCAAGCAACTTGATTCGTAAATACAACGCAAAACTGTGTTCAGAATCCATAACAGACCGTCCCCAATTGGTATCGATATGTGCCACAATCTAACTTCTCTAGCCGCAATTTATGGAGTTGACGCGTGAGCTAGTGACTGAAGTTCATGACGGAGCGTCACCATTTCGTAATGGTCTGTTACTTGCACATAAGACAAATCCTTAGGATCTAACGCATGAAAGTATGACCCAGATTCGTGACGGACCGTCACCAATATGTAATGGTGTGTTTTGACCGCCTTGCATATATAAAGAATTCGATGTCATTCCGTTCACTCACATCTCCCGAAAAACTTTCGCACTACTTTTAACGTATCCCAAGCCCCCGAGACCTACCTTTGAGCATAGTTAGTCAGCACCTCGTCGACAAACTCGGTAAATAGTTCGCAAGTATTATTCTGCTCTGACTGTTTAAGATTGATTAATAAACGTTAAGTTAGATATGCTTATTTAGTACACATACATGTATAATTTTAGGTTCCTAAGCTAGGAACTTATACTCTATTTGTGTAGTAGCAGAGATATTACTAAGGTGAGTTCTATGAATGTTTGTTACTATGTGAACATTCTTCTCCTAACCGGTAATTGTTTGGGCTTGTATCTTGCAAACTCATGACTGTGTAACCCATATCTATAACCTGAGTATACGTACACATGTATATTGAGGACCCTTATATGTGCCATGTGTTCGGATCTGTGGTGTATTGGGATGCAAGTCACTGGCCCATGTATCGGGAGCCTGTGGTGACGTTAGGTTATAATAACATGGGTGGTTGCAAGTTATGGTTATGTTAATATATGATTTGATAACTATGTATATTCATGAACTCACTTGCTTAAGCTGGCGTGTCTTTTAAGCATGTGTCACATGTCACTCCGATGTAATATTGTACTTGTGATTCTAGACAGATTAATATATGTTTGTGTAATAACAGTAAATATGTAACACCCTAACCCAAATGGGCTAACGTGTCACTATAAAGTGGTTCAGAAACAAAAGTCATAATTCCACTAATTAAGCCAAAGTCGGAAATACATAAAAAAAAGTTAGAACAAACCTGAATGTCCAATACAATTATTCAGAAAACATAAAGTTAACGGGCATCTTCAGATTAATCTTAAATCATTAGTCTTCTCTTTTGATCTCGGCCAAGGTATCATGTGAACCTGAGGTGTACAAAAGGTTAACAGAATGAGCCAAAAGCCCAGTACGGAATAATAGTCTCAAATAGCAAATATCAATCAATTGAAATGATATCAGAATATCTCATAATGTAAATTGATAAGAAGCAAAACAAAACAAAGCATAACATATAAATGAACTGAACCATATCATACAGATGTACCCATAAGCATAGTTTGATTATACGTGACAACATATAGAGGCCACTCATGTATATCAATCACATGAAATGGTGCAGGTTGGCATGCCCACAACCATTACTGAAACTAAGCTAGGACTGATCCATACGCCTCCTAATAGCTATGTATCACACTAATAGTTATGTACACACATGTACTTAAGACACGTCCTGAACTGATCTCTCCGTCAAGGGAGGAGCATATATTGTCAATGCCACAACAACATGCCCATGGGACTCTCCATGGGAAGTGAGCGTTGAGGGTAACAGAGTACTGAAAATTTGAGTCACATAATCTAATGCAAATAGCCATTGCAACTGATAACACATATAGCATATATATCGGAACATGCCATAATGAGTATGATATAATCACAAATCTATTGCATGATATCAAAGTCAAATTCCACAATCAAAATCAGAACAGGAAGCGAACGGACAGTCAAGTGAATCGAGGTTTAAAGACGTTAGGAGTTTCAAAGGTATACGTATTCAACAGTTTAATTTAATCGAATATAATAATCAAGAGGAAGGGTAAGGATACGTACCTTACATATTGGTCAAGTAAAGTTTATCTTTTCGTTCGGTCATGCATCGTATTTTTAGATCGTTGGTCTTGTTAATAAACTATCAAATAATTCATATAAGTTTAGTATGACATATTTATTTTAAATGTATCATAAAAGTATAGGAAATTTAATGAGGCCTTTACTTTATCATTGGATTTTATATCACCAAATAATTATATGTTTATTTTAGAATTATTGTAAAAGAAATAATTATAAAAGTTAAAATATAGTTAGTAAAGTACGTTGAGGAAGTTTTCTAAAGCCTCAAACTATCTACACACTTGGTGTGTAGATAGCCAACCTAAAAATGTGTTTTTTTATCCTATGTGCATATCCTGCTGTGGCCAAAGCGCGGCGTTTTGGTCCGGTTAACCAGAAAAAGACTGACGGGTGTCTGACGGGTCTGTTGACCGGACCAAAACGCCGAGCTTTGACCGGACCAAAACGCGGTCAAAGCTCGGCGTTTTGGTCCGGTCAACAGACCAGTCAGACACCAGTCAGTCTTTTTCTGGTTAACCGGACCAAAACACCGTGCTTTGGACACAGCTCAACACTGCAGGGTATGCACATAGGATAAAAAAACACCTTTTTGGTGTGCCAATAGGCAAATGGGTGTGCAAATAGGTACACCCTTTCTAAAAGACTCGAAAAATATGGGATAGTTTATAAAATCTTGAATGGTTTGGAAATCTAGAAGGGTTAAAAAATATGAGTAAGATGTCAGATTTTAATCAAAACATCAGACTTTAACCAAAAACACCAGATTTTAACTGAACTTATCATATTTAACTTAGAACTATTGGACTCGTTTGATTTTAACTTTAATAGCATTAGGATTTAACTGGACTAGTTATTTTTGTGGGAAGTTTTGGTGTGAATGGAAAGTCTCAACTGGTAAAACCACTTTGTCCCACATTGGTGTGGGAACAAAATGATAGGCTATTGATAAGGTGAAACCTTAACCAAGCCTTTGAAGTCTTATGACATCTTTTACCACAAGTTCTACCCGTGCCCCAGGAGGGTGCAAAAAATTGAGTTTCGGAACTGGAATTTAGTTGAACTCGTGCGTGCCCGCACGTCATGCGGACACGAATGCAACTCCAAAAACCCGGTCTCTCGCGTGAGACCGTTTTTGCACTATATAACCAGATCATACCAAGAATTCAAAAAACTGGGTTACATCTAATTTAAAGATGGAACAATAGGTCGGGGCTTGTATGATAGCCATTTCTTGACTCTCGAAATGTGAAACAAGAGTCTCGTTAATTAGTGATGAGATACACACCTTGAGGAGGATCTAAAGCAGAGTTAAAGAGTTTTGCCCCATATCTCATTCTTCTTCTCTTTCACTATTATGTATTTATCTCATTCTCCTTCTAGGTATGTAATTTAACTAAAAAACATAATTTACTATAAAAAATTGTTTAATTTTTAAAACCTCACACATCCTATTCTTCATTACTACCTTTATCTTACTTACAAACACTTATTTTATTATTTTTTTCTCTTTCTTATGCCCTCACAATAAAGTATATACACTTGTATTTGAGCTTCTAATATAGAGGTTTAATTTTGTTTATCTGAAGTATTCTTTATTAGAGGATGGGATGAGTAGTACTTTGAGTGGTTTCTTAAAATATTTGAGAATATGATAATATGGTGGGTGGGATGTGAATGCTCTACTTTAAGATAAATGTTCCTTATATTGATTTACACAATGATTTTGGTGTTGTTTCCATTGTTTAGTTTTGTGTAATTGTCCATAGTTTTGCATAGAACTGAGTGAAGCATAGTTCGTTTCATTTCGTTTGCTACGACATTTCATTCTCTTCTTTCTTTTTTTAGCTTTTGTCAGTCGTTTTTCATCCAGATATCATTATACGACGTCCCCCTTTCACCTTTTCAACCCACATCAGACATTGGAACCACTACATACCTCAATGAAGGACAAGATAAAGAATAGAATTTGTGAAAGTCGAACTATAAGGAGCGGATGAGAGAAATTTAGCAAGTTATACAAGCAAAAGATTACGGTGTATTTATAACGAACAAAGTGCCTTATTTATACAAACATAAAAATTGTTGTAAAACATTATTGGTGCTAAAAAAGTAATTATTACAAAAAAAAAAACAAAAAAAAAAAACAAAGAGAGAGAGAGAAATATTCTAACGATACATAATTACAACCCACAAAATTCTAGTTGTCTTATAAGTCAGAACTCATAAAAAGGTTATAAGGGCCCAATAGAAAAAATAAAAACCAAGGCCCATTTAACACAAACACCCATTTCCCCACCTATATGGCTATATCACTTCCACTCAAAACCCTAACCCTCCTTGCCGAAACCCTAACCTCCCTCCCACTTTCTCTCTGCACCCAAAAATGGCCGCCGCCCGCCCTCTCGTCACCGTCCAGCCACTCGAATCCGACATGGCCACCGACGCCACCACCACCCTCCCCCTCCCCTCCGTCATGAAATCCTCCATCCGTCCAGACATCGTCAACTTCGTCCACTCCAACATTAGCAAGAACTCCCGCCAACCCTACGCCGTCTCCCGCAAAGCCGGCCACCAGACCTCCGCCGAGTCCTGGGGCACTGGCCGTGCCGTATCCCGTATCCCCCGTGTCCCCGGCGGCGGCACTCACCGTGCCGGCCAAGGAGCCTTCGGAAACATGTGTCGCGGTGGCCGTATGTTCGCTCCCACGAGGATCTGGCGCCGCTGGCATAGAAAGATCAACGTTAACCAGAAACGATACGCCGTCGTTTCGGCGATCGCTGCGTCTGCGGTTCCGTCGCTTGTGATGGCGCGTGGCCACCGGATTGAGACGGTGCCGGAGTTACCACTAGTGGTTAGTGATTCAGCTGAAGGTGTGGAGAAAACGCATGCTGCAATTAAGGTTTTGAAACAGATCGGTGCGTATTCGGATGCTGAAAAGGCGAAGGATTCGGTTGGAATTAGGCCTGGAAAGGGGAAGATGAGGAACAGAAGGTATATTAACCGAAAAGGACCGTTGATTGTGTACGGAACTGAGGGTGCTAAGTTAGTGAAAGCGTTTAGGAACATACCTGGTGTGGAGATTGCTAATGTGGAGAGGTTGAATTTGTTGAAATTGGCTCCTGGTGGACATTTAGGTAGGTTTGTGATTTGGACGAAATCGGCTTTTGAGAAGTTGGATTCGATTTACGGGTCGGTTGATAAGGTGAGTGAGAAGAAGAAGGGGTATGTGTTGCCCAGGGCCAAGATGGAGAATGCCGATTTGGCGAGGATTATTAATTCGGATGAGGTGCAGTCGGTTGTGAAGCCGATTAAGAAGGAGGTGAAGAGGGCGGCGATGAAGAAGAATCCTTTGAAGAATTTGAATACTATGCTGAGGTTGAATCCGTATGCCAAGACTGCTAAGAGGATGGCTGTGCTTGCTGAGGAACAGAGGAAGAAGGCTAAGAAGGAGAAGCTTGACAGCAAGAGGCAGCCCATTTCTAAGGTATATTTAATTCAATTTCGATTCGTTTTTTATTGTTTTTGTTTAATTATATATGTGTTGGGTTCTAATTGTTTTGTTGCTTGATTGTCTGGTAAGCAGTAACTCACATTTTGTGTTTGGTTTTGTTTCATATTCTGTTCTTTATTTTTAAGTTTCAAAGGAAGTAAAAGTGAATGTCTATTATTCGGTTAGTTAAGACTTTAAGTATAACTGTGTGCTAGTATAGTAGTATGCTTCATGAGTTTTACTCCTAAACTTACTAAAGACATTTTTTTGACTGATTCAAACAAAGTACTAGCTTTTTCGGTGTTTTTGACAAGTATATTTGAAATGTGGGTGTTATAGAATCTAAGTTATGTAACGGTTAAGTATTTTCTCATTTTTTGTGTTTGAACGGAAGGTTAGTTTAGTTTGTACTATTTGAGCATAATTACAGTTATGCATTCTTTTTTGATGCATTGATGAACTTATATGATATTGAGAGCATTTTAACAGAAGATTTTTGTTGGATAGATTGCAAGCTAATTTTTCTGTGACATCTTGGTTTTGTAATAATTTGTTATTGTCAATGCATATGTTGTTCATTTTAGTTAATGGTATCGGTTTATAGATAATTTATTTGTTGCACCATGCAAAGATACTTGTACTCCATAAGACTAAGTTGTTTAACCAAGTGGGATTGTACATCATCATGTTGAGAATTTAGTCTAGTCTAGCCTTTGAAAGATGTAACGCTTTGTTATATAATTTATTTGTATTTTCTTCACTTACATAATATTTTGGCGCGTTTACAAATAACTCGTGATTTCATTCTAGGTTCAAAGTATTTTTTTCCCAGGAAAGCAATGCATTTACTTTTTATGTACAAAGTAGGGCATATATGACATAACGTAGACTGTTGATAGATCTATAACAAGTTTTAGTATATCTCATCATAGTGTTTGATTTTGTCTGAAGTTTGATGGACTTACTGAATGAGGTTAATTTTAAGTTGAGAATTGTATAAATGATAACCTGTATTTAATATTTATATTGCTTTACATATTATACATAACTGATATCCTGTATTTGATATTTATTGCTTTACGTTTTAAGTAGAGAATTGTATAACTGATAACCCTTGTTTAATGTTTCTGCTTGGCACTATGTGCAAGTGTTTACACGCAGTTTTCACGCATACTAGATGAATGGTCTTTTACTTGCTGAACTAGAGCAATTTGAACATGTGTTAAGTTTGAATGACTGTAATTTTGTGAAACAGGAGGAGGCTGCTAAAATTAAGGCAGCTAGCAAGTCATGGTACAAGACAATGATCTCTGACAGTGATTATGCTGAGTTTGATGTTTTCACTAAGTGGCTAGGTGTTTCACAATAATTTTTCTACTCTACTCTCATATGCTTTGAAGTCGCTGCTGCATCTGTTTGTTAGGTTTGAGATAGTATAAACACTTTATCTTTTGTTAATTTGGATTTTTGTTGTGGGTTTAGTTTGGCAACAAGTTTTGTTGTGATTCGGCTTCTGTTATTGGATTTGAATCTATTTTACCAATTATCAATCTTTGGTTCATGGACTGCAGTTGCTTTTTACAAGTTTCAGTTTATTTAATTCCAATAATTTATTTCTTTAAAAACATTAGATAAACCAAACATTTTTCAAATATGTGAACTTGAACATGACTTGAAAGTATCATTCATTTTAAAGATGTTAAAGATGTATACTGCATTTATCTGATCAAGTTAAAGATGTGTAAGTTGAATGTTTGCGATTTCATTGGAAAGACCTTGTAAAAACTATAAATTTGTTTACTTAACAGGATAGTGTCATTGACTTAAAGACAATGATGGTTTAGTTAAAAAAATTGAACAAATCCAATTGAATGTTACTTTTTTAACTTGATTGTTCTAGTGTCATGTCTAAACTCTGAAATGGCCACCACCACACCATTAGTGGCGGATCTAGAAAATCCGTAGGGTAACGTTTCAATAAAAAGGGGTAACGAAATCAAAAGAGCGTCAATTTTTTTCAAAATTTACACTAACGTCGGAGCGTCACCGGAGCCTCAAGGGGCAACAGAGGTTACCCCTTCTATCACTCTAGGTCCGCCCCCGCACACCATGACATGGGGTGGTGTTCCGGTGTGGTGGAGGCCTCCACGCCAAAACCACGCCTCCACACCGTGGAGTCTTAAAGAGAAGCTGGGGAAGTGTAGTGTTTGTGAAACTGGAAACACCCTCCTCCTAGCTATGAGGAAGCGGGTGAGCGCATGGCTGGTCTATCTCTGCTTCACTGTCATTTTTTCGACGAAAGAAGCTCTTTGCCGTCGGATGTTCAGGTTGGATCTCTATCTTCTTGTTTATGCGGGGAAGAACCGGAAACGGTGGATCCCATATTGTTTATCCTTAAAAGTTTGGGCAACAATTGCCTTTGGGTGAAGCTCTCAAAGAAAGGTAGGAGGGAGGGTGGTCCAATCAGTCCTCTTGTTGGCCTGTTGGGCTTGTGTTGGAGCCGTGGTGGCGGAATAACCAGATTTTCAATCATAAGAAGGCTTGTGTTGGAGCCATGGTGATGGAAATCAAGTCGGTGGGGTCTCGAACAAACTACTTGAACATAATATAAGAAACAGAAAATAATAGATATAGCTATTTTTTTAATGTGTTATGTTGGAGATATGATACAAAACTGAAAGTGTAAATGAACCATACAAAAATTGTAAGAAATAATAAGAACACATAAATGTAACGTGGTTTACACCACTAATTTGATTGGCTACATCTACGACCAAGAAGAGGAAGTTTTATTTGATATGGTGAACACTATTTGTATAGATTGCTAGAAACAATTTTCATAACGAACATTGTGGCACATCTTTAATCTTTAATGTAATGAAAGCAACAACACACTAGCTAGGTTTTTTCATACCAACACACTTTACATTGATCCATATGATTTTCATTTTTTTTGAACTACAAAGATATTTTATTAAAAAGAGACCACACTAGCAAGTAACTAGAAAATGATCGCTACCAATCTAATAAATTGAAATTTGATTTATTTTTTAACGACACGAAAAGATTGGCTTTGATCTCCTCCACATGGGTGATCTTTTCAACTACTTCACTGGTATTTTTCGATTATCAAACATGATACATTAGTAAAAGTTGATATAGAACAGAACCGAATGAAGTATACTATAACATAGCTATGGGTACAGTGGCGAAACTTGAGATTTCCGATCGGGGGGTCGAAAACGTATATACCAAAAATTTCTATAAGACTGGGGGTCAAAAATGTATATATCCAAAAATTTCTATACGAAAACTATATACTCTCTACTACTGAGTGAAAAGTTCGTGGGGTCGGTCGCCCCCTCCCGCCCCCACAAAGCTACGCCCTTGTATGGGTATGTTCTAACCAGTGGCGGATTCCGAATTTTTTTTACTGGGGGTTCCTTTTAATAGATTCTTACTAATTCTTACTCATTTTGTTTTCAAATCATACAAGATTTCCACTAATTTTTTCTAAACTGAAGGAGTTCCAAAAAACCCTATGGATCCGCCCTTGGTTCTAACATAACCGTGCATATAAACCATACCAAGTATTTATAGTAAAAAAAGTTCAAAACAAAATTAAAGACTTAACATAAATGAATAAAAATGTAAGACGTTTGTGTGCTGCAATACATGGATGAAAAAAATTATACTCTACAACTGCAATACATGGATGAAAAAAAATATACTCTACAATAAAAGACATCAAACTGTCTAAAAATGAAACTACAAGGACTGAATAGATAGATGATTAAACTAGAAGGGTAAGGCTGTCGTAACTTACATTTCTTAATCCACATGTGACGTGGCGTACTTCCTTAAATTGCGTGCAGGATTCACTTGCACGTTATCTATCCATTTGACGTCATTGAGATAGATATAGACGATATCTGCCCAATATATGTATAATTAGACTGTATCCAATGTATCGCCTGCATTTATTACATGCATCCTAGTTATTACTGGCACATCAGTTTTTTACTCATTCTTAACAAATGCACTCTCTCTCCTCTTTTTAACTCCAACTCATCCTTCCCACATACACCCTCTCCCCTCTACTTTTTTTTAAGCTTAAAATTGAATGGGCCCACCTTCTCTTTCTGCACTTGGTTGCACTTCCTCACCTACAAGCCTTCCCCCTCATCACCCACTCCATTGCATCCTTCCCACATGCAGCCTCCACGTCACCAAATGCACCCCCTTCACTTGAAGCATTGGAGGCAGTCTTACTGGTTCACATGCCCTGTCCGCGTTGCGGAGCGTTAGCCCGAATATTTCTCAAACAATTAAAAAAAATACAATAGTTTTGCTAGAAAAAAAAACTAAATCGATGGCAAGACCGTAATTTTGAGGTCGGGGCAAAACTGTAATTTGTCTGGACTAATGAGCAAGTGTTACGCAGCCGCTTGGCACGAAAAAATATTAAATCGAGTCAACCAATTAAAATAAAACACTTCTATAGTTTTGCTTAAAAACTAAAACAATGACTATACTATAATTTTGAGCTAGGGGAAAAATTGTAATTTTTGGCTGGGCTAAAATCGTAATTTATCAAAAGCTAAAGCGATGTCGATACTGTTATATTTTAACCAGGGGCAAAATCGTAACTTTAAACAGGGGCAAATTCATAATTTTTAACTGGGGTAAAATCGTATCATACACGGGCCAATGGGGATTTAAAACAAATAACTAAAACGATGGCAATTATGTAATTTTTAACTGGGACAAAATTGTATTTAAAACAAATAACCTCACACCGTGCCAGTCAGACGGGCGTGTACTAATGGACTATGGCAGATTGTCAGTGATGATAGACACTGATATAGGGCACAACTTATTTGCGTAGCAGTCGATATCATACCGTCTAGTAGTTCACACGGGGAAAGCCCCCACTAATTATGGATACGGTTTGGGTAAAGAAAAAGGAAATGGTTAAACATACTTTCAACTTCGGGGTAACCCTCACGGCAAATAAGCCAACGAAAGTCAAACCACGTTTTTCAGAAACAACTTAAAACCAAACAACCAAACGTGAACTCACTCAACTTTGTTGTTGACTAGTTGTTACATGCCTTACAGGTCGCTAAATGCTTGGAGCTTGCACGAGGAAGAAGTCGTTGTGGGATATGGACTATTATGTCCTGTGCTTAATAAATAAACTTTGTGAACTTATGGAACTTATATTTTGGTCATTAAACTTATGAACTATGAACTTATGTTTCGAACTTACGTTTTATGCTTCCGCTGTTATCTTAAAAATCGGTTACCTTCTTTAGGTCACCAATCGTATTGTGCTTGGTCTTATTTACGTAATTGAGTTGTTCAATATGATTGGTGGCTCGATCCTGGTCACGTCACGCCTCCAAGCGGTGGTACTCCGCATGGTGGATTTTGGGGGTGTGACAGATTGGTATCAGAGCCATTGGTTATAGTGAACTTGGTTTTAAAAAGGGAAAGGCTTTTTGATAAAACCAGACTATAACCTGTACAGTGCTCAACGATCCACAACGACGCTTCGCTCCACGTGCAAGACTCGACACCATAAGTGGTATGATTTATGTTATATTGTCGGTTAGATAGTTCTCACTGTGTATTAGATAATGTGATAATTGTTATTTGAACCTTGTGTGCTTACGCTCTACTATCGTCCCACACTTACGCACTTTCGCGACACTTTTCTCACTTACGTTGCTTCATTATGAAGATCATGAGCGGACGCGGAGGACGTATCAACCTCACTCAAGCCCAGTTGACGGCTTTGATCAACGAACGAGTCGCTGAGGCACTCGCAGCTAATCCTGCAGGAGGTATAACCTGCTATATCAACCCACCCTAGGACGTTTAGATCCTACCTTCACAAACCAGCCCTCGTGCTTAACCTTGTCTTTTATTCTCGCGCAACAGGTCAACATGCTCAACCTCCTGTGTGCACGTTCAAGACGTTCATAGACTGCCGACCAACTACTTCCAGTGGCACTGAAGGAGCGGTAGGCCTCCTACACTGGTTCAAGAAGCTTAAGTCTGTTTTCGAGATGTGTAAATGCCCCGAAGACCGTAGGGTGAAATATGCTACCGGAACACTTGAAGGAGCTGCGTTAACCTGGTGGAAGGCACAGGTTCAATTACTAGGGCTGGCAGTTGCTAATGCCACCCCCTGGAATGGTTTCAAAGAGCTGATTAAAGAGGAGTACTGTAGTCGGGATAACATCCACAAACTAGAGGTGGAATTTTTCAATCTGAAAATGACGGGATCTGAGATTGAGGCGTATACTAAAAGGTCAAATGAGCTGGCCATCTTATGCCCTACCATGGTGGACCCTCCCATCAAACGAATTGAGCTGTATCTCAAGGGCCTTGTACCAGAGATTCAAAGTCACGTGACTTCAGCCAACCTGGGTACCATACAGCAAATCATCAAGTTGGCCCATCGACTCACTGACCAGGCGGTGGAGCAAAACAGGCTGCCCAAACGAATTAGTGCCACAGCTACTTCTGATGCACCTACCGACAACAAGCGAAAATGGGATGGGAACTCCAATAAAGGTTCAACTTCAGTTCAGTCTCAACAGCGAAAGACTGATGACTACCAGAGTCCCGGTCAGCAATCTTCCGGTAACCAAGGACAGGGTGGATACCGAGGGAACCACCCCAAGTGCAACCGGTGCAACAAACATCACAGCGGGCAGTGCAACAAAGGTCGCTGTCAGAGATGTCAAAAGCTGGGTCATGAAGCTAAGGATTGCAGGAGCCCGCGTCCTGCAAATCAGAATCGCCAACAACAACAACAAGCTCCACAGAATCACCATCAGCAGCAGCAGGGCAACAAAGGATGCTTTCAGTGTGGCGCTGAAGGCCACTTTAAGAGGAACTGCCCCCAGCTGAACCAAAACCAGAACAATAACCAAGGAAATGGGAACCACAATGGGAATAACAATGGAGGCAACAATGGAGGCGGCAATGGGGGAAACAACAATGGCAATGGGGCAAGGGGTCGTGTGTTCGTAATTGGTCAGGGGGAAGCAAGGAACGATCCCAACGTTGTGATGGGTAAGTTTCTTCTGGACGACTTCTTTGTTACTGTTTTATTCGATTCGGGTGCCGATACTAGTTATGTGTCCTTAAAAGTTAGCCAAATGCTTAAGCGCACTCCAACACTTCTAAACACCAAACACACGATAGAGCTAGCAAATGGTAAAAGTCTTGAAGCCACACACGTAGTTAAAGGTTGTAACCTCGTCTTAGCTGGTCAGACTTTCTCTATCGATCTTATTCCTATCACACTGGGTAGTTTCGACGTCGTTATTGGGATGGATTGGCTATCTCATCATCAAGCGGAGATTGTTTGCAAGGAGAAAATCGTCCGCATTCCTCGTTCTGGTGAAGAACCTCTCATGATTCGTGGCGACAAGAGTGGTGCTGTCGAAGTCATCATCTCTTTCCTTAAGGCCCAGAAGTGTTTGTGAAAGGGCCACACTGCCATTTTAGCACTCGTTACTGACACATCAATGGAAGAGAAGAGAATTGAAGACATCCCTATTGTGCGCGATTTTCCCGAGGTATTTCCTGAGGAATTACCTGGTCTTCCGCCTCACCGCCAAGTTGAATTTCAAATCGAGCAAGCTCCTGGAGCAGCGCCAGTAGCTCGAGCACCATATCGTCTAGCTCCATCAGAACTCGAAGAACTGTCCACACAACTACAAGAACTCTTGGAAAAGGGTTTTATACGTCCTAGTTCTTCGCCCTGGGGAGCTCCAGTCTTGTTCGTGAAGAAGAAAGACGGTACCTTCAGGATGTGTATTGACTATCGCGAACTTAACAAGGTGACTGTGAAGAATCGTTATCCTCTTCCACGTATTGACGACTTGTTCGACCAGTTGCAAGGGTCGAGCTATTACTCCAAGATTGATTTGAGATCGGGATACCATCAGCTGCGAGTCCGAGATGAGGACGTCTCCAAAACAGCATTCAGAACCCGTTACGGCCATTACGAGTTTCTGGTTATACCATTCGGGCTGACGAATGCACCAGCGGTTTTCATGGATCTCATGAACCGAGTGTGCAAGCCTTACCTGGATAAGTTCGTTATTGTGTTCATTGACGATATCCTGATCTATTCTAAGAGTCAGGAGGAACATGAGCAGCATCTACGACTTATGCTGGAACTTCTTCGAAAAGAACAGTTGTATGCCAAGTTTTCGAAATGTGATTTCTGGCTTCGCGAAGTCCACTTCCTAGGCCATGTGGTAAACAAGGATGGAATTCATGTGGATCCATCTAAGGTTGAATTGATCAAGAACTGGCCTGCACCCCGTACACCAACAGAAATCCGCCAATTTTTGGGTTTGGCAGGATATTACAGAAGGTTTATCAAAGATTTCTCCAAGATTGCGCAACCTCTCACTTCACTGACTCAGAAGGGTGTCATCTATCGTTAGGGTGATGCACAGGAGTCCGCATTTCAGCACTTGAAGGATAGACTTTGTAGCGCGCCTATCCTCTCATTGCCTGAGGGCACAGGCGATTTTGTGGTTTACTGCGATGCTTCCATCCAAGGACTTGGTTGCGTGTTGATGCAACGTGACAAGGTCATTTCCTACGCATCGCGCCAACTTAAAGTTCACAAAAGGAACTACACTACACACGACTTGGAACTGGGAGCAGTTGTTTTCGCACCTTAAGATATGGAGACATTACATGTACGGTACCAAGTGCACCATTTACACCGATCACAGGAGTCTCGAGCATATCTTCAAGCAAAAGGAGTTAAACATGCGTCAACGCCGATGGGTTGAACTCTTGAACGATTATGAATGCGCAATCAAGTATCATCCGGGCAAGGCCAATGTTGTGGCCGATGCCCTCAGTCGAAAGGATACCCTACCTAAGCGTGTACGTGCTTTACAGCTTACCATCCAGTCTAACCTTCCCGCTCAGATTCGTGATGCTCAGGTTGAAGCATTGAAAGCAGAGAACATCAGGGCTGCATCCCTACGAGGATCGAGGCAGCGGCTAGAACAAAAGGAAGACGGCGCTTACTATGTAACAGGGCGCATCTGGGTTCCACTTTATGGAAACTTACGCGAGCTTGTGATGGATGAAGCACATAAGTCTCGTTATTCGGTACATCCTGGTTCGGATAAAATGTACCACGATCTTAAGACTACGTATTGGTGGCCTGGCATGAAAGCCCACATAGCAACCTACGTTAGCAAATTCTTGACTTGTGCGAGAGTCAAGACTGAATATCAGAAACCGTCAGGCCTACTTCAACAACCGGAGATCCCGAAATGGAAATGGGAGCAAATTTCCATGGATTTCGTTACCGGCCTGCCCAGATCTCAACGTGGAAACGATACCATTTGGGTGATCGTAGATCGACTGACCAAGTCTGCACATTTTCTGGCTATCAAAGAAACGGATAAGTTTTCTACTCTTGCAGACATTTACCTAAAAGAAGTGGTGTCAAGGCACGGAGTGCCAACCTCTATTATATCTGATCGTGACGCGCGTTTTACTTCTGAACGGTGGCAAGCAATGCACAAGTCTTTTGGCTCACGTTTAGATATGAGCACCGTTTATCACCCACAGACGGATGGGCAATCTGAACGCACCATCCAAACCCTTGAAGACATGCTTAGGGCATGTGTAATCGATTTGGTAATGGCTGGGAAAAGCACCTCCCGCTAGTGGAGTTCTCATATAACAACAGCTACCACACAAGCATTCAGGCCGCTCCATTCGAGGCATTGTACGAACGCAAATGCCGATCACCTCTCTGTTGGGCAGAAGTTGGTGACAGCCAAATCACTGGCCCAGAACTTGTGATAGATACCACTGAGAGAATTGCTCAGATACGACAGCGAATGGCGGCAGCTCGTGACGGTCAGAAAAGCTATGCTGATAAAGGAAGAAAACCACTCGAGCTCCAGGTTGGGGATCGAGTGCTACTCAAAGTCTCACCTTGGAAAGGTGTAGTCCGCTTTGGCAAACGAGGCAAACTCAATCCACGTTATGTCGGACCATTCGAAGTCATTGAGAAAATTGGCAAGGTAGCCTACAGGTTGAATCTACCCGAAAAACTCAGCGGAGTTCACAACGTATTCCACGTGTCAAATCTGAAGAAGTGTCTGTCAGATGAGACCCTCATAGTTCCTCTTAAGGAACTCACAATCGACGACCAGCTGCAATTCGTCGAGGAACCAGTAGAGATTACGGATCGAGATGTTAAGATCCTCAAGCATACCAGGATACCTCTGGTCCTAGTTCGTTGGAATACTCGTCGTGGCCCAGAGTATACCTGGGAACGAGAAGACCAAATAAAACTCAAGTATCCCCAGCTGTTTAAGAAAAACGCAAACACTACTGAGGCTGAAGCTACTGCAGAATTTCGGGACGAAATTCCAAATCAACGGGGGGGTGATGTGACACCCCAGGAAAATCAGGAAAACAACGCAACTTAACTAGCTTCCTCAGTAACCACGAGCTAAATTTCGGGACGAAATTCTCTTAACAGTGGGAGAATGTGACAACCCTCAAATTACATGTAACCGTACAATTTATTAATAATAATTAATGTGCTTGACGACTGTGTGGAATTACGTAACTGCTTTCTAATATCTGTGTTATATTTACATGCGCCTGTTAACACACTAGTAATGTACAGAAAAGTCATTAAATAGTCCGTTATGATTTCCTAAGTGTTAGAAATTAAAAACGTTACAAAAATATATACATAGGACACGTTACGAATTAATTAAGCAGTTTAACGAAACAGTATCGAACCGAACAACCGGATTTTACCCGGGACATAAAAATATTGTCATTGACATTGTTTTTCTTTTTCTAAGCCAGTTAGGGTCCACGAATACCCTAACACTCATTACAAAACACCACACACTAGTAAAAGGTTTAACCTTCTAATTAACAAACTAAACCATAACTAACTAGTTGAAAATCAACCATGAACCCCCCCCCCCCTTTAACCGAGTTCGGCTCCCCATAGGGGACATCGTCTTACAAAGTTGATTATTTTAATCCCATGCTTAATATCTTCCTAGCACATGAACCATTGGTTAAGGGTGGTGTATGGTCTATAAAATGGAACAAGGGATAAACATTTTAGACATTCACAACACTTGAACAATTTCACTCCTCTCTCTCTCCTTCTCTAGATATCTCGGCTGAAACCATAGGCACCACCACCACCACTTTTCTATTTCGATCTTGCTATTTCAAGCACATACAAGGGTGAAGGATCACGCACAAGGAAGCCCGGTGCTTACGGATTGCCAAGGACCTCACTACGTTGCTATTAACCACTCGTTTCTCGTCTATTTTCTTCCCTAGCCTCGAGCTAGTAGTAAGTGACTCCAAACACCTCCTTGATCTATTCTAGAGTGGTTAATAAGAGTTTCGTCGGTTGAAAATCACTAACATATAAGATCACCAACTAAAAGTCTACTAAAGTGATGAACAAGGTGGTTAATGGATGAATATGTGTGTAAATCATGTAGATCTTGTGTTGTTATGATTATTGGTTGATTATCTAATGTTTTGCTGATTAATATTGATGTGTGATGTTGTGTGGTCACTAAACATGATTAACGGAATCAATCGAACACAAGTTAGTAAGTTAGAAAGTGAAAACAGAATCTGTCCCGGTTTTACAGCCAACTTCAGTTGGCTGTAAACAGGTCATAAACTCAACGAAAAACCGATATTTTGAATCTAAAATATGTTATTATGAAATACGGTTCTAATGGCACCGGAATCGTAATTTTTGGACTTCGTTTACTATTTTTAAAGTGTCGATTTGTAACAACAACTTAAGCTGAATTTTGACAGCAATAAATGGGTGTTATACTTTCAGTCATAACCTGAGTTTTGTGATGAATCGGACCATGAAATTTGTACAGTAGATGACAACCGATGCATTTGTAATTACCCCACTGGAATTTCGTAAATCGGACACTCGGTGAATTTTTAATAAATTGTTCCGTGGACTGTGGTCAGAAATACATAAATCTGAGTTCAGTCCGGAATATGAATTTTTATAAAATATTGGTAATGACCCGGACCCCGATATTTTTACACAATAAAATATAGAACGTTTAAGACATCCTGTAAAAATTTGTGAATTTTTGGAATAATTTAACTATTTTATTAAAATGTCCGAAAACAGCCGCTTTTGAATATAAATGCTGAAATGACATAAGTTGTGACTCGCGTGTGTAAATGTCGAGTATGCTATCTGTGAATGATCTAACATGTTATATATGTTATGTGCATTATCGTATGTTTGATTTTGAGTGGGGAATGGATGGGAAACTTAGATGGGCATAAACCGTTAAAGTGATGCATGTTGTGTGATAGATACGTGTAGGAACTTTGTGTTCTATTTGAAAGCCACTAAATGACTAACTGGTAAATCATACTAGGACGTGATTGACCGACCTTGACTGTTAGCTATATTGAGAATCTAACCGAGCAAACCGAGGTGAGTTCACACTTTCTAAGGCATGGGATTCCCGATGGTTGGGAATGGGTTAAAGAAATTAAAACGGGATCTACATATTCTCCTTGGGTAGGATATGTACGGCCATCCTCCATAGGCAGGATGTCATTATTAATCCTACGAATTCTCCTGGTGCAGAATACGTACGTTCGTCCTCCTTGGGTATGACAACAACTTTAAAACTAGCTAGACAAAACTCTATCATGAAGTCCCTCAAATTATATCGACTTAATCGCCGAGGCCAATGGCGAGCGGGTCATTAGTTAATAGCGCTATTAGGTTTAACAAACCTCACACCGTGCCAGTCGGACGGGCGTGTACTAATGGACTATGGCAGATTGTCAGTGATGATAGACACTGATATAGGGCACAACTTATTTGCGTAGCAGTCGATATCATACCGTCTAGTAGTTCACACGGGGAAAGCCCCCACTAATTATGGATACGGTTTGGGTAAAGAAAAATGAAATGGTTAAACATACTTTCAACTTCGGGGTAACCCTCACGGCAAATAAGCCAACGAAAGTCAAACCACGTTTTTCAGAAACAACTTAAAACCAAACAACCAAACGTGAACTCACTCAACTTTGTTGTTGACTAGTTGTTACATGCCTTACAGGTCGCTAAATGCTTGGAGCTTGCACGAGGAAGAAGTCGTTGTGGGATATGGACTATTATGTCCTGTGCTTAATAAATAAACTTTGTGAACTTATGGAACTTATATTTTGGTCATTAAACTTATGAACTATGAACTTATGTTTCGAACTTACGTTTCATGCTTCCGCTGTTATCTTAAAAATCGGTTACCTTCTTTAGGTCACCAATCGTATTGTGCTTGGTCTTATTTACCTAATTGAGTTGTTCAATATGATTGGTGGCTCGATCCTGGTCACGTCACGCCTCCAAGCGGTGGTACTCCGCATGATGGATTTTGGGGGTGTGACAAAAACTGTATTTTTTAGGCCGTGGGTTTGGTGGGGCGGGGGTTGGACTTGGGTTGGGGCATTTGCTGACACGTGGATGGGGGAGGGCAGACATGGGCTAACCCACATTCAACACGGTATGGTGGGGCGTGGGTTTGGCGGGCTTCGCTGGGCTGACCCGCTGGGCTAATTGAATATTATTTAAAAAAAAATTAATTTTTTTAATATTTTTAAATAAAGAAAATTACAAAAAAAATTCCTAACTTTTATATTTGTTTTTTATCTCTTCTCTTATCGCCAAGACTAGTTGTAACTCTTCACCCTGTAGGTGATCAATAGGTTGGGATAGAAATTTCAAATCCTCTCGTTTTTGTTTCGCTGCATCTCTAGCGGCATCTCTAGCTTCTTTGCTCCTTCGTATTTCCGCCCTTTGTTGTTGGAATACGTTGAATGTATCCATCTTGCATGAAATGTCATCCAACTGGTCGCTGTATATTCCCCTACGCGACCCCGAACTCCCAGCTGAAGGCGATGCCGTACCAGATCTTGATTTTTGAGCACGCCTTCTTGAGGCATTTCTTCCATACTCAGGCCGGTTTGGGCTTGGCGAATCATTTAAAAGGTCATCAAACTATTGATCTCGTGCATCAGATTGGGCTTGGGACGAGGCCCTTGACCTTTTGGAAGACGAGTTAGTTTCGCTACCAATGGGGATATTCGCCCACTTTGGATGAAACTTACAAATCTCCCAACAATGCATGAAACGGAAGTCGGTCCCCACATTTGATTTGAATGTGCACACTGCATTTGTCAAAATGTCGGCTTCGGTTTCACCACTTTTTGGGTTTTGCTTTGCTTTATTTAAGAAACCACTATATTTTGTAAGTTGGGTGCTTATCTCGCTCCACTTTGAGGATAAGCTATCGTTTTCACGATAAGCCTCCCTTCCCATTTCTTCATGGAATAGTCTACTAACCGATTCCCACAGGGCGGTTCGATGTTGCGAATTTCATATTTTAATAAAAAACAAAATTTAATATATTACAAAGTTATATAAAAAATAACTATTAATAAAAAGAAAGGTTAAGAATACCTAAAGTTGAATGTTGAGATTGTTGACACCAAGCCCTCGCCAATGCAACTTCTTCAGCAACGACCCATTTTTATTGTTTTCGTATATGGGGGGGGGGGGGGGGTCTTGTAGAAAACTGAAAAAACTGATTTAACCGAGCCGAAATTTATGGTTTAGTTGTTAAATACTGTTAATCTGTATTAAAAGTTTGGATGCTTGAGTTTAAATGTGTTAGGTGTGTGCAGTTTATGGGGTGGCTCAGTGCTAAACTTGGGTACCAAGAAACATAGGGATAAGTACTTTGAAGGTATTGACAATTTGGAGTATCTTGGTTGTTTTGCCATGACAGAGCTTCACCATGGTATGGTTTTAATCCTATCTTGTGTTTGTTTTTTTTAGTAAATTATTGGTTATGTAATGGGCTACTTTTAATCTGCTCAACCCGTTTGACCCGTTTCCCTTCTAGTCAAGGTTTTAAGTTTACGTGTCTGACCCGTTAGCGTAATAGTAACTCCCGAACGGCCAAACCATTAAAACATTGAATTTGTTAGTATAATAATTGATGATAAGATGGCTACCTTTAATCTGCTCAACCCGTTTGACCCGTTTCCTTTCTAATTAAGTTTTAAAGTATGCATGTCTGACCCGTTAGCTTTATAAGTAAGGCTCGAACCAACCATTAAAACATAAAATTTGATAATAATAGTTGATTATGTAATGGGCTGCTTTTAATTTGCTTAACCTGTTTAAACTATTTCCTTTCTAGTCAACTTTTAAAGTTTTCCTGTCTGACCCGTTAGCTTAAAAGTATGGCTTGAACCAGCCATTAAAACAAAAAAAAGCTGTCAAAATAATAAATGATTATGTAACAGGCTACTTTTAATCTGCCAACACGTTTGACCCGATACCTTTGTAGTCAAGTTTTAAGGTTACTTGTCTCATATCTGACCCGTTAGTTTAAAAGTAAGACCCAAATCAGCCATTAGAACATAACAGTTTGTTAATAACGAAAGCTAACAAGCTCTCTTTTGACTGCGTGTCTTTAAGGTTCAAATGTTCAAGGCATCCAAACTATTGCTACCTTCGATCCTGTAACAGACGAGTTTATTATCACCACCCCGAATGATGGAGCCATAAAATGGTGGATTGGGAATGCTGCAGTTCATGGTAAATTTGCAACGGTTTTTGCTAAACTAATGTTACCGGCACACGACAAAAATGCTTTGTCTGATATGGGTGTTCATGCTTTTATCGTTCCAATTCGGGATCTAAAAACCCACAAAACACTTCCCGGAGTTGAAATAAATGATTGTGGTCATAAAGTAGGTCTAAATGGTGTAGATAATGGTGCTTTAAGATTCCGTGATGTTAGAATTCCACGAGAAAATCTTCTTAACCGATTTGGAGACGTGTCAAGAGATGGAAAATACACAAGTCCCCTTCCAACTATAAATAAACGATTTGCAGCCACGTTAGGTGAGCTTGTAGGTGGACGGGTCGGGCTTGCTTATTCTTCAGTTGGTGTACTCAAAATAGCTGCCACTATTGCTATTAGATACTCGTTACTTAGACAACAATTCGGGCCTCCAAAACAACCAGAAATTAGCATTCTTGATTATCAATCTCAACAACATAAGTTGATGCCAATGTTAGCCTCCACTTACGCCTTTCATTTTGCAACCGTGCATTTGATTGAAAAATATGCTCAAATGAAGAAAACCCATGATGAACAATTGGTGGCGGATGTTCATGCACTTTCGGCTGGACTCAAATCTTATGTGACTTCTTATACGGCTAAGTCATTAAGCATCTGCAGAGAAGCTTGTGGGGGCCACGGTTATGCTGCTGTTAATCGGTTTGGCAGTTTGAGGAACGATCATGATATTTTTCAAACATTTGAAGGGGACAACACTGTTCTTTTGCAGCAGGTATGGTTTCATTAAATGGTCAACATATGTTGTGGTTTGACTTTTTAGCTAAAAAAGCATTGTTTTTTT